>ML675636.1:2552556-2578718 GCA_007922155.1 Mesoclemmys tuberculata | reverse complement strand
TAGATAGATAGATAGATAGATAGATAGATAGATAGATAGATAGATAGATAGATAGATAGATAGATGCAAGGAGCCTGGTCTTGGAGGAGAGAGCTGGGAGGATTCCCCCACACTGGCACAGTAAGTTTGCTGTTGAAATGAAATATACGTGGGGTTACAGAGGTGCCCTTTGGAGAAAAAAAATGTAATTCAACAACCTGTACTTTTTTTTTCACCCTTTCAGATCTTATTTTAATTTAGCCATGGGAAACTCAAGCTGTGCAAATCAGGAGTTACCTTAGAAAAAATATGATAGAATTTTGTGCCTCAGTTTTCTCCCATGGAAACTGGGGGAATTAATCAAAATAACTCATCTATTTTTCAAATGGATGGAGAAGCATAAATGGAAGATGTCTGTAAGCATGACAAGCTTGTGTCTTGGCTTTGATAGTTCAAGGGGAATATTGCACGGCCTATTTAGCAGTTACTGGTTAAATAGGTAGGGCAAGATGGAAAAATTTCAGTAAATCTCTCTCTCTCTCACACACACACACACGACTGAATGAAAAACAAATACAGAATCTATCTATCCATGTATTGATCCTGTTATTTGTTGTTAGTTCTGTCTTTCCTTTTCTTTATCTTTATGTTTGTCCTTATTTCTATCAGTTTTTTGTTACTTTTATCTTGCTAGCTATTTGCTATTCCTGCTTTTTCTTTCCATTCTTCTGACATGTTCTGTGAATTTTTTTGGCATAAATTGTCCCAGAAAGTCAAAGGTGTTGACCTGTCCCTGTCATTGGACAATACTAAACAGTCAAAAATGGTTTTGAGTCCCGTGCAGTGGCACTGGAACAATTTTTATAGTGGGGGTGCTGAAAGCCACTGAAGAAAACTGTAAACCCTGATACTTTAAACCAGGGGTGCGGCACTTCCAGCAACTTAGTTCCCTGAACCTCCACCATCCTTATTTCCAGTACCAGTACATGTACCAGTCCAGTACATGGCAAAGTTTGGAAATGTATTGATTGGGATACACAAGGAAAAAGAATCAGATAAGACATAAAGCTTTCTGAAAGTGAAATCGAGTGGTTCTTTTAAACAAGAATGATTAAAACTCACCCAAATCCCTGTTTCAGAGAGGAGGCATCAGTTAGAGCTTGCCTATGTGGGGCAGTAGTTCACAAGGTAGGAGTTTATAGGCTATCACTCACTAGCTTGTCCCACACCCAAAGGTCCATAGTGCACCTTTACTGTAGTTCCATTTCAAACAGTACCGTGTTGATATGCACTAGGGAACTTCAACTGCACACCAGCACAGTCTATGCAGAGCAGTTAGTGCACTACACACTAATGAATGCTAGAATTTATGCTGCTGTAGTGTGGACTAAGGCAAAGTGTAGAGAAATCCTTAGAGTCTCATATTCTGTCAGGCAATTCCTTGTAGCACGGAAGAGTTAATCCTGTTGTTGAATTTTGAGTGAACCACTGTGAATAGGAGTTATTTTTCCTGCTTTTGGCAAGACAGACAGATGCAGACTAGGGAACAGAAGAACGGCCATACTGGATCTGATCTATGGTCTCATCTTCCGACAATGGTCAGTGCCAGATACTTCAGAGAGAATGAACAGAACTGGGGCAATTCTCAAGAGATCCATCCCCTGTGATCCAATCAGAGCTTCTGGAAGCCAGAGGCTTATGGACAGCCAGAGCAAGGGGTTGCCTCCCAGACCATCTTGACTAATAGCCACTGATGGGCCTACCCTCCATGAACATACCTAATACTTTTTAAATTTCAGCTATATTTGTGGCCTTCACAATATCCTCTGGAAATGAGTTCCACAGGTTGACTGTCCATTGTGTGAGGAAATGGTTCTTTTTTTTTTAAACTCTGCTCCCCATTAATTTCATCAGGTGACACATGGTTCTTTTGTTTTGTGAACTGGTGAATAACACTTCCTTATTCACTTTGTGCACACCATTTATGATTTCATAGACCTCTCCCCTATCTTTCCTTAACAGTCTCTTGTCTGAGTTGAACAGTCCCCATTTTTTTAATCTCTCCTCATGTGGAATCTGTTCAACCCCCTAAACATATTTTTTTTTGCCCTTCTTTGTACCTTTTCCAATTCTGATATATCTATTTTGAGATAGAGCAACCAGAACATCACACAGGTTTCAAGGTGTGGGCATACCATGGATTTATATCATGGTATTATATTTACTGTCTCATTATCTGTTTTTTTCCTGATGGTTACTAACATTCTTTTAGCTTTTTTTAAATTTTTGGACTGCTGCTGCTGAATGAGTGAATGTTTTCAGAGAAGTGTCCACAAAGACTCCAAGATCTATTTCTTGAGTGGTACCAGCCGATTTATACCCCTCGTTTTGTCTGCATAGTTAGGAATATGTTTTTCAATGTACATTACTTGATATTTATCAGCATTGAATTTCATCTGCAATTTTGTTTCCCGATTACCTGGTGTAGTGAGAACCTTTTGTAACTCTTCACAGCATTGGAGTTAACTATCTTGGGTAATTTTATATCATCTGCAGACTTTTCCAACTCATGGTTTATTCATTTTTGCAGATCATATACGTTGAACAGCACTGGTCCTAGCACAGATCCCAGAGGACCCCACTTTTTACCACTGTCCATTCTGAAAACTAACCATTGATTCCTAGCTTTTGTTTCTTGTCTATAAACCAATTACTGATCCAGGAGAGAACCTTCTCTCTTATCCCATGGCTGTTTATTTTGTTTAAGAACCTTTGGCAAGGAGCTTATCAAAAGCTTTGTGAAAGTCCCAGTACACTATAGCCACTGGATCATTCTTGCCCATGTGTTTGTTGACCCCATCAAAGAATTCTAAGAGAGTGGTGAGGTACAATTTTACTTTACACAATTTATGTTAACTCTTCCTCATCGTACTGTGTTCATCTGTGTCTGGTAATTCTGTACTTTACTATAATTCTGTTCTTTACTATAATTTCAACCAAATTTCCTAGAGCTGAATTTGGCTTACTGGCCTCTCATTATCAGGATCACCTCCAGACCCTTTATAAAAATTGGCATTGTATTAACTATCCTGCAATCATCAAGCACAGAGCTTGATTTCAGTGTTAGGTTACATACAACAGTTAGTAGTGCTGCAATTTTAAAGTTGAGTTCCTTGAGAACTTTTGAATGAATACCACCTGGTTCTGGTGATATATTACTGTTTTAATGTTTCAGTTTGTTCCAAAACTTCCTATGATGACACTTCGATTTGGGACAGTGCCTCAGATTTGTCACTAAAAAATTGGCTCAGGTATGGGAATCTCCCTCACATCCGCTTCAGTGAACAGCAAAGGAAAGAAATAATTTAAATTCTATACAATGGCCTTGTCTTCCTTGAGTGCTCCTTTAGCACCTTGATCATCCAGTGGTCCCAGTGTTTCAGAAAATGCTACCATGGAGCTCTTGGAGCTTAATGTCTTTCCTAGAGCAGCCTAAATTTGGCCACCAGGACCTTTCTCTTACCTTTCCCTATGACATTGGTACCTATATGAACCATGACTAACAGCTCCCCCTGGCATAGCATAGAAACATAGGTCTGTTTAGGTGTCGCATGAGGTCTGCAACCTTAGCACCAAACAGAGAGAAGATACAGGACTGAAAAGGTGAGGGAAATACAGCTTTTGCTGATGTTCTCTGCATACAGTGTGGTTGCACAGTCACAGCTGGATGTTTGGGCTAGGGGCAGATCACCCCTGACAGCTGTTGCACCCCACATCCCTAGCCTGGAATAACATGGAGCTGGTCTGGTCTCTATTCTTGGCTGACCCTTCTCAGGCCAGGCAGAGCTGGATGAACCATCTCAGCTCATTGTGTTGGTGGCGTATGGTGCAGCTGGACTCAGGATCAGGTGAAACGCTGACAGAGAGGAGGACAGTGAGGGATGGAAAGGGAAGGGCCAGCAAAGAACTATCTCACATCTCTCAGTCTGTGGTCCTCACTCATCTAGTGCTGGTGGCCTGGCATAGCCATTGGTGCCTTGTGGCCTGGGTGCATGATGAATCAATGATCATCAGGGCTGATGAGCAAAGGACATAGTCTCTGGAATCAAGGGGAGGCTTTAACAGCCTTTCCCTTGGGAATTCCCAAGAGTCAATTTCCCTTTCATCAGGCCCATCCATCATGTCAAGAACCAGGTGCCAGCTCATTCTAAGGCCCCCAATCCTTAACTGAACACTGACAAAGGCATGGTTGGAAACCAGCCTGGCTCAGCTGGGGGTTAGTGCTGTTAAAACAGGTGTTGGATTTATAAAACAGTGTTTAGACTTTCTGGGATGCTAGGGAGTGGCTGTACACATCAATTTAACTTGTCACGTAAATATTCCATGTTGTGTGATAATATTTAAGTGTTTTCTCTGTCAATCTGTCTCCCACCACCAGGAGAGAGGCGTTGCCAAGTGTGAAATAACTTCAGCCGGGGGTGGATGGGTGACACTGCAGATGAGTGCTCCAGAAAGAGTAGTTATTAGTCAGTCAGCATGAGATTGAAATGTCATTTGCCTTCTTCCTAGCCTCTTCCAGCTGGGATCCTGGACTACTCCTAGGCTGTGTTCCTGATTCTACGGCAAGATCAATGTGGAACCATGAGTGGAGCCCTTTCATCTCTGTGATAGATTCTACTTCCATTTCCAGCAGGATAAATGCAACAAAATTCCACTGATTTCAGTGAAATTACCCCAGATTTATGATGGTGTGCCTGACAGTAGAATCTACGTCTCTGGTCTACTGTCTCCCCCCTCTAAAGTGAGGATCAAATTTTCCTAACCTTATGCCTCTTTGGGTGAAAAAGATTTACAAACAGTTGGTCTTGATTTTACTTTCCTTCAACTTGGTGTAAATAAAAAACAATCCTCTTTGGTCAATGGACTTGATTATCCAATCACTCAGCCCAGTGTAAATCAGGAGTAACTCCACTTTAGACAATGGAGCTGATTCCTCCACCCTCATTTCAATATTACACCAAACTTCACAGGCTAAGGATCTGAGTCAAGGACGTTAAGATGGTGAACACAAAAGGAGAGGCATTTTAGTACCTAATTCTGACCCTGGTTCTTGTCTTTCCCTACACAGGAAGCACATAATGTTTTCAGAAAGATAATGTCCAACCAAACCACTGTCACCACATTCTATCTCCTGCGATTCTCTGACGTTCCTGAGATGCAGATTCTTTGCTTTATCCTGCTCTTACTGCTTTACCTGACAGCCCTGATGGGGAACCTTCTCATCATCGTAGCTATAGCCCTTGACCATCACCTTCATGTCCCCATGTATTTCTTCCTTATGAACTTGTCCATCCTAGATGTTGGCTCCATCTCTGTCACCATTCCCAAATCCCTGGCTAATTCCCTCATGAACACCACTTCTATTTCCTATGCCGGCTGCGTCACCCAAGTCTTTTCCCTCTTCTTGTTTATGGGAGCAGATTTTTCTCTTCTCACCATCATGGCGTATGACAGATACATCTCTATCTGCCAACCGCTGCACTATGAGAGCGTGATGAACAGGGGAGCTTGTCTCCAAATGGCAGCCGGTGCCTGGATCAGTGCTAGTCTCAATTCTGTCCTGCACACCGGGAACACATTTACGTTAACCTTCTGTGGAAGGAACAGAGTGGATCAGTTCTTCTGTGAAATCCCCCAGCTACTCAAGCTCACCTGCTCTGACACATATGTCCGTGAAATTGGTGTCATTGCCTTTAATGCATGCTTAGTCTTAGTCTGCTTTGCTTTTATAATTATGTCTTACATTCAGATCTTCACTACAGTGCTGAGAATCCCCTCTGAGCAGGGCCGGCACAAAGCTTTCTCCACCTGCCTGCCTCACCTCATTGTAGTCTCCTTGTTTGTTTTTACTGGAATCTTTGCCTACCTGAAGCCCACCTCCAGATCTACATCAGCTCTGGATCTCGGGGCTGCTGTTCTCTATTCCACGGTGCCTCCAGTGCTGAATCCCATCATCTACAGCATGAGGAACAAAGAGATCAAAGCTTCACTGTGGAGACTGACTGGGTGGAGGTTATTTACCAAGAATTAATTATCTGTCTTTCTCCAATACTTACTCTTTCACTGAGTGCCTTCTGGGCCAGGCCAGTTGTGGTCATGAAAACACAGTTTATGTGGGACAGAGTCTGCTCTCAGTTGCACCAATGCAAATCCAGATTCACTCCACTGATGTCACTGCAGTTGGTCTGATTTACACCTACAGAAGATCTGGCTCAATCCTCATGTTTAATAGGTGTGCATTTTGTGGGAGGGAAGAATCCAGCTTTCGTTTTGTGCCTAAACAATGCCTATGAACTGCTTTGACACTTATTCTTGTTTCATGGACATAAAAATCTAGGATGGGGGCATCTTACTCTTGTGTCTATAAATCAGGATTGGCATGTAAAAAATCAGACTAGTGTAAAATGGGTATATGTGAGAGAAGAATCAGAGCTAAACCTCTATAGCTAAATCCTCCACAAACCAGTGGAATTTTATTGGCTTTGAGAGAACGTCACCAATTTACACCATCTGCGTATCTGGCCTATTGACTTCAATGGACTACATCCGTTTACACCACAGAGGGAATGGCTCCATTGAGTCCAATGCTATGGTTCCAATTTACACAAGCTGTGGCTCTGGTATGTATCTCATAAGCTGAATCTATTTAGCTTAACAAAGAAAATGCCAAGGGCTGACATGAGCACAGTCTATAAGCACCTACATGGCGAACAGATATTTAATAATGGGCTTTTCAGTCTAGCAGATAGAGGTCCCACATGATCTA
This sequence comes from Mesoclemmys tuberculata, assembly GCA_007922155.1. Lineage (NCBI taxonomy): Eukaryota > Metazoa > Chordata > Testudines > Chelidae > Mesoclemmys > Mesoclemmys tuberculata. Next base: position 2,571,913 of record ML675636.1, on the reverse strand, counting down.
ATGGTTAGAAGCTGGAGCTAGAAAAATTCAGACTGGAAAGAAGATGTGACTTTTTAATAGTGAGGGTAATTAACCACGGGAACAAATTACTTAGGGTTGTTATTGATTATCCATCACTGGCTATTTTTATATCAAAGGTAGACTTTTTTCCTAAAGATATGCTGTTGTTCAAACAGGAATATTTTGGAATTGATTTAAGAATTGATTCAGCGAATGAAAACCTAAATTTCATTATGACATGTCAGTTCATTTCATTTCCATCAAAAATATCGAAATGTTTTTTTAATAAATCCCTGTCTCCATCTTTAAACAATTATATATCTTTAAAAATCAGTCCCTTGTTGCCTAAGTCTCACTGAAATCAATAGCAGTTAGGTACCTGGGTATATCTGAAAATTGCAGTAGATGACCAGGGTTCTGGGGCACAATCCCTCTTTGTTTACATCTTACTGGAGCATTAGCTCTGCCCTTTGCCTTTGAGAAACTGGTTTAGCAACTCCCCAAATTTATCTGGGAAACACACATCAGCTCATGTTCATAATGTTGCCAGATGCATTTTACCGTTCTGCAGGGTATGTGTTTTCAAATAACATCTTATAAGGCATGCCTTGTAGGAAGATTATTACAATATTGTCTAGCCTGTGGATACAGGGCTATGTTCTGCCACAGGGCGAAGGTTGGTTAAGATGGAGAAATGATGAGTCACTGAAGATGGTGTGGGATATGCCAGGAGCATCTACAATGGAGACCTTTCACAAGTGTCTAGAAGAATTTAAACTAGCAATGCCCTGATTTCCCAAACCATTGCTATAACCTTTGTACTAAAGGGCCAGGCCCTTTTCACCCTTGTCCAAGGGAAGAGGCTGGTTAAGGCAGAGAAGCAACGAGCAACACAGGAAGGCCTAACCACTACAAAGCTGCAAGTAGGGGTAGCTACTGGCTGATGTAGAGGAAGAAGGTCAGGACCTTCTTCCCTGGACAGGGCGTGGCACACTGCGCCCCAAAACAGTGCAATGTAAAAGCCCATATTCATCATTTCTGTACGGTTGCAATAATTCATATGAAGCAGGACACATCAGATGCCTAATGAAAGGCTATAATCTGCTATAATCTGCTAGAAAGGATCAAGTGTTGAGATTTTATGGTTAGAATCATTAAACCATAGAAGATTATGGTTGGAAGGGTGCTCAGGGGGTCATCTACTCCAACCCCCTGCTCAAAGAAGGACCAACACCATTTAAATCATCCCAGCCATGGCTCTGTCAAGGGGCACCTTAAAACTTCTAAGGATGGAGATTCCACCACCTCCCCAGGTAACCCATTCCAGTGGTTCGCCTCCCTCCTAGGGAAAAAGGTTTTCCTAATATCCAACCTAGACCTCCCCCACTGCAACCTGAGACCATTGCTCCTTGTTCTGTCATCTGCCAACACTGAGAACAGCCTAGCTCCAACCTCCCTGGAGCCCCCCTTCATGTAGTTGAAGGTTCCTATCAATTCCCCCCTCATTCTTCTCTTCTGAGGACTAAACAAGCCTAGTTCCCTCAGCCTCTCCTCGTAAGTCATATGTTTCAGCTCCCTATCATTTTAGCTCCCCTCTGCTGGACTCTTTCCAATTTGTTCACATCCTCTCTGTAGATGGGGGCCCAAAATAGAACACATTACTTCAGATGTGGCCTCACCAGTGCAGAATACAGGGGAATAATCACTTCCCTGTGATTTTCTAAGTGTTGGCATGTTCAGCATTGCAAAGCTGACATTCCTTTTTTAATCTAGCCCCGAGCGCTTATCTTATTTCACTGGCCAAAATGTCAAACTCTTTCCACACAAGGGAAACTGAAGTCATTTTGATATACAGAATAAGAGGAGTTGTTTCAGTCAATAAGTCGGTTAGATTTTTATTGGTAAATGGAGGTAAACACTAATTTTTCCATTGTTAATAACACAAATTTACAGCTAAGGAAAGTAATACATAGGTTGTCTGAGAACTTATTAGAGTTTAATTTAAGGATATTTACTTTGTATATTTTGCCATATGCTATTGGCAATTGGTGTTTTACCAGCTATCGTTCTTGAACATTTTGAATATCAAAGTCTACTGTGATTAAATAATTATTCTACGTTTGCCCATATTGTCTGACTGCCCCCTTTCCTGTCACTATGAAAACGTAAATCAATTTTTCAAAATGCTTAAAAATAAGCATTGATATTATCCATCAAATTATGTATCAAAATAAATATTGAATTCTGCCAAATTTAATAATAAATAGCAGCGGGCCTTAATGATTTTATAAATAAAATAAAATAATGGAATGTTTTTACTTTTTATTATGTTGAATTATGGCATGAAATTATGCAAAATAAAACAATTAATGAGAACATTAAAAACCATTAAAAACAAATTTCAACATGAATGTTTCATTTGAAAATGAAGTTTTAAAGATTTCTACAAAGTTTTCCAAAATTATTATCATTTTATTATCTCATATTGCAGGAAATTTCAAAGACATTTCATTTTAATTCTAATTCAAAATAAAAATAAATTTGGAAATTTCTCATGAAATGGAAATTCAGAGAATCCACCGATGTTATAAACAAGTTCAGGTTTTCAGAAAATTAAGAGGTCTGGATGCTTATCTTGCCTTAGGATTGAATGGAAATTGCTCATCACAATTCTCTTGGCAGTTTGGAAAATGTCTTTCCTAGCCATCATTTCAGAGAGGTGCAAAATATGCACAATAGCCTTCCCCTGCTATTGTTCTTTGCACACCTTACCTAAGGTCATAATATAATTACAATCTCTGTGCCAGTCCCTTTTCTGGTATTCCATACAGTAGCCATAACAATCGTGGTTTGAATCCTAGACATGACGTTGATCTTTCAGTTTGTGTCTCTTCCATCCACCAGCCTTTCGGTTATAGCCACTTTCCCTGCTCCAATCTAACTTCTGGAGTGAAATCCAAGACAGTGGTGACCATCTGCAAATCCTTGGATAAATGAAGGCAAGTCTCAGACTGGGGTCTCTCTATCCAACCCACTCAGCCCATGTGAGACTCCGACTGCGCCATGCCTTTGGCTGATGTAAATCAGCGTAGTAGAGTTGAAGTCATTGGAGCTCTGTTGATTTACAAGAGCCAAGGAGCCAGCTCATTTAATTCATCAACATTTGTCCTTGTTATTATTACGGTAGCTCCCATTAATTAAAGAGCATGCACTTTGAGGAGGGGATTGGACTAGTTGACCTCATGAGGTCCCTTCCATCTCTCATCTTCTATGATTCTACAATAACCTGAACTCCACCCTCTTAGCCTTCCTTTCTTCACATACTCTTTCACCAGGTGAGCTGGGCCTTTATGAGGGAATGGGTCCAACACATCTGGGCCTTTTTAACAGCCCCTCATTTGGACCTGACAGAGGGCAGCTGTTCCTTCTAAAGAGCCAGAGAAAAACAAGAAATAGGTCAGGAAACTGTGACAGAGCCTGCAGAGCTCAATAGGATCAACAACAGACAGACCTTTGACAGAGGGGAGAGCAGAAACAGATCCTGGTAAGGGATGAAAAGCCATTCCCATCTTGGGAATGAAGATAGATAGACAGAGAGAGGTAAGGGAGGAGGGGCTGTGTCCAGCTTAAGTCTTCACTGGAAGACTCTTCTGTGTTTATTTTGAATTTTATGTTAACAAGCCAGGTGCCAAGAAGGGACACATGAGCCTTTGTGGAGCTCTTGAGGACCCCCGAGGAGGGAAATAGAGACCAGGCACTGCAGAGCCATCCCAAGTCACCCACAAGAGGGATTTCTGGAAGTGACCACACCATTTACACAATGCTTCAGCAAACTATCCTTTCCTACCCTATCCACATCATTTGTGGATATTATGTTGTCAAGTTTTGTGCTAGGGGCACAGTTAGTTTGATCAAGAGGGGAGATGGAAGGCTGGTGTTCCCTGTGGGGCAGAGTTATGGCTGCATGGGGACATCTGTTTTTATTTTTTCCCTTCATTTATTTGAAAACCTCTTTGTGATTTTTCAAATGAAAGATTCTTCCATGGAAAAAGGTGAGACCGTCCAAAATGACATTTCCTACAGGAGCTGGACAACAGGCCAGTCAAATTGCACGGGCAGCTTGGGATTTGGACAGAAGGCTAGCTAGGAACTCGATGCTTGGACTTCCCACCAGCTGGGCAGCCTGCCTGGTTTCCACTGAATATTTCAGTAGAATCAGTGAGTTCCCCTGGAATGTTTTCTTTCCCTTAAATCAGCATCTTCCAATGGAGAATATTTGCACAGGATAATTTTTGACTGATTCTAATAATTATATTTTCATGTTTCTATCCTTTAGATATTTTTGATGTGCAAATTGTTAATAAGGCCACTCAAGAGAATGCAACTCAGAGGTCTCCTGCCCCTCTGCTCAAGCCGTTGTGTGAGTAAGTTATTGGGTTATGCTACTGTGCCTACTTCCTTACCAGTCATGATCAATGGGAGATTTAGGGAAACCAGGAAAGCAGGGTTAGGTCCCCATGACCTTACTGCTTGTAGTGATGGGCTATATATTGCTTCTCAGTTAGCAGAGAACCCAACACATTAGCTAACAGATTAGGTTGCACAGGGACTTTCTATATGGAGAGTGTTCCACTTCTGAGTCTTATCGAAAAGAAGACTGAGAGGTGAATTGGTGATAGTGTATAAGTGCCTTCATGGGGAGAAGTTACACCTACAAGAGGGGACAAATCCTGGAGGGAGGAGTTAGAAGAGGAAAAGCCCAATACAGTAGATGCTGAGCAGGGCAAGGAAAGGACCTCTTGTGCTAGCACCTTGAAGGAATGCCAGGCAGGGCCAGAGAAAACCTAGAGATTGTGTGGAGGCAGGCTGGTCTGACGCCAGGGGCTGTTCTGAGCCTGTTAGATGCCAGAGCCTTGTCTAGGGCAGAGAGGCCTGGCATGAGACCCATACATATATTTTGTTCATCATAACTTATCCTCTTTCCTTTAGGGATCTGTGGAGGAGGAATCCTGAGAAGGGGCTGTGAGGAAGGCCTAAGGAAAGGTCAAGATGGGAATTAGTTCATGGAGGAACCAGTAGGTGTTTAGAGGCAGACCTGCGCTGCTGAAGACAGGGCACCAAGGCTTGAACCCAGAGGCTAGGGGAAGCCTCTGTTCCACTATCAGAAAGGTGACCTGGCTGAAGGGCTGATTCACAGGTAGTAGCCCACATGGCCAGAGTGACAATTGGCAGGGGGAGCCAGAGAAGAAGACCCTGCTACGTCATGCCCAGCACCACAGCTAGGGAATCACTCCTCTGAGAAGATGATGAGCCACTGGAACAAGCTCCCATGGGCAGCACTAGATTCTCCATATCCTGATGTCTCCAAATCCATCCTGGCCGCCTGTCTGGAAGACAGGCTTTAATCAAACACACATTATGAGGCTCAATCATGGTGTAGCCGGGTGAGATGTAATGCCCTGTTAGATACAGTATGTTGGAGTAGAGAATTCAATGTCTCTTCTTGCCTTGAGGTCTATGAACCTATGAACCTTCTTCTAAACAGTTGGAGTTAGCCACTTGAGAGACAGGAAAGCAGACAAGGGGGATGACTGGACTCCTTTGAAGTGAAAATTCCTTAGCAGTTAGCAAAAGAAGCATCTCCTTTGAGGTTAGGCATTTTTCTCTCTACAACTATCTCACTGAGTTTAGAGGTTTCCCTATTAAACTTGTTAGTAAGTTACAATGATAAAAGTAATATTATTTCCGTCTTCATGGTGCTTGCAAATTCCCTTTAGTAGAATGTCCAGGGAGATGTTTCTCTCCTGTGTAATGAATTAGAGAAGGTATTCTTTCTTCGGTATCAGGTAAAAGCCAGGTGTGCAAGGCAGGAAAATAGTGCTCTCGGTCTTTTTCAGCACTCTTTGGTCTCATTACACAGGTCCACAAAGAGGATGGTGATAGGATATAGTCCCTAAATCCTATATCCTGGTCTCTGACAGACCGCATGAAGAAGTCACATCAATGATTCCAGCTTTTATTATACCTGTTTTGGAGGAAGCACAACCTTTCTCATCAGATAAACAGAAGGTAAAGAACAATGTATATTGTCATACCTGATCCCTCCTGTCCAGTACATACTTTTCCTGTACACAGTAGGATATGCAAGGTTTTGCTGAATTTTTTTCCATCATAACACTTCATGATGGGAAATGGGATTTTCCAAAAAAAAAAAAAAAAATGCTCATAGAATGTGTCTGCTTATCTTCAATATTTTTTTGGTTTTTTTAATTTTTCATTGAAAAATTCAAGAAATCTAAAAACCAGCACATTTACAGTTTTTACTCTGAAAAAAAAAATAATCAGATTTTGGGTATGCATTTGGGAGTTTATAGTTGCTTTTGATTTTGGGATTTTTGTTTTTCTAATTACAAGTCAAACACATCCATGGTGGAAATATTAGACCAAGAGTATCTCTCTAGAACTTATGGTTATGAATAATGTGAACAGAGATACGGTATTTCAGATGTATGTCGAACACTCTGGGTTTCATTTCTAGCCAGAGCTGAATGGAGCTGGGAAGTCTTTGTGAGAATTTATGAGATTTTGAGCCTTCTTGCTCACTCACTGAATGAAAAGCATCATTCAGGATTGAGGTTGGCAAAATTCCAGAAGCAGTGAGAGTGCAGAGGCAGGAAAAGAGGATAGAAACGTGGACCGATACTGATAAAATAAACTCATTCTTAGGATATTGTAATTAATGCATCATTGAAAAGAATTTAACACACATCCAGTGGGAGAAACAAAGTTTGGAATAGGATATTTTAAATGAGGTTCCTAGTTATCTGATTGTCTGCCCATCAGTTGCAATCTATCCTTCCCTCGACAATCTTTCTTGCTTGCTTGTTTTTGTTATTTCTGCCTATCTGACAGTCTGTCTCTGTCTTTCCTTCCCTTCACATATCTATCTATGTATCTATCAATCTTAATATGCCATCTGAGTTCTATCGCAGTTATTGAAGATAAAAGCAACCCTACAGTACATGAGGTTGCACACTGATATGACTGTAAAAATCTGATTTTTAGCAGATATGATGAAGAAATAGGCAAGTATTAAAACTAATATTGTATTGTCTCTGGTAAGTTACATGGCTAGGATTGTAAAGATGTTAAAACTTCTTAAAGAAAGACACTCCTCAAAACAACAATAAATTGTATACTGGTTAACTCAAAACTTCAGACCTGAGTGGAACAAGGAAATAGAATAATAAATCATAGAGAAGAAGGTCTGGAAAGGACCTTGAGAGGTCATCTATTCCAGTGGTTCTCAACCAGGGGTGCACATGCCTCTGGGAATAAGCAAAGGTCTTCCAGGGAGTACATCAACTCATCCAGATATTTGTTTAATTTCACAAATAGGCTACATAAAAGGCACTAGTGTAGTCAGTACAAACTAAAATTTCATACAGACAATGCCTTTTTTATACTGCTCTATATACTAGACACTGAAATATAATACATAATATTATAATAATACATAATAATTACAATATTTATATTTCTGTTGATTTATTTTAGAAGTATATGGTAAAAATAAGAAAGTGAGCAATTTTTCAGTATTAGTGCCTGTCCCACTTTTTAATTTTTATGTCTGATTTTTTAAGCAAGTAGTTTTTAAGTGAGGTGAAACTTGAGGGTCCTCAAGACAAATCAGACTCCTGGGGGGGTACAGTTGTATGAAAAGGTTGAGAGCCACTGATCTATTTCACACTGTCATGCTGACTATCTAGACCATTGCTGACACATTTTCTATCTAAGCTCGCTTTAAAACATTCACTTAAGGGGAATGACACAACCTGCCTCAGTAACCTGTCCCTGGGCTTAGCTGGAATTCATTGGAGTTAGAAAGTTTTTCTTCCTATACCTAAATCTCTCTTGTTGCAGATTAAGATGATTCCTTCTTCTACAGCCCCCAGTGGACATGGAGAATAATTGATCACTGTCCCCTTTATAACAACCTGTTACATGTTTGAAGACTGTTACCAGGTCCCCCAGCAATTTACTCGTCTTTAGATTAAACATGCCCTATTCTTTCCACCTTTCCTCACAGGACAGGTTTTCTAAACCTCTTCTCACTTTCTGTTGCTCTCTGCTGAACTCTCTTCCATTTGTTGATATATTTCTTATCATTTGTATCCCAAAACTGGATGCAGTCCGGCAACTGAGGCCTCACTGGTGCTAATTATAGGAGAATAATTACCTCCCGTATCTGACATACAACACAGTACCTGAAGTGCCATGTACCCCGTCAAATGGGGATGGTTGAAATCCCCTATTTTGATTGGGTTTTCTGGTTGTTTAGCCTCTCTAACCTCCCTGAGTGTTTCACAGTCACCACCACAATCCTGGTCAGCTGTTTGATGGTATATTCCTTCTCCTATATTCTTATTATTCAAGCAAGGAATATGTATGAACTCTATCTGCAAAGAGACTCTATGGTACAGCTTGATTCATTTAAGATATGTACTCCATTTGACTCCTTCACATATAGTGCTACATCCCCATCCATGACACCTGCTCAGGAATTCCTGTATATTTTGTGTCCTCTGATTACTGTGTGACACGGATTATCATTGCCCCCCCAAATTTCTCTGACACTTATTATATTGCCTCCAAAACCAGAATTAAACAACAAAAATAAGGTGAGACCGGATAAAAGAAAATGAATCTGTTTTATACCATATTTCACAGGTTCTTATTGTTATTGCTTTTTAAAAACAAATATTTTTTTCGATAGACCCCATGGCAGATGCAGAACAGGGAAATCAAACATTCATCATGGGATTCATCCTCCTGGGCTTTGGGAATTTCCACGAACTACAAATTCTTCTCTTCCTGCTCTTTCTAGTGTTATATGTTGTGACCATAGCTGGGAACATGGCCATCGTAGTGATAGTTGTGGCTGATCAACACCTCCACACTCCCATGTACTTCTTCCTGGGGAACCTGTCCTGCTTGGAGGCCTGCTACACCTCCACTATCCTGCCCCGGATGCTGGCCAGTTTCCTGAGTGATGACAAGACCATTTCATTTGCTGGTTGTCTATTACAATATGATATCTTTGGTTCTCTGTTATCTACCGAGTGTTGTCTCTTATCAGCGATGTCTTATGATCGGTATTTAGCCATATGCAAACCACTGCATTATGCAGCTCGTATGAACAGTGGCTTTTCCCTCCAGCTAGCCATTGGATCTTGGTTCAGTGGCTTTGCAGCTGGCACCATTACAGCATGTTGGCTGTCACAACAGATTTTCTGTGGGCCCAATGAAATTGACCACTTCTTTTGTGATTACACCCCGTTGATAAAATTGTCTTGCAGTGACACCAGCCAGATGGCTCCTGTCGTCTTCCTCAACTGCTGCATATTTGTTCTTCTCCCTTTTCTCTTAACCCTCACATCTTACATGTGTATCATCAGCGCCATCCTGAGAATCCCTTCCAGCACTGGGAGGAAAAAGACCTTTTCTACCTGCTCTTCTCACCTCATTGTGGTGACAGTTTTCTACACAACCCTGATCATTGTCTACATGCTGCCAGACACGGCTGCGCTGCGTGACCTGAACAAAGTGTTCTCCCTCTTCTACACCGTGTTGACGCCCATGGTCAATCCCCTCATCTACAGCCTGAGAAACAAGGAGGTCAAGGAGGCCCTGAGACAAGCTCTAAGTAACACTGTGATTTCCATGAGCGTTTGCAAACAATTAAGTGTACGTTTACTGTAAGTTGCAATAAAATGTGCAGAATGGGAGTGTGGTGTGGTGTGGTGTGGTGCGGCAACCCAGATCATGTGTGGGCAGTCTTGGAATAGTACAGCTGTTCTAGTACACACAGTGAGACCGATGCTTGTACCGTGGCCCCTTCCCATGCTCCACCCCTACCCTGAGGCACTGCCCACACTTCAGCCCCTCTCCACCCTGGGCCCCATTCCAGTTTGACCCCCTTCCCTGAAATCCCCCCACTCACCACTTGTCTCTCTGGGGGGTGCAAGGGACTGTGGCTCTTACAGTGGTGCCCAGGCACAGGACTGGTGTCCTGGGGGCAGCATTAGAGACAGCAGGGTTTGTGCCTCCCCAGCTGGGCAGAGGCATTGCTGGGTAGCTTCTGGTGACTATTAAATCCATGACATTCCCTGTCTTGCAGATTTGTGAATTGAAGTATCATTAATCAATTACCACCCGTACTTACTGGGGACCAGAAGCTGAAGAAGAGCTTTCCCAATCCTGTTATTCTTTTCTTCAAACAATCACCAACCCTCACCAAGCTTGTTATCAGAAGCCAGCTGACCACAGACCAGCAGCCACCAGCATAAAGGGACACCAGCCCCTCCCCTAAGAATTGATGCAAACCTGCAGGCCTATCTCCACTGCTATGATGGTCACTGGCCTGACACCACACCTGTCATGATCTGTGAGTCCTACACGTGTCTGTCACAACATATGACATACGACATCTGGTAGCAAGTCTAACATTTCATGAAATGGCCAGGAGAGAAGGAAGCTTCTCGTAAGCTGTAGTCTCTGCTTAAGGCATTTGGAGTGTGGGAGAGCACAGTTCAATTTCCTCCTTTTCCAAAGAAGAGATTTGAACATGGTTTTTCTACCTTTTAACTATCTGATCTAACCATGGGTCTGAAGGCAGGCTTGAAGGTTCATATTTTTATTTGTGAAAGAGACAGTAAACCTGTATTTCATTGTAGACACAGAAAATGACAAAAATACTTCAGTGTCTGAGAACAGAATTGCACAGAGAGGCCAAGTAAGAAAAATGCACTTGAGACTATTCCATCTGGCCATTTTGTGGAGAGTGATGTGTGCTCAGAGCCTCACTGTGGATAAGGCTCTGCAGCCTAGATAGGTGGGGCAATGCTTATCTTCAGAGATTTAGTGATTACACTGAAGCCTAGAGGTCCAGGGTATTTAGGCACCTAGGGAATATTTACATTCAGAATTTTAAAGGCCCGGATTTCAAGGGCTGTTAGATGCTTTGCTGCTTTTGAAAACCCCACAGCTGAGGGGCAGAACCAGGAGGAGAACCCACGTCTCCCGAGTGCCAAAACACTGCCTGACCTACTAGAACATATCACCCTCAGACGGGGGCGGGGCCTAGAGCTGCTAAGGTTAAGAAGGTACAGTAGAACCTCAAAGAGACGATCACCTTGGGAATGGGGGTGGCTGGTAACTCTGAAATGTTCGTAACTCTGAACAAAATATTAGGGCTCAGCACCCTGCGGTCAGTGTTTCCCAGCTGAGGGTGGGAGAGATCTTTGCAAAGGTGCCGTCTGGCAGCCCTGCCTGGTTTGCAAGCAGCTCCCTGCCCTATTCCTGTTTCTTGCCTTTAAGCTGAAATGGGGCAGGGAATCTGCCCCGCACCGATGGCACTACCTGCCCAGCCCTCAGCCACCTCTCCCCAGGCTCGCCCTGCTCTGTGCACTGCAGAGGCAACACGTAGCACGTGGTTGGTGCCAGCCAGCTGCCAGCGGCCTTCCCTCCTATTGCCCCTTGCACTCCCAGGTGTGCTGGCAGTATCCAGGAGTACATCCACAGGCAAAGCTTAGGACTCATCTGTGCACAGGCTGTGATCCTTTAAAACTCTGCCAGAGCGCAGCTAACTCCAACTCCAGTTCCAGGCCTGGTTTTGCCTGAAACCTTCAGCATGCAACATGAGCTGGGTGGCAACATTCTTCCAGGGGCGGGGCGGGCAGGTTTTTTGTGAAAAGAGCTTCCCTCTCCAAGTGGGAGTGGGGTGGGAATGGGTGAAACAGCACCCTTGGCTTACAGGAAAAGCACAGACCCCCGTCTCTTTCTGCTCTGCCCTTTATTTGCTGTCTTCCTTCCTCCCACCCCACTCCCTCGCTGCTGCCTGATTGCTGACAGTACTTCCAGTTTCACAAAGGTTTTGGTTGACCGGTCAGTTGGTAACTCTGGTGTTCGTATCTTTGAGGTTCTACTGCAGTCTCAACGTAACTTCAACTTTCTAAAGAGTCTCCCAGTCAGAGGTGGATCTTCCATGAAGCAGTCAGTGCAGGCACATGACAGAAAGAGAGAGAGACACACACTGTGCTCTCTCTCATGGAAGGCTTTGTTTGGCCTTTGCTAGTTTTTTTTCTTTCCCTTAATCTACTGTAAAAGTCTGCTCAACTGAAAATGACACATATCTCTTGCCCTGGCTTTAGAGCAGCGTAACTGCATTGACTTTAATGGACTTGCCCCTATCAACTGCAGAGGAGTTATTCTTGATTGACACTGGATTGAGGGACTGGACAGTTTGATGTGTTGACCTCAAAGAGGGTTAGATGGATGAGCTGGTAGATCAGGTAATGATCAGAGACCCAAAGGAGCCAGATTCTATTTCTTGCTCATCGTCACATAACCTTGGGCTACACACTTAATCTGCGCTGTGTAATCCCGCTGTAGTAAGAATTGAGAGTTTGAAGCCTGCAACCTAGCAGAACAGGCTAAGACATAAAACCTAAGTGGAAAAAACCATGAACAGGAGTTAGGCTGCAAACGTACAACCTCATTGAAACTGGCACAGAGAAAAAGCTGATACTGCAAATACACATATTTCCAAAATATTATTAATCTCAAAATATTACTAAAATATATAGCAGGTGCAGAAATTACCAAGAGAGCCTAACACCAAAGAGATAACAAGGGCCATCTGACCCCCTGAAATGACACTTTGATAGATAGAAATGTCTGATAAGATCACAAATAGAGTTGTTTTCTCGAACCATCCATTGTGAGGTGTGGGGTGGTATCAGACTATGTCAAAAGGATTCCAACTATGTACGTCAAAGGGGGCAGAACAAAATTGTCTGTAACAGCGTATAAAAGAGGGAGTCAAAGGGAATGATGTCATCAGACCTAAGGGATTACGGAAAGTCCCGGTTTTAAGTTGTGCCGAGTCTATTGTAACGGAGCACTCGTATTTGAAGTGTACCCATAAATACTTTATAGGTTGCTTCTCATTGTGCTTCAACTGCAATAAACCTTGCCTGGGTGCCTTCACTGCTCAGCAAATCTGTGGTCATGTCAATGTATTCAATCGTGAGTGCCATCTCGGTTACGTGTGCAGAGCTGGGACAGCACAGACACGGGGAAACACGAATGCAATCCACACTGACAACTAACAATGATCAGAACCCACCTCTGTAAAATGGGGGTAAAAACACTTTGCTTTACAGGGCTGGTGTGAAGATAACAATGGATTTAAGATTGGGAGTAATTCAGACCTCGGTTTTTCTAATTGCATATTGGCTAATGGAGCAATCTATTTTCATGGTGCAACACAGGGGTGGCGAAATGCTAGTTGCTCTTTGTGGTGCCGGTTACATGGCCATAGAAGGAGAAATTTAGCTCTTCCCTTGCTGCCTGAGAGGAGGTTCAGATCCAGTCACAGATCTGCAGCTGATGTAAATTAGCCTTGCTCCTGTCAGCATTGGTATGTGGATTTACACCAGGTCAGCATCTGGCCCATTGACTTAAAAGGAATGAGACTGATGTATACCAGTGGGGGATCTGGACTACTGAATTAATTGGAGCTATACACCTTGACACCCTTTCGGGCCTGGCTTCAATGGAATTACGCTGATTTATGTGCACTGATCACCTGGTCCTACCTATTACAGACTCTACCAGACTTGATTAGAGAATGGGACCAGTTCAGAGGCATGCTCAAGAAGCGTCTCTATTTTATCTCCTGGCCTCATCCCTGACAACTGTATGCATGTGGTACGATGAATACCCCATCACATGGCATGAATCACTATCTGCTCTAGACAGCTATTGTTACTCCACGAGCTCAAGTAAAGCTAGCATGAGTGTCTCTACCTAGGCTGGGAGGTGGGCTTCCAATTGCAGTGTGGACAGGGACAGAAGCCCATTGCCTCTTATGGCCAACTGGATATCCTCACCTTACAAATTCAACATCATACCCCATCTGGTTAAACATGAATTCCACAGGGTGGGTCATTAATCCTGTTAAGTATCTGAGTCACAGAAAATTTGAGTTTCCTTGAGCTACCAGCTAGTGCAGTTACTTGTTTAGCTCAAGTACTGGGGAACCACTCATTTAAAATGGCATTTTTAGGGAAGTTAGAACCATAGAATCCTAGAAGATGAGGGTTGGAAGGGACCTCAGGAGGTCATCTAGTCCGACCCCCTGATCAAAACAGGGCCAATCCCAACTAAATCATACTAGCCAGGGCCTTGTCAAGCCACACCTTAAAAACCTCTAAGGATGGAGATTCCACCACCTTCGTAGGTAACCCATTCCAGTCCTTCATTTCCCTCCTAGGGAAAAAGGTTTTCCTAATATCTGAACTAGACCGCCCCTACTGCAACATGAGACCATTGCTCCTTGTTCTGTCTTCTACTACCATTGAGAACAGCCTCCGTCCATCCACTCTGGAATCCCCTTTCGGGTAGTTAAAGGCTGCTATCAAATCCCCCATCACTCTTCTCTTCTGAAGACTCAAAAAGCCCAGTATCCTCAGCCTCTCCTCATAAGTCACGTGCTATATTTTTGTTGCCCTCTGCTGGATTCTCCCCAATTTGTCCACATCCTTCTTGTAGTGGTGGGCCCAAAACTGGACACAATACTCCAAATGTGGCCTCACCAGTGCTGAATTGAGGGGAATAATCACGTTTAGCATTGTAAAGTTGACATTCCTTTTTGAATCTAGCCCCGAGGACTTATCTTATTTCCCTCATCAAGATGTCAAATTATTTCCTCACAAGGGAAACTGAAGTCACTTTGATCCACGGAATAAAATGAGGTGTTTTAGTCAATAATAACTAGGTGTGGAAGGATTAGATTTTTATTGGTAAATGGAGGTAAACATCAATTTCACTGTACGCACAAACCAATGGGAAAATTTTTCCATTGATAATAAAAAAAATTTACAGCTAAGCAAAGTAATACATATGTTGCCTGAGAACTTATTAGAGTTTTATTTAAGGATATTTTCTTTGTATATTTTCCCATATGATTTTGGAAATTGGTGTTTCAACATCTATCATTCTTGAACATTTTGAATATCAAGGTCTACTGTCATTAAATAATTATTGTATGTCTTCCCCCATTATCTGAAAGCCCCCTTTCCCATCACTATGAAAACTTAAATCAATTTTTAAAAATGTTTAAAAATAAGCATTGATATTATTCATCAAATTATGTATTTAAATAAAAATTGAATACTGTCAAACGTAATAAGTAGCAGAGGCCCTTAATGATATTATAAATAAAATAAAATAATGGAACATTTTGACTCCTATTTTATGTTGAATTGTGGCATGAAATACAATAAAGTAAAATAATACAATTAATAAGAACATTAAAAACCATAAAATAAAATAAATATCAACATCAATGATTCATTTCAAAACGAAGTTGTGAAGTTTTCTGCAAAACAGTTTTCCAGAATTATTTTTTTATGTTTCATTTTGTGGGAAAATTCAAAGAAATTTAATTTTCTCTAATTCAAAATAAAAACAAATGTTGAAATTTCTCATGAAATGAAAATTCAGAGAATCCACCCACTTTTAAAATAAGCTCAGGTTTTCAGAGACACCTAAGAGCTCTCGATGCTCAACTTGCCTTAGCATTAAATGGAAATTGGTCATCACAATTCCCTTGGCAGTTCACAAAATGCCTTCCATAGCCGTCATTTCAGAGTGGCTCAAGACATGCACGACAGCCTTCCCCTCCTGTTTTTCTTTGCACACCTTACCTAAGGCCATAGTATAATTACAATCTCTGTGACAGTCCCTTTTCTGATATTCCATACAGTAGCCATAACAACCATGGTTTGAAACCTAGACATGATGTTGATCTTTCAGTTTGTGTCTCATCCATCCACCAATCTTTCGGTTATAGCCACTTTCCCTGCTCCAATCTAACTTCTGGAGTGAAATCCAAGACAGCGGTGATCAACTGCATCTCCTTGGATAGTTGAAGGCAAGTCTCAGACTGGGCTATCTCTATCCAACCCACTCAGCCCATGTGAGACCCCTATTGAGCCATGCCCTTGGCTGATGTAAAGCAAAGTAGTTGAGTTGAAGTCAATGGAGCTCTGTTGATTTACAAGAGCCGAGGATCCAGCTCATTTACTTCATCAACATTTGTCATTATTATTATTATCATAGCTCCCATTAATTACAGAGCATACACTTTGAGGAAAGGGTTGGATGAGACAACCTTCTTGGGTCCCTTCCATCTCTCATTTTCTTTGATTCCACAAAAACCTGAACTCCAGCCTCTCAGCCTTCCTTTCATCACACACCCTTTCACCACTTGAGCTGGGCCTTTTTGAGGGAAAGAATCCAACACATCTGGGCCTTATTAACAGCCTCTCAGTTGAGCCTGAAAGAGGGCAATTGCTCTTATTAAAAGGCCAAAAAAGAACAGGGAATAGGGGAGGATACTGTGACAAGGCCAGCAGAGCTCAAGAGGCTCCTACAGGAAACAGACCTTTGAGTGAGGGGAGAGCAGAAGCAGATCCTGGGAAGGGATGAAAAGCCATTCCCAACTTGGAAACTTGAAGATAGATGGACAGAGAGACGTTTGAGAGGAGAGGCTGAATCCAGCTTGAGACTGCGCTGGAAGAGTGTTCTGTGTTAATTTTGAATTTTATGTTAATAAGTCAGGCACCAAGAAGGGACAAGTGAGCCTTTGTGAGTTACTGAGGACCCCCAAGGAGGGAAATGGAGACCAGGCACTGCAGAGCCATCCCAAGTTACCCACAACTGGGCATTCTGGAGGTGGGCACACTATTTACACAGTCCTTCAGCAAACTATCCTTTCCTACCCTATCCACATCGTTTGTGAATATTATGTCGTCGAGTTTTGTGCTGGGGGCACAGTTAGTTTGATCAAGAGGGGAGATGGAAGGCTGGTGTTCCCAAAGGGGCAGAGTTATGGCTGCAAGAGGACAGCTGTTTTTATTTTTTCACTTCATTTATTTGAAAACCTCTTTGTGATTTTTCAAATGAAAGATTCTTCCATGGGAAAAAATGAGTCCATCCAAATTGACATTTCCTGCAGAAGCTGGACAGCAGGCCAGCCAAAAAGCACGGACAACTGAGGATGCGGGGAGGAGTCAATCTCAGAGCTGGATGCTTGGACTTCCCACCAGCTGACCAGGCTACCTGTTTCCCATTGAAAGTTTTAGTGAAATCAGTGAGTTCCCCATGACAGATTTCTTTCCCTCCAATCAGCATCTTCCGGTGGAAAATTGTTGCACAGGATAATTTTTGGCAGGTTCTAAGAATTATATTTTCATCTATTTATCCTTCTGACACAGGTGATGTGCAAAGTGTTGTTTCTAAGACCACTCAAGAGAAGACATGTGAATCCAACTCAGAGGGCTCCTGCCTCTGTGCTCAAGCCATTATGTGAGTAAGTTTTTGGGTCAAGCTACTGTGCCTAGTTCCGTACCAGTCATGATCAATGGGAGAATTAGGGAAACCATGAAAGCAGGGTTAGGTTCCCATGATTTAACTGCTTGTAGTGATGAGCTATTTCTTGCTTCTGAATTAGGAAAGCACCCGCCCATGTTGAGCCAACTGCTAACTGGATGGATGGGAACTTTCTATATGAACATGGTATTCCATTTTTGTGTCTTATCGAAAAGAAGACAGAGAGGTGAATTGGTGATAGTGTATAAGTGCCTTCATGGGGAGAAGTTACACCTACAAGAGGGGACAAAGCCTGAAGGGAGGAGTTAAAAGAGGAAAAGCCCAATACAGTAGATGTTGAGCCGGAGAAGGAAAGGACCTTTTGTCTTAGCACCTTGAAGGAAGGCCTCACTAGGGCCAGAGTAAATCTACAGATAATGTGGAGGCAGGCTGGTCTGGGGCTAGGGGCTGTTCAGAGCCTGTTAAATATCAAAGTCTTTTCTACGCAAAGAGATCTGGCATGGGACCTGTATAATTGCTTTGTTCATCCTTTTTCCTTCAGGGCTCTGTGGAGGAGGGGGCCTGAGAAGGGTCTGTGAGGAATGCCTAGGGACAGGCCAAGGTAGAATTAGCTCATGGAGGAAGCAGTAGGTCTTTACAGGCAATACTGAGCTGCTTCAGACAGGGTACCTGAGCTGGAATCCAGAGGATAGAAAGATAGATGACCTGGCTGGAGGACTGATTCACAGGTAGTAGCCCACCACATGGCCAGAATGACAGTTGACAGGGGATTCCAGAGAAGAAGACCCTGCTACGTCATGCCCAGCACCACAGCTAGGGAGTCACTCCTCTGAGAAGACAATGAACCACTAGAACAAGTTCTCATGGCCAGCAGTGGATTCTCCATCCCCTGATGGCTTTGAATCCAGCCTGGCCACCTCTCTGGAAGACAGGCTTTAGTGAAATACAAGTTATGAGGCTCAGTCATGGGGTCAATGGGTGAGATGTGATGCCCTGTTAGATACAGTATGTTGGAGTATGGGATTTAATGTCCCTTCTTGCCTTGAGGTCTGTGAATCTATGAACCTTCTCCTAAAGCAGTTGGTGCTAGCCACTTTAGAGATAGGAGAAGAGACAAACGGGATGACTGGACTCCTCTAGAGTGATAACTCCTTAGCAGTTAGCAAAGAAAGCATCTCCTTGAAGGTTAGGCATTTTTCTATCTCTTCATCTTTCTCACTGAGTTTAAAGGTTTCCCTATCAATCTCATTATAGGTTCCAATAATAAATGTATTATTTACTCTGCCTTCATGGTGGTTGCAAATTCCCTTTAGTAGAAGTGCCCAGGGAGATGTTTTTCTCTTGTGTAATGAATGACAGGAGGCATTCACTCTTTGGTATCAGGTAAAAGCTAGCTGGGCGAGGCAGGAGAATAGTGCTCTTGGTCCTTTTCAGCACTCTCTTGTCTCATTACACAGGTTCTGGAAGAGGATGGTGATAGGATACAGACTCTAGATCCTGTATCCTGCTGTCTGAAAGGCTGCATGAAGAAGTCACATCAGTGATTCCAGATTTTATACCACCTGTTTTGGAGGAAGCAGGACTTTTCTCATCAGATAAACAGAAGGTAAAGGACAATGTGCATTCTTATACCTGATCCCTCCTGTCCAGTACATGCTTTTCCTGTACATGGTAGGACCTGCTAGGGTTTGGTGAAATTTTTCCATAACAACTCTTCATGATGGGAAATTGGATTTTCAAAAAACAAAATAGATATATGTCAAACACCCTGCGTTTCAGTTCTGGCCAGAGCTGAGCTGGCAAGCCTTTGTGAGGATTCATAAGATTTTTGAGCCACTTCGCTCACTCACTGAATGAAAAGCATCATTCAGGGTTGATGCTGGTGAAATTCCAGAGG
>ML675636.1:2481873-2512556 GCA_007922155.1 Mesoclemmys tuberculata | reverse complement strand
GTGGAGGCCAGTCTCATCACAGGCAGAATGTCGCAGAAGAAATGGCTGATTCTATTAGACCCACAGAAAGGCAGCATAAATATGGAAAGGGTATGTCCAAATGCCACCAGGATACCAATGGTCCAGGAACCAGCTGCCATCTGAGCACAGAGGGTTTGATTTATAATGAGGGTGTATTGTAGGGGATGGTATATGGCCACGTAACGGTCATACGCCATGATGGAGAGGAGGCAGCACTCCGTAATGCCAAACAGAACAAAGAAACACATCTGAGCACCACAGCCCAGGAAGGAGATGGTCTGGGTCTCCGACAGCAGGTTCACCAGCATCTTGGGTAGGGTGACTGACGTGTAGCAGATCTCCAGGAAGGATAAATTCCTGAGGAAAAAATACATGGGGGTGTGAAGGGAAGAGTCAGTGATTGTGACGATAACAATCAGAGAGTTCCCCACCAGGGCCATCACATAGAAGGTGAACACTAGCACAAAGAGCAGGACTTGCAATGATTGGAAATCAGAGAATCCCAGCAATTCTATCTCAATCACACAGGTCTTGTTGCCCTTCTGCATATCTTCAACACACTTCAGCAGAGACCTGGGAGGTTGAAAACAAAGGGAAGCATGTGTTGTAATTTTAGATGTAGAGATGACCCCAAAAAATTGTTGAAATTGTTCTCCTTTGCAAAATTCTCTTTTCTGGAAAATCAAATAACTTGCAGAAATGTGCTGATTTTGGGCAAAATGTTCCACACAAAAATATTCAAAATATAGTATTTTGTGTGTCTACTTTCCTATTTCATTTTGACTTTCCCATTTAATTTTGTTCCAACTTTCTTGTTTTGTTTTGACTGTTTGCCAGAAGCTATGTGTGGGTGACAGGGGATGAATCATTTGGTGATTGCCTGTGCTGTTCATTCCCAGGATACTGGGCTAGATGGACCATTGGTCTGACCCAGTGTGGCCATTCTTATAGTCTTATAATTTATATGTTCTATTATGTTGTAATATCACATTATAATATAATTTAATATATTTTAATTTACATTATACTTAATATTGTAATATATTGCATTTAATATTTATTATGATATTGCAATTATAATGGGTCATTTCACTTCAACATGATCAAAACAAAACATTTCAATAAGGTCCTTTGGAGGGTTGTGAATCAAATCTTTATTCAGAATTTCCATTCCATCAAAATTTCAATTTTTCATCCACATTCAGTTTAACAACAGTGTTTGCCTACTAGCTAAAGTGCCAGGGAGAAGTTGAATCATTCTAATAATTGGAGAGCCCAGACAAGGGCCAGTGGGATTTCTTTATGGAAATGTCTGTGTCTCTTGAAAAAGTGGATCATGCGATTTAAGAAGCAAAATATACATTCCCTTTGTAAGGTGCTCAGTGCATAGATATGGCATCTAGGTATGCATATATTTAGAAGGACTATGGAATAAAACAATTAAATATGAGTTTATTTTCTCTTCTTTGCTTCCTCAAAAATACAACTTTAACAGAGCTCGGATAGAGATCACTTTCTTATTTACATCATATCTTAGTGAGCAGTAATGAGTTATCAGATAGGTCATACCTGCCTAGTGTTTGGCCAAAATCCAAAGGATATTAAGCAGGTTTTACTCAATTCTTACTTTTTCAAAGTGTGTGAGAGTTTTGTCTGAGTGTGTGGGCTATGAAATCATGAAGGGTGTGGAGAAAATGAATATGGAAGTGCTTTTTACCCTTTCACATAACACAAGAACTAGCAGTCACTCAATTAAATTAATTGGCAGGTGGCTTAAAACAAACATAAGGAAGTACTTTCTCACAACACATAGTCAACCCATGGAAAATCTTTGCTGGAGATGACCCAAAGTATAACTGGGTTTGACAAAGAATTAGCTAAGCTCATGGAGGATAGGTTCGTCAATGGCTATTATTTAAAATGGTCAGGGATGGAATTCCATGCTCTGGGTGTCCCTAAACCTCTGAATGTCATAAGCTAGGACTGGCTGACAAGGGATGGATCACTCAGTAATTGCCTTGTTCTGTTAATTTTCTCTGAAGCATCTGGCACCGGCCACTGGTGGAAGACAGGATACTGGGCTAGATGGACCATTGGACTGATCTAGTGTGGTCATTCTTACGAGTCTGAATAAAGACTCCAGATTTGCCTTATGATGATTCTTGAGGCAGCTAATTAGTCTTTACATCTTCCTGAGTTAAACTGGAGTAACGACTGAGTAAAACTGAATGGGGATCTCAGCATTACTCCACTTCTTCTGTTCAGTCTGTAAATATAACACACACACTCACATACACACAACCCCATATTTTCCTTGTCTGTTAGCTCTAAGTTGTACAATTGCACACATTGCCCATGTCAGACCAACCTCACATCTTTCTTCACAGAGTAGACAAAAGACAGGCAAGACAGCACAAGACAAATGAAAATGCTTCTTCCCTGAACTGGATGGAGCGATTTTAATGGTCAGAAAAGCCATCCCCACTCCTCGGTCCATTCCACCCTTGGTCTACCTGTCAAGCAGGGAATAATGCTGTTGATTTTGTTTGGTTAGGTTTGCAAGCTCTCATCCTCCCAACACATTTTACATTTGGGGGTCTCCTCTGCCTTTGTTGGTCCTTTAATGCTTCCTCACCTGAGCTGAATTTTAAAGACACACCAGAAAACAGATATCTCTGTTGCACCTTCATTACCTCAGTCAGTACAGACTTCTACTTCAGAGTTTCAAAATCATTAAACTTTGGCTTAACTCTTCTCCCACTGAGAGTTTGCCCATTGACTTCAATGGCAGCAGACACAGGTCAGTGCTAATTTTGGAAAACGTGTCTCACCTTAGCTCTTTCAGGACTGTACGTCTGTTGGATGAGAAAACTCTCAAAAGCACAATTACTCATAAAATGCATGAGTTTTGCATTTGATGTCAAACGAGCCAGGATTTAACCAACAGATTTTCTGAAGAAACAATTTAGATCAATGAAAATTTTAGAAAACCACCCAGATTCCTTAAAACTGTTAATCCCTCAGTGTGTTTACAAAATGGAACCAATTCTACCCACTCCTACCTCAGGAAGAAAGAATTTCTCTCCTCCTCTGCTACTGCTGCTGCCTCTCAGTAATTAAGGCCTGAAGAAGAGCTTTTAAAATCTCTTTATATCCATTGGGGATGCAATGGCCAAAAGAGAAAAGCTGTCCCTAAGGATCTCACCAAGCAATGAGGTAATACTTTTTTCTTGTTTGTTACCTCTAAATAAATAAATGGAATAAATATTGCATCGGGAGCCCTGGGGACCACAGACCTCTATCCACACTGCAGGTGTGGAATCTGCAGGAGTTCAAACAATATCCGCTGACTCTAGGTGGAAAACACCTCGGGGAAAGAGACGGGAAGTCAGTCTTAATGGTCCCTTCATTCTTTGGATTGGAATTGCTTAGACCTCTAAACACAGGGTCAGCGAGGCCAGATTTTTAAAGGTATTTAGGTGCCTAGTGAGATTTTCAAAAACATCTAAGGCCACCTCAGAGCATGCCTGTCAGGTCAGGCCCTGAGCAAAGCACAGCAGGAAGATTTGCCCTTTCACCCCATAGTTCAGTGGTCAGGCCACTCACCTGGGATGTGGGAGAAGAGGTGGCAAATCCCCATTCTGCCTGAGAGAAAAGCCATTTGCTGGTCTTGGTGGCATTGTCTTAATCTCTCCTCTTGAAGCTGTTCCACTTGGAATGAGCTACTTAAATATGAAAGGGTCCAAAATGAAAGAGAAGGACTCAATAGCCTCTTGTTGGGGCAGTTCCCTGTGCTATATCAGAGTCAGGTTCCAGCCTCTGTGCCGATGAACAGCTCACTGTTTTATCCAAAGTGGAGCAACTGAATCAAAGTAAGTTGTACCTGCACAGTGCATGGACAAAGAATGCTGCACTGGGATTGGTTCCTAAGAAGAAATCAAGCCAATCCCAAAATGTGCAATGCATTGATTAGTGAGTGCAATGTAACCTTTAAATGATATAAAGGAAGAGGTTTGCCATGTAACTTTGGCTGTGTGGTGCACCTTATACTCACCCAGTGCTTGGGTCTGATCAAATCACTGTAGCTTTGTTGTATGTCAAATACAGGAACCTGGGTGAAGAGACTGAGTTCTTGGCAATCCAAGTAGAAGAGGTTTCGAGGGAACCCTTTTAAGGTGTTTTGAATGAACATTTCAACCTTTGTTTGTCTGTTTGTTTTGTACAGCCGATGGCGTGTTTGTGACTTGTATGGACATATTTTTTATTATTTCAGCATACTCTTAAAACATGTTAGAAATACTGACACAGTGAAACATGAAAAAGAAATGTATTGACTAAATGATTCAATCAGAAATGTAGATATTTTTCATGACAACAGTTCCCAATCATTGGTATTTACACTTTACATTTTGCAAATATTGCTGACTTTTTGAATTTTTATTCACTTTTTTCATAGAAAAAGAAGTTTTGAAATAGCAGAATTTCCCATGGAAAGAAGCCCTGGCATTTACATCTCTTGTCAGCCTAATGGTGCACAGAGAAAGTAGTGGCCTGCGTCATTTCCAGGAACGGCTGCTCGATGGAGTCACACCCACAAGGCCGAGGCTGGGACATCACACTTGTGTTGGATCGCTCTGTGTCACTGTTATGATGGGCTTACTCATTTTACAAACCAAACCCTGTATAGATCATGTGCCGTCCTTGTGTTATGAAGCATCCTTGTCAGCAAAACAGCAGCTGGAAGCTTGGCAAATACGGCTTGGTTCCTACTGTGTCTTTATATTCTAGCTACATGACATTTACAGAACCACTTGTGTCTTCGTGCTTTGTCCAGGGCTATCCTCTGTTCCCTTACTTTGGATGCCTTTCATTGTTCATGTGAGGGCAACAACTGGGAGGACTGCCCCCAGACGCAGTGTAGACATAGCCTAGGACCCCCTGCCAAGATCCGATCTCCTATTTGATGCACTTCCTTTGACCATATCCTGCCAGTTGTTTTTACACACTCCCCCAGAGCTCTGCCAAAGATTTGGTCTTTCTGGGCTTCTAGTTTAACCCCTTCATGGACAATGTGTCAGGCAAGCAAGGAACACAGGTTAGCGAAGAGATTCCTTATCCATAGAAACTTTTTCTAAAATTACCTCAAGAGTCACAGTTCCTTGAAAACAACAGAGTCCTGAGACACCCCCTCCAATTCTGTTAGCCCAGGGCTCATCAGTGTTTCAGGCTGGTTTCTCACTCCTGTAGACTCCTGCTATGTATGTCTATGGTCAGCTCCTCCCTGCACAGAGCTATGCTGCTCTGAAACAAGGACCCATCTCTGTGCCATGTGCACAGAGTCAGAAATTCCAGACCCAGTTGCCATATTCCACCCCTCCTCCCCCCCGTTTTGCAAACAGGTTGCATGGGGGGGCAGGAACTGAGAGACAATGAAAGTTTGTGCCCCCAGCCTGCAGTCTGCTTGGGTCTCAGTGATGGTCCTGTCACTGTGTCTCAGATATCTGTGATGCTATGGCTGATTTACATCACTAGGGAGCTGTTACTACACAATTTACACAATTTCAAATCCACATTCTGTTCCTGTGAATCTGAACCGAAGAGAAACGCTCCTGGGACACGAGGTGCCTAACGGTCCACACAATGAAAATGCCAAGGTCAGGAGAGTCTACAAATAGGAGAGCAGGTTCCCCCAAAACTGGTGGTTCACACAGTAGTTAGATTCACCAACCCAGTCACAAACAATGCTCGTGACGCCCCCACACTGGTTATCAAGAAGCTAAAAAAGAAATCACACAGACCACTTTATTACAGTCCAGTCTCTTGCTCTCAAACAGCAAATAGGGCCACTGAAGTGAGTGGTTATTTAAAACTCTTTTCACTTGACAAAATGTTTTTCTGATCTCTAAAGGACCAGCCACATTACCAGATCAATATTAGTTTGGATCTTACAGAAAATACCATACTGCAAGCCAATCCTTTAGTTTTCAAAACTAAATGTTTATTATACAAGGAAAGAAAAAAATGATAAGATAGTTGTTAAGTGGTCAAAGCAATCAGATACAGGTAGTGATCAATGGCTCAGTGTCTAGTTGGCAGCTGGTAATGAGCGGAGGGCGCCCAGGGTCAGTCATGGGGCCAGTTTGGTTCAACATCTTCATTAATGACCTGGAGAATGGAGTGGATTGCACTCTCACCAAATTAGCAGATGATACTAAGCTGGGTGGAGTGTTAGATACGCTGGAGGGTAGGGATAGGATACAGGGTGACCTAGACAAATTGGAGGTTTGTGCCAAAATAAATCTGATGCAATTGAACAAGGACAACTGCAGAGTCCTGCACTTAGGAGGGAAGAATCCCATGGACTGCTGCAGACTGGTGACTGACTGGCTAGTCAGCAGTTCTGCAGAAAAGCACCGGAGGGTCACAGTGGACAAGAAGCTGGATATGAGTCAACAGTGTGCCCTTGGGAGTGTGATAGGCTCCTAATCCAAACCTCGATGACGTGAAAACTTTCTCTGCTAGTGCTGGAGGTGTTTCTCTGTCACACTCTCACTATTTTATGCTGTGGGACTCCAAGCAAGGTGGGTGGCCGGCAGACAGGTAAGTGACCAGGTGGAGAGAGAAGGTGGTGGGGTCTGAAGCCTCCCTAGGAGATCCCCATTGTGCTTCACTGGCTGGGCAGAAGTGACCAGGGAAGCACTACACAAGGTCCATGTGCCATCTCCTGTCCCGAGCATGCAGCACTTCCTCCCCCTGTCCTTCTTGCCACGGCTGTTGGTGGCTGCTGAGAGAGCACACAAGGGAGGATTTCGGGAAGCGGGCAGCTAGGGATGGCTGCAAAGGGAAGGGGCCCAGCCTCCCATCTCAGTCTCTCATTGGTCCACGTGGTTTTTCACTTCACCAATCTGGTGGGAGGGTCTGAGGCCTGGCTCAGGCTTAGGAAACAATGCATTGCTTCCCTGGCAGGGCACAAAACAGAATAAGAATTTGACACTACCAAGCTGCACAAAGGTGCTGTGGGATGTGTGTCCGGCACTGCTCATCCTTTTTTTGCCTCCCACTTGGGCTGAGATGGAAGGAGAGCATAATGGTCCTGGCTGAAGCTCTGGAGTTTGGGCTGGAGGATAGAACTGGAGGTGATACTCATAGCAGAGGTTTGGGGGTACAGCACCCATAGTCTTCTGGCCACCAGGCCAACCCTTTGAGCTCAAGGGGCTATCTTGGAGGAAGTAAAAGGAGAGCTGCAGGGCATGCAACATCCTCAGAAATATAGCAAAGGCACACCTCCCACGGTGGATTTGAGCCATTGTCATTTTGCTTAACAGCCAAACGTGCTGACCCTTTGGTGCCACAAAGACCCTGGCCAGGATGAGTATGCTGCCTGTGAGATGATAGATCAAGACCATCCTTTGCTAATGCTTGCACTCCATTTTACGCTGTGGGCCTCCAATCAAGGTGAGGGCCAGCAGACAGGCATGTGTCATACAGCTACTGACTGAAACAGCTCTGTTCCCAGTCAGGAAACTGGCCAGCACCCTGGGCAGGATGGCGGAGGTGCAGCATATCTCCAAGCAGGACTGGTTCTCTAGGAAGAAGTACATGGGGTGTAAATGTACCGATTAGACACAGTTGGCATGACGAGTTTTTTTTTAAGCAATGGTTACAATATACATCATTAGAAACAGCGGGAAACGGACATGAAGCTTAGAGGTGTTCCCAAATCCTAGGAGGATGAATTCTGTGATGGCCATTTTTTTTATTTTTCCTGTCACTCTTTGTCATAGGGTGTGTCTAAGAAGAAAGAAAGAAGAGAGCGAGAAACACCTTGTGAAGATGAATGGAGAAAAGACTAAGATTTAATCCATCAATAAATTCCACAATGTTGGAGAGAAGGAGGTCTGTAATGGAGCTGAAGGAATGGAATGATCTTACATTTTGACTCATCAAACATTTATGGATATGTTTCATGCAGAGTATGTAACAAAATGTCAACCTCTCACAGATGAGACCAGGATCTTAGGTCTGGTCTAGACTTAAAGATTAGATTGACCTAGCTACATCACTCAGTTCTGTAAAAAATGTCCTGCTCTGAGTGTTATAGCTAGGTCAGCCTAATCTCTGGTGTACACACCACTAGATTGCTGGAAGGGTAAATTAACTACATTGATGGGGAAAAAACCCTCCATCGATGTAGGAAGCATCTATGCTACAGTGCTACGGTATTGTAGCTGTGATGCTATAGCAGCTGTAGTGTAGACATACACTCAGTTGCTATGTTGATGTGTCTGAGAGACCACGGTAATGGGCAGCCACTTAGACACACAGGCTTTGGGTCATGTAGTCTCATAGCCTCATATCTCATTTTTTGACGTACCTAACTGGAAAAAAATGCCCAAGTGTGGGATACTATTGCTGAGAAGAGCTAGGTATTTTTGTGTAAGCCATACCAAACAAACAACAAATCTAGTCTTTGACTTCAGAGTAGATGACCTAATGGTCATTTCTGGCTTTTCATCTATAAATCTATAAACCTGTACAGTTCTTTCACAATATTACACAGTTAAAATATCTCTCAGGAATACTGTATTGTAGGGGATACTACAAAAACTTCAGCCAGCGTACCCTATAGTCTGGCAGCTAGGATCCTCACTGGGAGATCAACAATCAAGTCACTGCCCTACATAAGGTAGAAGGAGCGATGGAACCCATGTCATCCAGATCATTAATAGGTGACTTCATTATTGAGCTAATGGTTGGAAGACCGAAATTAGCTTCTTCTTTGTGACTTTTTTTTAACCTAGTCCCATTGACTTGTACTGTAATTCACTTAAATGCTTATAGAAATGCCATCTGCAGCTTTCATGTAATGAGGAAAAATGCTGTAGTTTGTTATATAGGGGATTGTTCTCTCTAAAGCAAATTGATGTTGCTCTTCCTTGTTTTGTTGTTTGCCTTCGGCCTGGCCTACACTTACCTTCGGGATTTGGCAGCAATTGACAGGAGATACGCAAGTGACATAAATTACTCGCGTATCTTCTGTTGACTTCACTGTGTCTCTTCCGCGTGTCGTCCACACTGCGCTTTGACGCAGCGCTATGCCACTTACCAGGGTACTTTTCCTGCATTGATTGCTGGATCAACTGAGTGGGTCTACACAGACTGCTCAGTCGATCCAGGGCAATCGATCTGGCGGCGAATTTGCTGCCGTCAGTGTGGACCCAGCCTTAAAGTCTGCATCAGAAGAGTATGGCTGTGATTTGTGTGTGCAAGACACTTTATACTTGGATTTTAAAAAGAACCTAAGGGACTCATGCCTCCAACTTCCACTGAAATGGAATTTTCACCCAGTCAGCGGGAGTTTAGTAGAGAGTAAGGGCTGAGTAAAACCTGAGAACAAAGCTAAGGATTTGCGTATTAAACACTATGTTGGACGTAAGCCTTGCTCATCAAGTCTTTTCGGTCCAGCACAATTAATCCCAAACAGTAATTCATTGTCCTCCAAAAGATTATGGGTCATATTTGGAAAGGTATTTTGGTGACTAAAGACACAGATAAGTATCTAGTGGGATTTTCTAAAGCTCCTAAGTTCCTAACGCCCATTGATTTCAAAAGGAGTTATAGAATCCTAGAAGATTAGGGTTGGAAGGGACTTCAGGAGGTCATCTAGTCTTAAAGCAGGACCAACCCCTACTAGTTATTTGCCTAGAAGCTTTTCCAAATCCCAGCAGGCATCTATCTGGATCTTTAGGCTTCTAAATATTGTTATAAATCTGGGCCTATGCATCTATTCCTTCTGGCCTGGAGAGTGGAATATTTTGAAAATCAATTAACGGGGAGACTGAAGAACTGGAAGAAGTTCTGCTTTGAGCAGGGGTTGAACTGAATGACCTCCTGAGGTCCATTCCACCCCTAATCTTCTATGGTTGTATGTAGAGTCTCTCTTAAAAATTGATTCAGAGATGAAAGAAGTTGGAAGAACATTGGCCTCGGTATTAGGAGTCTAAGAGAGAAAAGGCATAATTATATTTAAGAAAAATGTACAGGGAGCCATACATAGAAAATAAGGTAAATATTTAAAGTCTGAGACAAAGGGAGACCAGTTTGATGTGGTTTTATATGTTCAGTGAGATTAAAGAAGTTAGGCACCTAAGTCCTATTGACTGTCAACCTAACTCCTTTAGGCTTCTTGAAAAATCCCAGCCTGTGTAAATATGTAGGTAGATAGGTAGATATAAACAGAGTGTGGGTGGATGGCAGGTAGGTTGGCCTACCAGGAGGATATAAAAGGGTGTAAGTTAAAGTAGGCAATACCCTACTTTAATGTACACCTTGTATGGCTCACTCGTAAATTACACCAGCCTAGCCTTCCTTAAACTTGCTCACATCCTCTTACTAACGTGTAATTTACAGCCTCTTGCACATAATGTCACAGATGCACAGGATCTGTGCTACATCCCAGCTTTTAAACAGTCCCTTGAAGGAACCACTTCAGAGTGTGAGACCCCCAAGGGGTCCCATTAGTCTTCAAGGGCAGGCCATGCGGCCTTTCACACTATGAGCATTGCACAGAGAGTTTAATTGAGATAGACTCCCTTTCAGAGACTTGTGTTCTCTTCAGGGCCCAATGCATCTCAGTAAATATTTTCTCTGGCACCAGGCAGCCTTTTCAATACAGAATAAGATTTATGAGACAGCTGGAACTGGGCCCAGGGGAGTTCCTGTGCTGGCATAGGGAAGCATGGCTAACCATCCATCCTGGCCCAGCCAGCACTCAGCCAGCCAAGCTGCTGGGGAATCCATGTTTGTCTCTCTCCCTCTGTCTCTCCATCTCTCCTAGGTGAGGGTTGCTGAGCCATACTTAACCCAGTCACTTGACCCTTCTCAGCCCATCGCACTACTCCTGCAGACCCATGCTGAGTTCACATGGACCGCCTGCTGTAGCCGCCTGTGTCAGTTGTTCAGTCCATGGGGTTTCCATTGTCTTTCTTGACTCTCCACTGAACTGGGTCAGTTTCAGATGGACCTTAATGATCCATTCCTACCACCCCAAACAATTACAGCCCTCCAGTCACCTTCCTGGCCCTAAATGCATTTTAATAGTTTTGTACCCACTGGGTAGCTGTTCCCAGTCAAGTAAATCACTGTCATGTATGTTATTCGTAACAAATATTACAGAGAATTCCCACTTCATTACACATAAACTCTGACTGGCCCCACTGAAATACACTCAGATCACTCTACTCAACCTGTCCAGTGCCCCGTTTCGGAGGCTTTTTAGGAGATTATCAAATAAAGAGAAATAGGAGTCTTGTTCTGGTTTGAGGTTTCAAAGTCAATGAGAGAATTAATAGACTTTGGGCCCCTAGCTCCCTTACAGCCCTTGAAAATCCCAGTCACAGTTTCATTAACAACCAGGGTAAATCTTCACTGCTCGTATACATGGAGATGTGTGGGTTAGCCAGTTTTTTCATTGCAAATGGCTTTTCAGGTTTTCTGAAAATACAAAACAAAACAATCACCCCCTCCCCTCCCACCACAAACACATATACAATAAGATTTCGTGGATGTGAGCTATTAATGTGCCTTGGCCCCACAGACCCAGTGGGGGCCTCAGCTGCATGGGGCTGGCTGGAGTGGGAACAATGGACTTGGCTTGCAGGGTGGTCATAGTGGGGGAGAGAAGTCTGGCTTCACCTTTGTTAGGTGCTTTGAGATCTGCCACCTATGAAGGTGTTGGAATTGCTATCCTTAGAGGTTTTTAAGGTGTGGTTTGACAAAGCCGTGGCTGGGATGATTTAGTTGAGGTTGGTCCTGCTTTGAGCAGGGGGTTGGACTAGATGACCTCCTGAGGTCCCTTCCAACCCTCATCTTCTAGGATTCTTTGATTTTATGATCTGCTGATGAAAATTGGTAAATGAGAGTTAGGGCCCTGATCCCCAGAGGTAGGCACCTACCCCCCACTGAAGTAGATGGGCTTTGGGCCCCTATTTGGCTTCAAGGAGGTAGTCCTAGGTGTTTTACTTTGCACTTTCTTCTGTTTATGAATCAGTCCAGCTCTCCTTCAAACATCGGTTCCACTTCCCATCCTCAAAGAGTGCCTGGATTATTTGCATACCATCCTACGGATGGAGAGAGCAGGCAGACATTTTTCAAAAAACCCTTTTTTTTCATTCCAAACATGGCTTTTTTTCTAAAGTAATATTCCTCTACCCTGAACAAAAAAATCATCTAATTTCAGTGCCCTTGGTATGCTCTGCTAGCTATGGATGCAGGCAGGAAACTTGCCATTTACAGCAAGAGAAATCATAGCTTCCTTGTCAACTTTGTCAAACTTCTACTTTGGCTCTATAAATTGTGAGTATGTGTGGCCTAGTGGAAAGATTGCTGAGCCTAGCATGGGGAAACCACATTTCTATTCTTTACTGGGGATGTTGTTTGTTATAAGGTAAAGGTGGCAATTCCCCCACAACTTTTCATCAGTACATACACTCTATGATGTCTCCCACTACACACACACAATTTGGAGACAGGCATTAGGAAAGCAAAATTTACACACACAGACACAAATTTTTTTTCTGAAATGATGTCCCTGTTCCCGGCACTGCCACTGGCCCATTCAATGACCTTGGACAAATCACTTGCTCTCTCTGTCCCTCAGTTTCCCCCTCTGTAAAATGGGGATAATGAGCCTGACCTCTTTTGTTAAGCACTTTGAGATCTACTGATTGGAAGAGCAGGGTATTATGAACTTCCAACTATAAGGAAGTTTAATGGCATCTTTAAGATTCTCTTTTTCTTCCAGCCACTCTGGTCAGTGCCCCTTTCACCTCCTGGTTCCTCAGAGTGTAAATTAAAGGGTTTAACATTGGAGCCACAGTCCCATAAAACACAGAAACCATTCTATCCTGCTTCTGGGAAGACATGTAATCAGATCTCAGGTACATCGAGATGGCCGTGCCGTAGAATATAGTCACCACAACCAGTTGGGAGCCACAGGTGGAGAAGTCTTTGAACCGACTTCCTGTGGATGGGATTCTGAAGATGGCCATGATGATGCATAGGTAGGACACAAGGATGAAGAAAAAGGGGGCCAGTAGGACAAGAACTGCACCGGTGAGCATCAGAAGCTGATTAGCGGAGGTATCTGAGCGAGTCAACTTTATGAGAGATACCACCTCACAAGTGAAGTGATCCACCTTGTTGTGCCCGCACAAACTGACCTGCACGGAGAGGGAGAGCACTGCAGTCAGCCGGAAGACATTCGTCCATGATCCAACCACCATCTGAAGGCAAACCCTCCCGTTCATGATGAGCGTATAGCGCAGTGGTTTGGAGATGGCCATGTAGCAGTCCTAAGCCATGACTGTCAGGAAGTGGCATTCGGTCACACCAAGGAAGAGGGTGCTGGCCATCTGGATGATGCACCTGCTGAAAGAGATGGTGGCTCTGTCTTTCAGGCAGTTGGCCAGCACCTGCGGCACAGAGGCAGAGGAGTAGCAGATGTCCAGGAAGGACAAGTTGCTGAGGAAAAAGTACATGGGGGTGTGGAGCTGGGGGTCGACTCTGATGAGAAGAATGATGAGGCCATTGCCAAGCAGGGTGACAAGATACGCGAGCAGTAAGAAAACAAATAGAGCCATCCTTGTCTTGGGTCGACTGGATAGCCCAATGAGGATGAATTCAGTCATGATGGTTTGGTTATCTCCTGCCATGACCAGTTGTGAATTTTATCTACAGAGGCAGAAAGAAGGGAATGGTGGGAAGAACTTGCCTCTACAATTTTCTCACTTCTAAAGCAGGTGAAATCCTGGCTCTACTGAGATCAACAGCAAACCTCCTATTGACTAGAATGTGGTGGGGATTTCAAATTTCCCAGTGACCTACATTGTTAATGACCCCATTGTCTGCCATCGAGTGGCAACAGAAGGCGAATCAGAGTTGGCTGTCAGCATTATCATTCAATTGTGCATCTTTTGCTGCTCTCTGGCTGTGATTTTCAGAAGAACCCAAATCCCATTCAGTATCCATAAGAGGTAGCTGCCTTACTCCCTGAGAATCCTTAGAAACACCCACCTATATTAGTTATCCTATACAATGTTCCACTGGGTTTTCCTGTACATGAAACTCAATTCTCCATGCCCCTATAGCAGCACTGTGTTTGAGTGTTACCTTAACTTACGTTGCATAGCCAATACATTTTCATGTATTCATTTTTACTGTGATTTTCAAAGGAGCCTATAGGAGACAGGCACCCAGTCTTCATGGATGGTAAATGACACAAAGGGCCAGACCTTCAGTTGAAGAAAGCCAGCATATCTCCATTATGGTCAATGAAGTGATATCTATTTACGCTGAGGCTCTAGCCCACAATTTATGGTATGTTTAAGTTTTTGCCTTGCTATGCCCTGATGCACTCTCACTGCACAAAACATACACAAGACATTAATAATAATTCCATTAATTATGCCATTCATTATATTTATGCCAACAATGAAAGGAAAAACAATAACCGTACCATCAATTATCAGATGATACAGTAATCCAGAAATATTAGGGTGGCATTTCCAAAGCAGACTAATGCAATTAGTGGTCCAGCTTCCACTGATTTTCAATGGGAATTGGGAGCTTAACTCCTTTAGGTTTTTTTAAGCACTTAAGTGATTTATCACCACTGATAATTGGGATATCTGATCCTTAAGTGCTTTTGAAAATAACCCCCATTATATTTCAGCATCATTAAGCATCTCTCAACATTTTTCATAGGTGCTCACAATCTAGAGTTCCCATTGGTTTTATTAGGAATCATGGGGGCTGAGGTTTTTGAAAATCATCTCCCCTATCTGTATTATCAACAGTGTTGTTCAGTGTTCTTATATGCTGTGGGTGTGGGGACAAAGGATGACAATGCTGGGCCACATTCCTGGGGGGCTGGGAGTTGGGCCCAGGCTTTGGGCACGCATTGTCCTCCATGGGACACCTGACTTGGGCTGAAAAGGCCATGTATTACACAAGGAATAATCATGTGCAAACCACAGCAATTTGTAGCCTTGAAGTTAGGGAAGAAGGGAGCATATCAAAGCAACTTTATAGCAGTGTCCAGCATAATACGGGAAGACTATGTCCTCCTCACCACCGACCACTCCTCCCCTCACCACCTGGACAAAGAATGTGGTGAAAGGGTGTTATCTCCTCTTTCCCAGGCAGCGTGTCTGTTAGGGAAGGCTCAGGATCTCTCCCCCTAGTTCTTCCCTTGTTGCTACTTTGTTAAGGGGCTTCATGGTTGCTCCTACTGTTAAGATAAAAGTATATGCTACGCAAGTTTCATGGGAACTAACAAACAGGGGCGGATATAATTATACGCCTCCCCTAGCTATTAATATTCTTTTTATAATCTTTTGTATTACCAAGTAGAGATTTTAGGAGGTGTTGTAGAAGAGTGTATATTATATTAGATAAAAAGTTGTAAAGTAGTAAAGTCAGGGCTCACTTGGTTGGATGTGCGTGACAAAGGGAAACGAGTGGATTAGAAGCTGTAACCAAATAAAAGCTCCTTTTCACTCCTTCTGGCTCAATTTCTCTGTCTTCAACCAACCCTGCAGCATATGCCAGTGTGAACAGTGAAGACGTAAGAAATATAGATAATATATAATAAAATACAGATAAAGTAGACTGTGAGTAGAGCTTGTCAAATCTCTAGAATTTCTATTCCATGGGAATAAAATTCTGAATGTGAAGTCATTTTGAAATGAAAAACTGAAATCTTCCATTCCAATGGGGTCTACTTTATAAAAATATTTTGTTTCCGTTTTATTTTCACAATGAAGTTTTGTGGAAATCAACAGTTCCCAAGGAAAGATTGAATTTTAATAATATGGCATTGTCCCATGGAAAATCTTTCTGTTGGAAAACTTTCAACTGTGATTAGATAGACAGACAGATTGATAGATCGATCAATAGATAGATAGATCATTATGGAAATGTAGTAAGGGATTAGAAAGCTAGAAATGGAGAGAGACATGAAAATATGTGCCTGGAAGGAAAGATAAAATAAATAAGCAAATAAATAACTCACCTCATTTTTGTCCTTTGAAGTTCTTACTTCAGACATGAATAAAGTCCAGTCTTGCCAGTGTAAATGGAAATGGCCTGTGTCTCACTTCCTGATAACATGGTCTCAAAAACTTCACTCAGTGACTTCAGCATCATGTGTATAACTTCAGTAGTCTTCAACAGGAATAAGATAAAGATAGAAATAAAAACAGTTATAGAAAGAGGATGCTAGCAATTTGAAAGAAAGAAATAAATCTATTCTTCACCCCAGTAGGTTCTCATTAGAGAAGGTTAGACGATTACACTTTTATTAGCACTTTTACGTCTTTGATATCTCCAAAACTT
Organism: Mesoclemmys tuberculata; assembly: GCA_007922155.1. Taxonomy (NCBI): domain Eukaryota; kingdom Metazoa; phylum Chordata; order Testudines; family Chelidae; genus Mesoclemmys; species Mesoclemmys tuberculata. The sequence goes on along the minus strand of ML675636.1, from coordinate 2,496,140 downwards.
CTGATTTTTTCCATACAGTGAAGTCTGAAAACCAAGATAAATTTTCCTGTGATATAACAGTCTGAAAAACATGTGTATGTGGTCAGATATAAAGATTGAGCAGATTATTCTCTGAATCAAAACCGTGTTAGCTTATTGGCAACCGAGACTTGTTTTATTGATACCGTAGAAGTGATGACTTTGTTCTGAAGGAGTTCCAAAGTTTTATCTAAGTGATGCTTCTGTCCCCGAGGTGCCGTGAAAGTCCTGAACTTGAGCAGAAAGAACTGTTTAGCTTCTGCAATGCCTCTGGGAGAAAGCCTTACCACAGTCAATTAATTCTCACTTTTCAAACTTTAGTAGGTACAGACGACGGGGTCGATTCTGCAGATCTGATTCCTAGGATGAATCCTTGCTCAGGTGAGGCGTTCCTATTGCATTCAGGGCTGAGCTATTTTTATGAGTCATGACTAATTGGGGTGGCATTCACCCCTTTGCAGAGGGAGATCACAAGGCTCACGTAACCCAAACCTTCCGTACAAGAGTGAATTTCACTGTTAAGGCAAGATTTGGTGCCTATTGGGATTTCCAAAAGGGCCTAAAACCCTGTCCCTCAGTGATAAAGGCTTGAAGTACCAGGACAGACAGTCACGATTCAAGTTCATTCGGAACTCCCGTTGATTTTGATCATATGTAAACTTCTGTGTCAGTTCCACATGTAAACTTTATTTGGAGCAAGATCTGCAAAGGTATTTAGACACCTAAGGACGCAGAGAGGCATTGAGTGGGAATCCTATTGATTTCATTGGGAGATGGGTGCCTAAATGGCATAGTTGCTTTTGAAAATCTCACTAGCTGCTTCCTGGGTTGCCTAATTACCTTTACAAACCTTTGACCTTTTGACTTCAGCGCTGACAACAAGAGAATTTGCGATAGGATCTAGGGGCAAGATTTTCTAAGGTATTTAGCTGCAGATTAGTGCTTACTGGGATTTTCTAAAGTGCCTAAGCATCTCAGGCTCCTAACCCCTTTTGAAGTCAGTGAGAGTTAGGCACATTACCTACTTAACTCCTTCAAAGAGACTTCCTCCATCTTGAGGCACCTGCATTCTTTTTTAAAAGTTGCCCCTAGGTGGGGACTGAATTTACCAGCCAGGAAGGATCATTTTGATGCCATGGGCTCAGGAGCTGTCAGCCATGTTCTTGTCTTTCCCAGCAACATTTAATGGGAGCTTGAACAAGCCACTTTATCCTTATGTGCCTCAGTTTCCCAGTCTGTAAAACAGGGGATAATGACACCGCTATACCTCTAAGGGATGTGGATGCTATGCTAATAAGCCCTTGACGTTTGCAAGGTGCTTGGATACTGCATTACTGTCATTATTATTCACATTCACCTCTGAACTGTACAGACACAGTCCTTGCCTAATGACCTGGGGGTGAAATTGAGAAAGGAAGTGACTTGTCCAAAGTCAGTGCTCAGACTAGAGCCCACGTCTGCGCTGTCTCAGTCTAGGGGACTACAGAGTTTTGGGAGTCACAGAAGTATCTCTCTATATTTAGGCAAAATCAATGGCAAGAGGCTAACTCTGTCTCAGATGGTGCTCTACAGCTTACTGCTGAACTTTTCCCTTGCCTTCTATCTTGTTGGGAAAGAGGTGAAGGTTGTCTGTGACAGCCCGCAGAAAAGCTAATTCTGACTGCAGTGTGTATTAACTTTAACCCCCCTCCTGATCCCTATGATCCCTCACTCAGGCACTGCCTATAAGATGTAGCTTTCAGGGCAAAGGTAAAGGAAAGTGTCTCTTGCAGTATAGCCTCAATTGAGCAGTAGTGTTGGGGGGAAGGATGGGGTGGAGGGACAGGGATAGAGTGGATGATATGTCTCCATAATTATGTCTCAGGGCTACAAAGAGTCTTCTGAAATTCCTGTCAAATACGGATGGCCAGAGGTCCTGTGAGACAAATCCCTCTCTAAGTGTGACCAGGATAAACATATGTTGGTGACGTTCTCTGGCCTGGTTGTCACACAGGAAGCCAGAGTAAATGATCACAATCGTCCCTTCTGGACTTGGACTCCATGAATCTATGGAACAGATGGGAATCAAAGGGGGAAAGAATTCAGAGCAACATGCTGCTATCCCATATCAATCCAAATGAAACCTCAGACATCTGCTTGCTTGCGTCTTCATTTAAAACATGTTTTGGTGGAAAATGGCCGTGATGGACTCCAAGCTCCTCTGTGGTAATTTATGAATGCTCTGTGTTGACCAGTTTAGTGGAATGTTCATGGTACGACTCCACTGATTTAGTTTAAAAGGAGGATGTAAGGAACAGAAAGAAAGCTTGAAGATAAGCCACACCACTACCAACACTTCAATGTTGTTAAGAGAAGGCCATGACAGGAAAAAGCCTGGGAACACAAGAGATGCGAAGAACTGTATCGGGGGTTAAAGAGGGGATTCTTTCTCTCAAGACAGGAGTGCTACAGTTGTCTGGGGAAACAGAATGAGAAACACTCATCCTCGGAGGGGAGGGTCTGAAGAAGCTAGTACTGAGAGGTTGGTAAACCTGTAGGTGAGATAGACATGTAACAGAGACTCTTGAAATCAATGGGAGTTAGGCCGTTAACCTGCTTAGTTGCGTTTGAAAATCCTACCAGGTTCCCAAATACCCTGTAGGATTTAGTTGTTAAATTTTGTCTCACTTACTGATCTGTAATATAGGGATCTTAATAAGGTAACACCCAGCTCCAATATAGCACTTTTCTCAGGCCATTCTCAAAGCAAGTAAGTGGTATTACCCCATTTTGCAACTGGGGAAACTAAGGATCAGAGAGGGACATAACCCACACATGCTCACTTACTAGACTAGTGACAAATCTACAAATTGAATCTGTGTATCCTGAATCATAAACTAGTGCCCTAGCCAATAGGTAGTACTGCCACACAGCACAGGGCATGGTGACATGAGGGTCAAATCCATTCATGCCTATGAGTTTATTTATTGCTGCAATGATGGTGTGCTTGTAACACCCTGCATGGTTAAGAAGAAATATGATGCTTCTCATACACTTAATCCCATGCACTGCTATAGACAGGGGACTAACTGGCTAGACAGCAGTTCTGCAGAAAGGGACTGGGGGTTACAGTGGACAAGAAGCTGGATCTGAGTCAACAGTGTGCCCTTGTTGCCAAGAAGAGTAACGGCATATTGGGCTGCATTAGTAAGAGTATTGCCAGCAGATCAAGGGAAGTGATTATTCCTCTCTATTCAGCACTGGTAAGGTCACATTTGGAGTATTGTGTCCAGTTTCGGGCCCCCCACTACAGGAAGAATTTGGACAAATTGGAAGGAGTCCAGCAGAGGGCAACAAAAATTATTCGGGAGATGGAGCACCGGACTCATGAGGAGAGGCTGAGGGAACTAGGCTTATTTAGTCTACAGAAGAGAAGAGTGAAGGGGAATTTGATAGTGGCCTTCAACTACCTGAAAGGGGGTCCAGGGAGGATGGAACTAGGCTGTTCTCAGTGGTGGCAGATGGCAGAAAAAGGATCAATGGTCTCAAGTTGCAGTGAAGGAGGTCTAGGTTAGATATTAGAAAAAGCTTTTTCCCTAGGAGGGTGATGAAGCACTGGAACGGGTTATATAGGGAGGTGGTGACATCTCCATCCTTCAAGGTTTTCAAGGCCCAGCTTCACAACCCCCTGGCTGGGATAGTTTAGCTGGGGTTCGTCTTGCTTTGAGCAAGGGGTGGGACTAGATGACCTCCTTAGGTTCCTTCTCACCCCAATTTTCTATGATTCTATTATGTTGATCTAGCAGGACCTACTTTTAGGTACAGCTGATTCAAAATTAAGATTGTCATCCCATAGGAAATCCCAATATTTCAGGGGTGTATACTGAGACACAAAAGAGAAATATCAAAGCTTTTAGTGAAAGAAAAGCTCAGAAACTGTTTCACTGAGAAACGTTGAAACGTCACCTCAGGTTGAGTCAATATTCATCTTCATCCTCATGAGGTGACATGGTGCATCATGAGAGTTCTATGACCACTGTGCGTTATGGGAGATGTAGCACAGCTGAGGAACTCAGCCTAGAAAGGACACTAGAGGCACCTGGACTACAGCTCTTATGATGCACCACAGATGTGAAGCTTAATTTTGTCCTGAAACAAGAAGTTTCATTTAGATTTTCCTGCTGAAAAAAACTCCCCAAAACCAAGAAGGAAAATGGACATTTTTGTACAAAAAACTACATACTCCATTGGAGAAACAAATCTGGCTTTTGGTAAAGCTAAGCCAAATTTCTGAGAAACAGATTTTTTAATTTCAAAAAAATGATTTTTTGATGCTCCAAAACTAGTCACCTCCTTCCCCCCCGGAAAAAAAAAAAAACAGAAAAGAGGAAAAATTCTTAATGGTTTGTTCTGACCATTCTGAAACATTTCATTTTGACTTTTCGATTTAGAAACGCTTTGCTTGGGAAATTGCAGAATGTTTTGATTGGCTTTTTGAAAAATATTGAGTTTGGTTAAAATGAAAGCTGATTTTTTTCCTCAGATATTTTTGCTTGGTCCTCTAACAGAAAAAAATCCATTAGTCACTCAGCTGTAGCTCTTAGCTCCTCAGTCACCTAAGCATTGCAGGGCTGAGTAGATCAAGGCCTATCTTTTTTTTTTTTTAAAAATATGGGCCTACGTGTCCACTTTTCCTGGAAAACTACTGGGCATTGGATGTGGAATTCTCTTAGGTCCTTTGAAAAATAATTGTACATGTGTTTCTTTGGCTTGATTGAAATCCCACTGAAATTCATGGAAAGGCCTACATTCACTCAGTGGATCCTTTGATGCAAAATAATTACATAATGTATAGGGTCCGCAGCACGTTGGAGTATGGTGCTTTTTGTTTGTTTCTTTATTTTTACAGGTATATGGGTATAAGATTATCCTGCAGGCAGTATGCATTTCCAGACAGTGATTTCAGGTGTTCCATGGAAAGCTTCAGTTCATAGAACAATTGTTTATGGTCAGCATAGAGCAGAACACTTGATACTGTATCTTCTGCTTGGTTCCAGCACCTAAGACACATTCAAATAAGGTAAAAGCTACTTCAAGGTTGAGATATTCAAGGGAACTTATGGGAATTCGGCACCTAAATTTCACTAAAATTCAAGGGGAGTTTTGTTTCTCCCTTCAGCTACTTTGAACCTTCCAGCCTATGTAATTCCTCATTGTTATTTTTCCATGTAATCAATGAATGTAGTTAACAGCACGCAAAAGATTACAACCCTACTTCATGAAGGTAACGGGAATGGTGAGTGAAATGATAAGCCAGCTCAGGTGTTGTCCGCACAATAAAATAGTTTGAGAACACTTGATTCTGAGTATAATAATGGGTTATCAACATCTTTCATAGATTCATAGATTCCAATGTTAGAAGAATGATTGTGATCAACTGACCTACTGTATAACTCAGGCCAGGGGATTTCCCCAAAATAATTCCTTTTGAACTAGATCAAATCCTTGAATAAAAAAAATTAATCTTTATTAAAAATTTCCAGTGATGGAGAATCCACAAAAACTTTTTGTAAATTAATTACCCTCACTGTTACAAATTTATATCTTATTTCCAGTATGAGTTGGTCAAGCTTAAATTTCCATCCATCTTCATAGATACACAATAGTTATTTTAGCTGGCCAAAAAATGGTGAAAATTGTTCACTAATTTTTTTTTTTGACTGAGAGAAGTAAGACCTCACACTCAACTCAATGGCATTTCTGTTTATTTGGCTGTGTCTGGCAGTTTGTAATGTGATAACTTTTAAAAACTTCACCCAATCGATGTTAAAGTGACAATAGAGAATTTCAGCTACATTAAGGGAAGCATTTATGATATGCCAAGAGTTCTGGACCATTGTGATATCAGAGGTAACGCAACCCGTTACCACCCTTATTCTGCTAATTTGCAGGCACAAATTTCATCGGTTGTATGAGGAAAACTATACAGACGGTGGATTATTTGGCTCAACTGCCAGAGTTTCTTAGATCCCCTTTCTCTAAGATCCCCTGCCCTCTTCCCCTCCCCCTTTGGCATGCAAGTATATTCCATGACACGCATGTACGCAGTATCCAACATTAAAATGACTTTGGCACTGCAGTGATGGGTGCTGTGGAGTTTGCTATCAGAGAGCCAGACAGTGTTACTTCTGTTCTCAGAAAGCAGAAATGTGCTGGGCATGTTGCAAAACAGGAAAGTTCGTTTCAGTTCCAGGAAGTTGACAGAGCCCAGCAGGAGAAAGAAATCTGTGATTTTAGATCTAGCTCCTCCTAGGAGCCATGCTGAGACCACTTGGCACACGATAGCCTTAATCCTAGACTCGCAAATTCCAAGGCTGAGAGGGACAATTGTTGTAAGTTACTCTGACATCCTGTAGAACCCAGAACATCAGCCTTGCCTGAAATAATTCCACTTTGAATCAGAGTGTATCTTTTGGGGAAACATCCCATCTTCATTTTCAAATTGCCAAGGATGGAGACTGTGCCACGACTCCTGGTAAATTCTACCAATGGGTAACTACTCTCACTAGTAAAAAGGTAAGCAATTTTCACTCCCCCAGCTGTACCCCCTGTGTATTTGAACTTATGTGCTCTAGCACTACAAGTGGAAGGGAGTACTACTACATAAGAGAGCCAGCAAAAAACACAGGCCACAGAACAGCCTCAAAATAGAGTATTTGTGGCCTTAAGGAGTCACTATAGTCAACTAGTAGCAGACCTTCCGCATTTTGCTGGTGCTGATCTGGATATTATGTGACAATATAAGGTGATTCTCCCTTCCTATCCCAAACCACCAGAGCCAACCAAATCCTCACCCGCCCCCCCAAAAAAGGAAAGACTTAAATCCAAAAAATAAAAAATGAAAACCCAGCTCCAAAACAGAGGGGTTTCTTTATCCTCAAAAGGAGGGAAGAGACACAGAGACCATGAAATCTAGAGGGGACTTCACTATTCCTGTTGACTTTATGTCAAAGGTGCCCAGATACTGTGCTGATGGGCAGTAATATAAATCCCAGTGGTATATACTAAAATCTTTGAAAGTTAATAAACAAACACTGTCCATCTGTGTGGTCATGCAACCAGGATGCTACATTTTGACATGGGAGCTATGCCAATGCCTGTTTCAAGTCCATTTGGAGACATTCAAGTCCATCCTGTCTCTGTGCCTTGGTTTTCTCATCTGCATAATGGGGGTAATGATAAACCCTCTGTGATGTGATTTGCAATCTATGGATGGGAAATGCTCTGTTAGAGCTAGACGTTATTATGAAAGGTATGGAAACTTATTTCCCATTCCCTTTGGCACTTAGCACTCATACAGGCTGTGGGGGGGGGAAGGGAGATTTCCTTTGCAATTTGAATGCTGCTGGTGTTTTCATGTTACACTGTTCTAACAAACACCACAGTGTTAATTCCCTCGTGAAGGTGAGTCTAAGTGCTCACCGGCAGCAAGGCCCAAGGGAGATCCTGGCAGCAGGAACCGGGGGAGGTTTTTTTCCTCTGAGAAGCCCTGCAAGAATCCAGGGTTGGAGTAATATAAGGTTTTGTGTGATGCAGACAATCATGACGAGAAGCAGGAGAGAGACCCATCCCATCCAACCATGGAAGTGTCTTCCCAGAAACTGAGAGGAGAAGCCTGACTGTGAAACCAGACCCAGGCACTGTTGATGGACAGGTCACTGCTTCATGCTGAGAAGTAAGGTCAGTGTTACCACTCTCTGGCCATACTCTCAATCTGGTCTTCAGACTCAGCCCTTAATCTGAAAAACCATGATGTCCTTCCATGGCAACTGAAGAGACATAAAGGAGATCTCTTTATCCACATCCACCCAGTTCCCTTTCCATCTCTGTATCAAGAATTACACGGTCGTTTATTTCTCTATATCCCCATACACATCTATCTGTCCCAACAGGTGAGCCCATTCCACTTCTCTCTCTTTAGCTATTCCCTACCAATCTATTCAGCCTCCTAAACAATCCCTCTATCTATGCCTATCTCAGACCCCTTATCATTCCTCTATCTACCTCCTTACATATCTGGCTATCTATGCCTTGTAAACATCAGCCTACCTCATAAATAACACTCCGTCTGTCTATCCATCAGTGTACTCATCCCTCTATATATCTGTCCATCACGCTCATGCTTTGTCTGTCTCCTTTTCCCAAACCTCTCATCACCTTCTAAAGGAATGTTCCCTTCTGTTTCTCGGCTATTTATGAGCAGCCTCTTCAGACTTTCCTGCAGGGCAGATTCCTATGGATCTTCGCAGCCCAACTTTGCGTGATGCTACAAGGCAACCGCTGAGTAATTTCTGCCTGGTTTTCAGAGAGTCAAGAGCCCCCAGCATTTTTGGTAGGTGCTGAGCTTATTAGGAAGTTGTGGCATTGGGTGACAAACTGCCTGTCCATTATTTGTCTATTTTACTTACGTGGGACTGTGTGGAATCTCTGTCCCTTCACCCTATATGACACTTGGGTGAAGCACATATTCAGATGAGAAAATATGAACACAGATAACAGTTTGCACGTTGAATTTTTATGGAATCCAATAGATGGAAATCCGAAGAGTTTCGTTGCACAGGAAACTGTTTAACTGATCATTACATTTTCTCAATCACCAGATACAATAATGGAGAGAGGTGATAGAGGAAACCTAAATATCCCCATGGAGAGAAGAGAAGGAGGAAATCAAACATCTATTTCAGACTTCATCCTGCTGGGATTTGGGAATCTGCCTCAACTGCAGATTTTTTTCTTCTTGTTCTTTCTAGTGATCTACATTGTCACCGTGACTGCGAACATGCTAATCATTGTGCTAGTTGTGGTTGATCAGCACCTTCACACTCCCATGTATTCCTTTTTGGGCAATTTGTCCTGCTTGGAGATCTGTTGCACCTCCACCATCCTGCCCAGGATGCTGGCCAGTTTCCTGACCGGGGACAAGACCATTTCTGTTACTGGCTGCATTGTGCAGTTTTATTGGTTTGGTTTCCTAGCGACTGCTGAATGTTATCTGCTAGCTGTGATGTCTTATGATCGATACTTAGCCATATGTAAACCCTTGCACTACGTCACTCGTATGAACGGTAGGTTCTGTATCCAACTAGCAGGTGGATCTTGGCTAAGTTCATTCATAGTTCTTACCATATTAATATCGTACATGTCACAATTAGACTTCTGTGGCCCTAATGAAATTGATCATTTTTTTTGTGATCTCACCCCAGTGATTAACCTCTCCTGCAGTGACACTTATCTGGTTACCCTGGCGACCCTCATATTCGCTTCTGTAGACATTGTTCTCCCTTTTCTTTTGACCTTAGCATCTTATATTTGTATCATCACCACCATCCTGGGAATCCCTTCCACCACTGGAAGGCAAAAGGCCTTTTCCACCTGCTCCTCCCACCTTATCGTGGTTACAATTTACTATGGGACCCTAATGGCTGTCTACCTGTTACCCAACACCGGTGCACTCAGAGCCCCAAACAAAGTGTTTTCTGTTTTCTACACTGTCTTGACACCCATGATCAATCCTCTCATATACAGCCTGAGAAACAAAGAGGTCAAGGAGGCACTGAGGAGAGCTCTCCGGAAAGGTGGGACATTCAAAAGACTTCAGAGACATTGATTGAAATGGGAATTAATTAATTTACAAGTCAGAAAGGAACGATCGAAGTGGTCCAAATTCTTATCTATCAAATTCTTATCAATCAAAGCATCATGAGTTATAGGTAAAAACAGATCCTAAACTGGTGTAAATTGTCCCAGGTGCATTGATTTCAATGGAGAGATGCAATTTGAACCAGATAATCATCTGCCCCAAAATATGTTTAAAAATCCCATCCTGGGCTCCAGCCATCTTTGAGAAAATGTAAAACACAGTGGAGTGGGAAATTAATACATTATTATTTTTTATTCCCAGTGTTATTTCAATCTCTCTGACACTGGGTGCCAGAGGTTCTCCTACTGTAATGAGAAACAGGGAGAATGTGGAGACCCTCGTCCAAATGTGAGAAATGTTCAAAGGTGGCGTTAAGTTGTGTGTCCAAACCTCTTTGAAAGTCACTGGGATTTGGTTTCTACATTTCCTAAAATGCTTTGAAAATCCCTGCCTATATCTTCATAGACTTGGTGACATTAATCATCAGATGAGTTTTAGAGTTTACAAAGAAGGTTTGCGGAACAAGACCAATACTCATTGAAATACAGGGAAAGGTTCCCATTGACCTCAATGGGCTCTTCATCAGACTATTCATCCTCTGTGCATCACCATCTTTCTTGCAATGAAATAAATGAACTGTTGAGTATTAAGTGGTAATAAAATGTGGGGGGCTCTGTTTTCCTTTTGCATTTATAAAAATAATTTTCAAATTGTTTCTGAACATTTTAGGTTATTTGAGATATAACGATAATAACATACTAGTCTGTATTTATTAGATTGCCCATTAACTATATTTATTAGATTCCCCATTAATTCCCCATTAGTGGTGGAAGATGAGACAACAAGGAGCAATGGTCTCAAGTTGCAGTGGGGAAGGTTTAGGTTACTTATTAGGAAAAAGTTTGTCACTAGGAGGGTGGTGAAGCACTGGAATGGGTTACCTAGGGAGGTGATGGAATCTCCATCCTTAGAAGTTTTTAAGGCCCCCCCTTGATAAAGCCCTGGCTTGGATGATTCAGTTGGGCTTGGTCCTGCTTTGAGCAGGTGGTTGGACCAGATACCTCTTGAGATCCCTTCCAACTCTAATCTTCTATTATTTTATTATTCTAATTGGTCCAATTTTAGGAAAAAATATTCTGAATGTCTCAAATTTAACAAAGGCAGTGATCCGTTTAGCAGAGACAATGGATACTTTTTTATTTCACTTTTACTGCAGAAAATCATACTGGATACCAAGTGACCAATAGGGCCAATCAAAAGACTGTTATGTAGTAAGTCAACTATCATGAGTTGAATATTCTCTTTTTCTTTTCTTTTTTTTTCTTGTGAGCTTTTTGAAATAATATTCCTAAGACTTTTGATGTTGTCACAAGCCTATTCCATTTGTGATGTCCTATGTTTTGGGTTTCTTGGATTCTCCTTTAGTAGTTCCAATCATTGAAAAATATCCCTACTTACTGAGATGACACAAAGTTTGCAACCTGTTCAGAATTCTTGTGACAGCTGCCAAAATGTACATTTCACCAACATAAGTCAGCACTAATGTCTGAAACTCTTCTTTATTCTGAATAATATCTTAGGTTAAGAGTTTCAAAGGAGCTTAAGGGAGTGAGACGTTGTTGCACCTAACTTCTTAAAGGTTCCTTTCTAAATGCTAGGTCTGATCTACACTAAAAAGTTAGATCAACCCAGATACATTGCTAAGGGATGTGAAAAATCAACATCCTGAGTGACATAGATAAGACAACCTAATCCCCAGTGTAAACAAAGCTACATTGGAATGGAAGAATGGAAGAATCAATTCCATTGACCTAGCTACTGCCTCTAAGGGCGGTGGATTAACTACACAGATGGGAGAATCCCTCTTGTTGCTTGTCTACACTGAAGAGCTATAGCAGCACAGCTGAAGTTTTGCCCCTGTAGTGTAGACAAGCCCATAATGTTAGCCCCCAGTCCTACACACTGCTTCCAACCAATGGAAGATCAATACAGCAGATAGCTTACAGGATCAGGAGTTTTATTCCACTGGAATCAGACTATGTGCACCGTAAGGGACTAGTCAACATGACTGAGGATTGCAAACGCAATGCTATCTGTAGAAATGGGGCTGAACAGAACAAAACAATGGAGACAAACTGAAAAATGAATTGCTTGTATTAGATGAACAGCTGAAGTATGGGCCCGACCCAAAGTTCATTTAAGTGAACGGGCGCCTTTAGTGGGTTTGAATCAAGCAGTCCTATCTAAGTAGAGATGGTTCAAATTATATGAATTTTTTAAGTAATACCATTTTTATATTTCCAATCTTATTGCTGCATTCGGCTTGAGTGTTTCACCAATATCTCTGGCCTTGCAGGGTTGTTTACACGAGGAGAAGAAATTTATGACACAAGTCAGATTATTTTTGGTGTGCTCTTGTTTACTTACACAGAAGGAACAAAGTCCTGTTTCTGTGGAAATAGTAAACAAAAAAACAAAAAAAAACCAGTAGCAGGCAGGTTACTTGCTCAGAAATCGTCACGTCTGTACTGCCAGCAAGCTCTGTGCCCAAGATGCTCTGTTTCTTTGCTTCCTCCCAGGGTCCAGGTCACAGATCCCTCTCTGAATTTCCCTGCCAACACAAACACAAGCAAAATCCAAGCTAAACTCATTTGCAATCAACTAACACCTTAGATCACAGGGCTCCATTCTGATATAGGTTCCATTGTTTCCAGCTGTCGCACTACACAAAGGGTCTAATGGGTCAACTCACTGAAACAAAGCCAGGCTTTGGTTTTCACCAGGTCTGTATGATTTTTTACCCTCAAAAGGAAGAAAAGCCAGAAACTCCACAAAGACTAGAAGGGACTTAACAATTGGTGTGGATTTTATGTTGAAGTTGCCCAGACACCATGATGATAGGAGCAATATAACTCCCTAAGACACATACTGAACTCTATGAAAGTTAATACACTAAGTCTGTGTGGTCTGGGGGCACTGCATTTTGACTGAAGACACCTGGGCTCTATTCCGACCTATGCCAGTGCCCAGTTTCACAACCATTTCGGTATCACTTCCCCTCTATACACCTCAGTTTCCTCATTTATAAAATGGGGTTAACAATCCTTGCTTCCCTTTTGTAATGTGCTTTCAGACTGATGGATGGAAAATGTTAAGGCACAGATGGCATTGTCATTGAAGGTATGGAAAGACATTGTCTTGGGCTCTTGACACATATTGCACAAATGGGAAAAAAGGGAGATTTCCTTTGGAATTAGAATAGAAAATTGGCCATGCTGAGTCAGACCAGTGGTCCATCTAACCCAGTATCCTCTGTCCAACAGGGGCCAGTACCAGATCTTCATGAAAAGTATACAGAACAGGGAAACTTTAGACCGATCCACCCTTGTCTTCCACTCTTGGATTCTGGAACTCAGTAGATTAGGGTCAACCCCAGCATGGGCTGCATTGCTGACCATCATGGATACTAGCCAGTGATGGATTTATCCTCTATGAATTGATCTAGTTCTTTTTTAACAGAATTGTACTTTTGGCCTCCACACCATCTCATGGAAATGATTTCCACTGGTTAATTTTGCATTGTGTGTAAATAAGTACTTCCTCTTGTTGTATGAAACCTGCTGCATATGAATTTCATCAAATGACCTTGGTTTCTGTGTTGTGGGATGGGCAGATAACACCTCTCTGTTCATTTTTTCCACAATATCCATGATGTCTCCAAGATCTCTTCCTTGAGTGGTAACAACTAATTTAGAACCCATCATCATGTATGCATATTTAGGATTATTTTTTTCCATTGTGAATTACTTTACTCTTATTAATATTGAATTTCATCTGCCATTTTGTTACCCATTCACCCAATTCTGTGTGATCTTCCTGTCACTTTCTGCAGTCAGCTGTGAATTTAACTATCTACTATAATTTTGTATCATCTGCAAACTTTGCCACTTTTCAGTTCACTCTTTTGTCCAGATATTAATAATATGTTTACTAGCATACTCATCCTTGGGGGACCCTGCTGTTTATCCCTCTTCATTGTGAAAAATGACCATTTATACCTACCCTTTATTTTTTAAACAGTTACTGATGCAGGAGAGGACCTTTCCTCTTATCCCATGACTCCTTATTTTGCTTAAGCGTCTTTGGTGTGTGTCCTTGTCAAAGGCTTTCTGAAGGTCTAAGTATGTTATATCGACTGGATCACCATTGTCCACATGCTTGTTGACCCCGCCGTAATAATTCTAGTAGATTAGTGAGACATGATTTCGCTTTACAAAAACCATGTTGACTCTTTCCCAACAAATCAGATTCATCTGTGTGTCTAATGATTTTGTTTTTTATTATAGTTTCAACCAATTTCCCTGGTACTGAGGTTAGGCTTAGAGGCCTGCAATTACTTCTGGAGCCTTTTTTAAAAATTGGTGGTACATTTCCTATCTTCCAGTTATCTTGTACAATGATAGTTTATGTAGCCCAGTTAGTAGATCTGCAGATTTGTACCTTCAGAACTCTAGGGTGAATACCATCTGATCCTGGTTACTTATTACTGTTTAATTTAACAGTTTCTTCT
>ML675636.1:2429747-2481863 GCA_007922155.1 Mesoclemmys tuberculata | reverse complement strand
AGTGAAGATGGACACAAATAATTTTATTTAGCTTCTCTGCAGTGGTCTTGCCTTCCCTGAGTGCTCCTTTAACACCCTGGTTTTGTAGTGGTCCCACAACCTGTCTGTCTGGCTTCCTCCTTCTGACCTATTTAAAAAATATATTGTTAGCTTTTCCATCTTTTGAAAGTTGCTTCTCAAATTCTTTAATGACCTGTCTTGCAATACTTTCAGATTCAGTTTGCTAGAGTTTGTGCTACTTCCTACTATTCTTACTAGGATTGGACTTCCAAATTTGAAAGGATGCCCTTTTTTGCCTCTGACAGCCTCCATTACTCTACCATTTGGTCGTGGTGTGATTTTTTTTGGTCCTATCCTTGTCTTTTCTTCTTTGAGATATATATTTAGTTTGAGACTCTATTATGATGTTTTTAAGTAGACCCCAAGCAGACATTTGTGTTTTCTGATTTTGTAGCCTCTAACTTCCCTTTACATCCCACAATCAGTGCCACCATCCTGGGCAGGTGGTCAGTAGTACATTCCCACTGCTGTACTCCTAATGCTGAAGCATGGAATTTCTATCCATAAAGATTCTATGGTACGGTTTGATTCATTGAAGAGTTTCACCTTATTTGACTCTGTGCTTTTGAAAATATATAGTACCACTCTCCCTTCTGAATTACCTGATCTGCCATTCCTACCCCATATTTTATACCATTATTACTTTGTCCCATTGATTATCTTCATTCCACTAAGTTTCCATAAAGAGCATGATGCCTATTATATCAATATCCTCATTTAACGCCAGACGTTCTATTTCACCATCTTACTATTTAGACTTTTAACCTTGCATTTAAGCACTTGCACATTTTGTCAATATTCAGTTGCTTGCCTTCAAGTGTGATTTTTAAATGGGACTCTGTTAAATTTCTCTGTTGCTCATTAGTTCCGATCTCCACATTCCCTATCCTTTTTACTAGGATGTAGAGCTCCCTCTTTCATAAATTCATGCCTGGGGAAAGTCTCTGACCCGTGCCAATACAATCAGCTTTGGTGTTACACTGTTTCAACAAACAACTGAGTGTTAATTCCCCTATGAAGGTAATTCTGATTGATCACCAGTAGCAGCCGCAAGGGAGATCCCAGCAGCAGAGGTGGCCAGAGGAGGTTGCTTTCTCTAATAAACGCTGCAAAAATCCAGAGCAGGAGACAAATGAGAGTTTGTGTGATGCAAACAATCAAACTGGGCAGCAGGAGAGAGAACCATCGCAGCAGCAGTGTGTCGGTGTCTCCCCGGGAACTGAGAGGACAAGTCTGATTGCGAGACCAGACCCCGTCACCATCAATGGAGAGGTCACTGCTTCCTGCTGAGGGGTACAGGTAAAAGGGTTACGAATCTCAGGGCAAACCTTCAGTCTTGTCCTCAGATTCAGCCCTGAATCAGAAAAACACTCCTCTCGGGCAGTGCCTTCACTCATGAGAGCTCTGCCTGAGTAAGGACTTTAGAATCTCACCATGATTTATTTCTAGAGAAATTGATGAAACATAAAAGAGGTGTAGCTACCCCCCAACACACCCAAGTGTCTCTCTGTTAAGCCCAATATATTTCCTTCTATCCCCTTCCCTTTATTGAGCCCCTTACACATACTGTATCTGTTCTCCACAACTCCATCTTTCCTCTATGGAGCCTTTTACAAATCTCTCTATCTGTCTTTCTATATACCCCTCTATCTTTCCCTTCACACATCTGTCTAGCTAGCTTTCTCCTTATATATCTATTTAAATCTCTGCTGAGTGCCTTACACATCTATCTACCAGTCTTCTTAAACCTATGTCTATTCTCATAAACAGCCTTCCTTCTAGCTATAAATCACCTTACACATCGGTCCATCTATATGTCCCTCATTCTCCTGCTCTCTGTCCCTCTCCCTCTTCTGCCTATCTCATTATTTTCTCAGGGAATTTTCCCCTCAGTTTTTCAGCTGTTTATCCTCCACCTACCCAGACTTTTCTGAAGTGTACTATGCACCTTTCTAACCCAATTCTGTGAGATGCTACCAGTGTCCCACTGCAGATCTGCTTTCCCAAATTCACAGGGAGTTGAGGGCCCCTAGCATTTTTTAGCAGGTTCTGAGAACCACACCGGAGAGGTGTGTACATTAGAAGTCACCTCAGTGGAGACTGGAAATACTTACAGATTAGGAAGCTGTGGCACCTCTGGGACAACATTTCTCTGACCATTTAATGCTTCATCTTAGTTTTCAACAGAAAGGTTAGGCCAATGGTTAGGGAACTAGTCTGTCATTTGAGAGATTTGGTTTCTAGTCTCTGCTCTATCATAGCCTTCCTGTATAGTCTTGAGCAAGACAGACTTTTAAAGGTATTTTGTCAACGTGTGAGATTTTTAAAAGCATTTAGTTCCTTCAAACCCATTTAAATAAATGCAGTTTTGTTGCCTGGATGCTTTCAAAAAACCCCAAACTCACCTAAATATGTTTGAAATCTGACCCTAGGTGTATTTCTGGAAAATGTATTTTAGCTAAACACAATCTATCAAGCTCAGTGCAGGGGCAACTGTGCAAATTATTTGGTGTGTGTCTCAGAGAACATCAGACTAGGGATCTAGTGGTTCCCTTTGGTCTTTAAATCTATGAATCTCTGAATGAATAGATGTTGGGGCAGGTGGAGAAGAGGGATATATTAATGGTGCTCCTGCTTTTAGGGTAGTCTGTTGGGGAATATCTGTCTATGGATATAAAGCAGAGGCTCAGCTGAGAGAGAAAATATAAACCTGCACTTTGAATTTTTATTGAATCAAATAGAAGGAAATGCACTGAGTTTAATAGTACAGAAAATTCCTTAACTGTTCGTTACTTTTCCTCCATCCCTAGATATCTTATATGGAGAATGGGGAAAGGAGAAGGGGAAAATAAAACATCTATCTCAGAATTCATGCTCCTGGGATTCGGGAATCTCCCAGAACTGCAGATTATTTTCTTCTTTCTGTTTCTAGTAATCTATATAGTCACTATGGCTGCGAACACGCTCATCGTTGCGCTAGTTGTGGCTGATCAGCACCTTCACACCCCCATGTACTTCTTCCTGGGGAACTTGTCCTGCTTGGAAATCTGCTACTCCTCCACCATCCTGCCCAGGATGCTGGCTAGTTTCCTGTCTGGGGACAGAACCATTTCTGTGACCGGCTGCATTGTGCAGTTTTATTGGTTTGGGGTCCTCGTGACTGTTGAGTGTTATCTGCTAGCTTTGATGTCTTATGATCGATATTTAGCGATATGTAAACCTCTGCACTACGCAACACTTATGAATGACAGGCTCTGTATGCAGCTGGCAGTCGGGTCTTGGTTAAGCTCGTTCATCGTACTTACCATATTAATATATTTGGTGTCACAATTAGCCTTCTGCGGCCCTAATGAAATTGATCATTTCTTTTGTGATTTCACCCCGATGATTAAACTATCCTGTAGTGACACCAGTCTGGTTACCCTGGTGACCCTCATATTCTCCTCCGTAGATATTCTCTCCCCTTTTCTTTTGACCCTGACATCTTATGTTTGTATCATTGCCACCATTCTGAGAATCCCTTCCACTACAGGGAGGCAAAAGGCATTTTCCACTTGCTCCTCTCACCTCATCGTGGTGACAATTTTCTACGGCACCCTAATGATTGTCTACGTATTACCAAACACTGGTGCTCTGAGAGCCCTGAACAAAATTTTTTCTGTCCTTTACACTGTTTTGACGCCCCTGATCAATCCCCTGGTATACAGTCTGAGAAACAAAGATGTCAAGGAGGCCATAAGCAGACTTCTACAGAAAGGTAGGGTGTTCAGAGAGGTTCATTGAAGTGGAAATAGATCTGTTCACTGAGCCATGTTGGTAGTTCAGGTTCTTTTCACTCAAAGCATCCCATGTTATAGGAAGAAGCTACTGATGATTTTTTAGAGTTTTTGTTGCCTTTCTGTTTTATTTATTTAGATAAGTAAGGCCAGATCCTCAGCTGGTATACATTGCCATAATTGAATTGATTCTTACTCCCAATGTTATTTCAGTCTCTCTAACACTGGCAACAGCGATTATCCTATTGCAATAAGGAGAAGGGAGAGTGGGGGAAGTGGGTAGCCATGATGTGAATGAGTGAGATATTTATAAGTGGAATCGGGCAATTATACAGCAAACTCTCATTGCAAGTAAGTGGGAGCTAAGGTGCCTAAATTCTAATCCTATTTTATGTTTTTATGAATTTGTTAAGCCTCCGTTGAGTTTTGGGGTTTCCAAAAAAGTTTTAAGAAACAAATTCAGTACTAACCGAAATCAAGTTAAGTTACTGACCTCAATGGGCTCTCCATCATGGTATTCATCCTCTGTCATCTCTCAGTAAATCTACCTTGCCTACCAAAAAGAAAATGAATTTAAAAAAAAAATTACTAACCAGCTTTATCAAAAGACTTGTATATTAAGTGATAACGAAATGTTTTGTTCTTTATCCTCTTGTATTATGTTTTAAATAACGGTTCCAAAATTGTCTGAACCCTTATTAGGTAATTTTTTAGGCTTGGCAAAAAATTATTTTGATTTTTTTAAATAATTTTGATGGATAAAAGCAGTGTTTATTTTTAAACATGGTTTCCTACTTTTAATATTTCAAATGTACACATTTCACAAAAATATGGGTTTGGCTTTTAAATTTTTTTTTTCACAGTTCTGGGAAAGTATGGGGGTCAGACTATTTTTAATGACATTCTATATCAAGGTTAAAAAAGTTAAAGCTGTATAACTGTTAAAACAGAAATTACCAACATCGCATGTCAAAATATACAAAGTAAATAGCCTTAAATGAAACTCTAATAAGTTCTCAGGAAGCATTTTTCTTACTTTCCTATCTGTAAATTTCAATTTTTATCATTGGAAATATTTTTGTCGGTTTGTGTGTGTACAGAGAAATCAATGTATATGATTATTTACAGATTAAAAGCTAATCCTTTCATGCCTAGTTATTTGTGATGGACCACAAAACCTTTCTAGTTTGTATGTAGTAGCTTCCCCATTAATTGTTCCAGTCTTAGGAAAATGTCCCTATTTCTCAAATTAAATAAAGAGGGGTCTGTTTAGGAGACGTGGTGGATGATTTCACCCTGACAGCCTCTTGCGGAACATTTCAAAACATTTATTTTTTCAGGGTTTTTTTAAAAAACTGAAAACACCCAATCTGAAAAATTTTACTTCTACATGTGAGTTTACAATGGCTTTTGGTTCAATGTATAATTTCTTGGTAAATCTACTTGACCTGCAGGGAGACAAACCAGCTAAACCGTGACCAATTGTCCCAGGGAAAAGATAGTCAAGTCTTAAGTCATGCTATAATGTTTCCCCCCTTCTTTCTTATGTACTTTTAAAAATAAAATGCTGAAGCCTTTTGACACAAACAGAAGCCTACTGCATTTGTGATATAATCACAAAACCCTGCGGTCTGTCTGTCTTGTGTTCTCCATTAATGGTTCCAATCTTTGGAAATATCCTAAATTGCTGAGTGACACACAGTTTGTCACCTGTTCAGAATTTTTGTCACTGTAATCAATATCTGTATGTCATCACCGGAGCCAGTTAATGTCTGTAACTTTTACTTAGTTTGACAGTATTTTAGGCGAGAAGTTTCAAATGCCTCTAAGAGAGATAGGCACAGCTGCGTTAAGTTCTTGAACAAATCCTGGTGCCCAATCCTATACATTGTTCCTTACCAATGTAGGATCAATATGGTAAGCAGCTGAAAGCATCAGGATTTTATTCCACGTACTGTCTCAATGAAATTAGACTACTTGTATCATAAAGTGCTACTCAGCAGAAATGAATGCTGCAGAAGCAATGCTGCCTGTAGAAGTGGGGAGGGACAGAACATGTGAATGAAGAGAAACAGAAAAGGCACATTGTCCGTATTTGACTAAAGGCTAAATAGTGGGTCTCACCCAAAGTTTAATAAAGT
Organism: Mesoclemmys tuberculata; assembly: GCA_007922155.1. NCBI lineage: Eukaryota > Metazoa > Chordata > Testudines > Chelidae > Mesoclemmys > Mesoclemmys tuberculata. The sequence continues at coordinate 2,475,886 of ML675636.1, read as the reverse complement.
GAATGTAAGTCTCTAGTGGGCTTTGGATCAATCTATGTTGTAGCCCCTTTGGCTCAAGAGGTTAGCCTGTTTTCATAATCTTGCTGGCTTGCTTCCATTAGGAGGAGGAATTGATGCTGCAATTCAAATGTCTCTTTGGTGCAATCCTGCTTCTTTACAAAGCATGCAGAGTCCTGCTTCCATGGAACAGTGGAAACAAACAGAAGAAGGCCAGGACCTTGTTCAGAAATTCCCAGGTCTGCCCCTTCCAGCAAGCTCCCAGGGTAAGGAACACAGCTGCGTCTCTCCCCTAACACACTCTCAGCTTGCAAAACCAAACCAAACTTCTCTGTGATCAAGGAACTCCTTAGACCACATGGCTCAGATCTGCTCAGGCTTCCCCTTGCATCCCGGGGCCTTGGGCCATTGCTTCCATTGTTTCCAGCTGTCTCGCTACAGAAACGGTCTGAAGGGTCCCTGGAACAAGGGTGCTTAGCTCCTCCATTGGCTTCTAACAGGTCTGTAACTGTCTTTGGATCAAAGCCCCACTTGATGCCAACCGTTAGTGCTTCCCAGCAAAATGGTACACTTCCTTATTGCAACCCAACACTCAGACCTGGCCTATATTTAAAATTTAGGTGAGCATAACTAGGTGACTGAAGGTTATGAAAAACTCACCCCCTGGAGCAATGTTGTTAGGGCTCCCCTGCCCTCTCCCTTTCAGTTCCTAGACACAATTCGCTGGAAAGCAACAGTCCAGAGTCCAATCTGCAGGCAATGCAATGGGTTTATTGGGGCTAAGCAAGCAAGCATAAACCTGTAGCCCTTCATACCAGCCAGGCTTATCTCTATATACTGATAGAGTTTCCTTCCCCCTCAACAACAGTTCTATATGTCCATAGAGTGGCTTCTTCCCCTAACTATAGTTATGCACATCAACAGAGTTCCCTCATCTGGCTCCTTCTTCTGGGTAGGGTTAAGTATACCTGTAGTGTCCCTCCCCAGTACCACCTCTTCCAATATATGCTCATGATCTGTTCTGGAGGGTCTTGAGTCTGCAGGCTTTGATACCACCTCCTTTTTAGCCCACAGGAGGAGTAGGGGGTGAGGTTACATTTTGGCCATGATTACTTTATGGTCCTAGAGTGTTTTTTTCCTCACACCTCCTTTTATCCCCCTTCATTTTCCCAGCTGGTTCCTTGACCTTGCTCTGACGTTTCTTGAAAAGGAATCAGAGCTTTCCTTCATTTGTGCATTCATATATCAAACCCCCTCTACATCTCAAAACATTTTAACTACATCCCTTTTCTTTCCTCACAGTAATAAAGAAAACCCACCTGGCTGTGGGTAGACAAGAAGAGCATGCAGTGTCTTTGTTCTTTGTTTACAAGTGTATCTTAAAAACCATAGCTTTCAGGAAGACAAGCAGGCCCAAAAGCAGGCCCAAAATACAATTTCAGGCAGATACACAGGCCTAAATATTTATACAAACCTAAATTATATCCTTGTATTCTAACAAATGTACCAATGCCAGCCTTGCCAATGGTACAGATGCATCTTGGTTGACTGCCAAAGGCTTCCATTGACCTACAACCACTCAGGGAGGTGGTGTTCCTAACACTAATGGAAAAGCCCTTCCCATCGCTGTAGGATGTGTCTGCACAGTGAGGTTATGCCAGCAGTGCTATGGCCCCACAGATATGCCACTACAGTCCCCATAGTGTAGAGATGGCTTGAGACTGCCTCAGCTGTGTTGCATCCCCTTATCTTCCACGGCTGGCATCCTCTCTTTAAGTATTTGTGTAATGAAAGAGTTCATGGTTGCAGCAGTTTTGGTGAACGGTATAAAACTGTTATCAACTCAAAATGCAATCCAACTAAGAGTGAAGTGAGCCCTTCCTTCAGCTGTAGCCAATGCAGGGACTCAAATATCAGGGGAAAGCCTCTCCCCACCATCCATCAACCCCCACATCATGCCCCTCATTCTACTGAAGCCCGCACCTGGGGTTTTCAAAGGAGACTAAAGGAGTTAGACACCCAGGGCTAGATCCAGAAAAGGATGGAGATGCCTAATTGCTACTTTTTGGTGCCTAACGTCCACATTTAGGTACCACTGAGGCCTTCAAAACTCCTGATCAGTTGACATCTAATGCCTACATTTCCACTGGTAAAGTCCTCAAGGTTACTGCCAGTGGGCATACATAAATCTGGTGAAGTCTTGAAGCTGCTGTGTTGTTGGCACCCACATACCTAAAACCCCTAGCTCACTTGCAGGGCCCGATCCAGTAGGCACATTCAGAATATACCTACCAGTTCCAGCCACACACAAAAGACATTCAGATCCTGAATTCTGAGTAGCTGCATCTGTCATTCAACTTCCTGGCCTGTAAAGCAGAATGGTGATTGAGACATCTGGCCTCAATATCACACAATGGGGTGGTACTGGAGAATCATAATGAATGGGCTATTTGGCCAAAACATTTCAGACTTTGATTTTCCACAAAAGCCTCAAAAAAATTCCATGGGGAGGGAGGATCACATCATGTTCTGACCAGATCTAGTTGTTATCGAACACACACTCACTGCCCTGGTAGAGCTATCCCACATCCCAGGGTGGACCGTCCCCAAGCTGCGGTGTTAAGGGACCACTTGCAATGAGTCATCCGGGAGACAGGAAGTGTGATGAGTCATAAGAGGCAATTACCTGAAGGTTTTCTGCTAGGCCCCAAGCCATTCAGCCAGGGTTCAGCCAATCCACAGGCAAGGATTTCATAACAACTTCATAGTATCAGCCAAAATATGTAAATTGTACATAATTAGATTCAAAAAATCATTACAGTTCCCCCATGAACTATTCCATGAAAATGGAATATGCCCCTCATCAATACAGCCTGTCTCCAGGCATATAGTTTAGGCTGAGGTTTTGAAGGGACCAATGTGAGTTAGGTGCCCACCTTCTATTGATTTGCAGTGGTAAATGGGTACATTGATCTTTAAGGGGAGTTGGGTGCTTTTATTTGCAACTTAAGTTTCGTGTAATGGCCTGCAATGGGAGTTGGGGAGCTCACTCCCTTAAATTCTGTTAAATCTCAGCTGAATTCCATTACAATTAAAAGATTTACTCTAAACTTTAACTGACGGCAGGATGTGGCCTTTTTCCTTTTCCATGCATTCTTTGTCTGCAGACATAATTCTGGCAATTACAGGCCTGTAAACGTAACTTCAGTACCAGATAAACTGGTTGAAACTAAAGAAACAGAATTATCGGATACATAGACGAACACGATTTGTTGCGAATGAGTCAATATGATTTTTGTAAAGGGAAATCATAAGTCACCAATCTACTAGAATTCTTTCAGGGGGTAAACAAGCATATGGACAAGGGTGATCCAGTAGATATATTATACTTAGATTTTCAGAAAGCCTTTGACAAGGTCCCTCATCAAAGACCCTTAAGCAAAGTAAGCGGTCATGGGATAAGAGGGAAGGTCCTGTCCTGGATCAGTAACTGGATAAAAAATAGGGAAAAAAGGGTAGAAATAAATTGTCAGTTTTCTGAAGGAAGATCAGTAAGTAATGGTGTCTCCCAGTGGTCAATACAGGTACGAGCACAGTTCAACGTGTTCATAAATGATCTGGAAAAAGAGATAAACAGTGGGGTGGCAAAATTTGCAGATATTACAAAACTACTCAAGATAGTTAAGTCCAAAGCAGACTGTGAAGAGTCTCAAAGGAATCCCACAAAACTGGATGACTGGGCAACAAAATGGTGGATGAAATTCTGTGTTGATAAATGCAAAGAAATGCACATTGAAAACCATAATCCCAACTCTACCTATATAATGTATTCTAAATCAGCTGTTACCACTCAAGAACAAGATCTTGGAATCACTATGGAAAGTTGTCTAAAACATCCACTCAGTGTGCAGTGGCAGTCAAAAAGGCTAACAGAAAGTTGTGAATCAAGGAAAAGGATAGATAATAAGACAGAAAATAGCATATTGCTTTTTTAGAAACCCATGTTACTCCCACACCTTGAATGCCGTGTGCAGATCTGGTTGCCCCATCTCAAAAGATATATGGGAATTGGAAAAGGTACAGAAAAGGGCAACAAAAATTAATAGGGGTATGGTAAAGCTTCCATATGAGGAAAGATAAAATAGACTGGGACTTTTCAGCTTGGAAAAGAGATGACTAAGGGGGGTTATGATCGAGGTCTATAAAATCATGATTGGTGTGGAGAAAGTAAATAAGAAAGTGTTAATAACTCCTTCTAACAAAAGAACTAGGGGTTACCAAATGAAGTTAATAGGCAGCAAATTTAAAACAAACAAAAGGAAGTATTTATTCTCACAACACACAGCCAGCCTGTGGAAATCCTTGCCAGAAGATGTTGTGAAGTCCAAGATTATAATAGGGTTCAAAAAAGAATTAGATAAATTCATGGAGGGTAGGCCCATAAATGGCTATTAGCCATTAGGCTACTAGATGGGCAGGTATTGCTGTTTGCCAGAAGCTGGGAATGGCTGACAGTATAGATCAACCTGTTCTGTTCATTCCCTCTGAAGCACCTGGCATTGGCCACTGTTGGAACACAGGATAATGGGCTAGATTTCCCATTGGTCTGACCTAATATGGCCATTCTTAAGTTTTCTATACCTCTCCAAAATCCCACCTTCTTCTGGTGTGGAAAGAGAAAGATGCAAGAGATGAATCAAGACCAACAGGGATTGTTAGATACATTTCTTGTAGAGAAGACATTTTGTGAACAAGATGCATTTTAGATGCAGCTAACAGAGAAAGCAGAAGAGGACAATCACACAGTCATCACACAGTTCATCTTCGTGGGATTCAGAAATCTCCCTGAACAGCACATTTTTCTCTTCCTGCTGTTTCTAGTGATCTACATTTTAACGATGGCTGGGAACATCCTCATTGTTGCGCTAGTTGTTGCTAATGAACGTCTTCACACCCCCGTGTACTTTTTCCTTGAAAACATGTCCTGCTTGGAGACCTGCTACACATCCACCATCCTGCCCAGGATGCTGGTCAGTCTTCTGAGTGGGAACAGAATGATTTCTGTTAGAATTCTATACAATTCTGTTTCTTTGGTTGTCTGTTGGCCACAGAATGTTGTCTTCTATCAGCAATGTCTTATGATCGGTATGTATCAGTATGCAAACCCTTGCATTATCCATCCCTTTTGAATGGCAGGTTTTCCCTCCAACTAACAGCTGGTTCTTGGCTATATGGCTTTCTAAACTGTACAGTAATAATATGTTTTTTGTCACAATTAACTTTCTGCAGCCCCAATGAAATTGACCATTTCTTTTGTGATTTGACCCCAGTTACAAAACGCTCTTGTGGTGACACGAGCCTGATCACAGTGATTAGTTTTATAACCACTTCCCTAAATGGACTCTCCCCATTTCTATTAACCTTGATATCCTACATGTGTATTATCAGCACCATCCTGAGAATCCCTTCCACCACCGGGAGGCAAAAGGCCTTTTCCATGTGCTCCGCCCATCTCATTGTGGTGACAATTTTCTATGGAATGATAATCATTGTGTGTATTGGTGCCAGACACCAATACACTGAGAGACTTAAACAAACTGTTCTTTGTCTTCCACACAGTCCTCACTCCCATGGTCAACCCCCTCATCTACAGCCTGAGAAACAAGGAGGTCAAGGAGGCCCTGAGAAAGGTCATCAATAAATTTAAAGTGCTCACATGAATTCAGATGGAATCACTGGTGTGGGAATGAATTAGAATGGCTTAAATAGCAGTGGAAATCGTATTTAAGCTGTCTCTTTCTCATGCCAATGGAAGTTTCCTTAGGGAATCTTGGATATACTGAGCTTTGGGATGACTTAATTACCATTCACAAGTTTATATTGCTGTCACTATAAAATAACTTTCAAGCGTTCTGCATACCACACAGTGACATTTGAGATTTTAGTTCAATGTCATCTGCTCTGATTGAGTAGGGAGAACTCAGCATTGTGTGTTGCACTGTCCTCAGATTCCTGGGTTTGACTTTTTGAAATAGTTTGTATCCAGGCTTCCTATGCAATTTTATATTGGGGAAAATTGTCCTGATTTTCATATTTTTGTTGTAGGTGTTATCATTGGGCTTAGAAGAATATATATGATTTAGATGGATATATCAGTGCTTATTTCTATACTTTCTATTTAAATATGCACAGTTGCACAAATTACATATTTTAAGATTTTTTTCAATTGTTAGTGATTTAAATGTTGACAGCTGCAGGAAGTTATGGGGGACAGAAAATAGGGAGGTCAGATTATAATTATTTAATGACAGTATATACTGAGATTCAAAAGTTAACACTTCATAACAATTAATAAACACACTGTCAACATCACATGTCCAAATATACAAAGTAAATATCCTTCAATCAAACTCTAATAAGTTCTTAAGCACTATTTTTCTTACTTTGCCTTTCTGTACATTTCAGTTATTATTGATGGAAATATTTTTCATCTGGTTCTGTGTGTATGGTGAAATTGATATTTATCAATATTATCTGATACAATCTAATTCTTTGAAACCTAGTTATCATGCAATGATTAGAAGGCGAACAAGATTTTAAATAGATTCCTGGCTATCAAAATAAAATAAAATATGTCATTAATGTTTTCTGTTGATACATCTCTTTACACTAAAGAACATTTCAACATCAGATAGAAAACCGTAAGTATGTATGGAGAAAATGTTGCTAAATTTTAGATTTGAAAAGTGACGGTATCGTTCCTCTTGAAGTTAATTGTATTAATGTGACAGATGATGCTGGGCTCCACTGAAGGGGGGAGGGTGTTGATGCAACTCCTGTCCCATGCAGGCCCCGAAGTGTTGTGCATTACCTCTGGCTGTCTACCACACCACTGTTCGAGAAATCCTCTGGTGCAGTGGGCCCAGCAACCCACCTAGCCTGAGCGGGAGGCAGATCTGAAGCCTTTTTGGGCATGGCAGGGCTCAAAAATAGTTTTTCAGGCCAATAAAGCTGCTCTGATGCCCCTCTGGGTGTGGCGGGGCTCAGCCAAACAGAAGGGTTGAGCAATAAGTAGTCCTAAGGCCCCTCCGGGCATGGCAGGGCTCCACAAACAGTCTTTCTGAACAATACAGCAGTCCTGAGGCCCCTGTGGGCGTGGCAGGGCCCATCAAAACAGTGCAGAGCGGTCATCCGCTCTGAACCCCTTCTGGGCGTGGCAGGGGTTGTGTCCCTTCTGGCAAGCCCTGGGAGTGAGTCAGTCTCATCTCATTGATGCTTACTGAGGCATGGATTTCTATGTGTCCAAGTCATATTTGACACACCCTAAGCTCTATATCAGGGGAACCTCTAGTAGCTTTCTTCCTCAAAGTGATTTTGGCTCAAACAGACTCTGTCTTATCCATTCCATCACTTCCAATTTCTTTACAGTCTATCTTATCATTAATATACAATGCTACTCCACCTTTGCCTTTATTTCTGTCTTTCCTGAAGAGCATATACCCTTCAGTCCCAGTACCTCAGTCATGAATACTATTCCATCATGTTTCTGTTATCCCTATAATGTCTGGTTTCACTTCCTGGCTTAGGAGTTCTAGTTCCTCCAGTTTGTTACCCAGGCTCCTTGCATTGGTGTACAAACATCTTAATTGTTGCTGTTTGGCTTTGCTCACATTCCTTGCCCAATTGGGTACAGTCATTCTACTGCCAGTATTGCCTATCTGACTGGTATTGGTGCTATCCTTCCTCTTAAAGTCCATTCTCCTATCCACTGCTCTTCTTTTCACCATCACAGTGTCCTTTCTTACTTGATTTTCTTCCCATTCACAGCTAAAATCACGTGTGGTGATTACATGAGCATTACTCAACCATCTCCACCAAGTCCCTAGTTTAAAGCTCTCTTAATCAGTTGTGCCAACCTCCATCTAGGAAGCGTATTTCCCTCCCTACTCAAGTGGAGTCCATCCCAAGAGAACAGTCCTCTGTCCATGATCACCTCCTACTGGTACAACATCCCAAGGTCCTCCTTATAGCACCACTGCCTGAGTGATCTGTTGATCATCAGAATCTTGTTTCACCTTCATTCTCCTCCTGTGGGTACAGGCAGAATCTCACTGAAGATTGCCTGCCTCTCCATTTCCTTAAGCATCTTTGAGGAGCACTGCTTTGAGGAGCTCCTGTTTTGAGCAGCACTCCACTGTTGAAGACCATCTGCAGTTGGACTGAGTGTCAGCACAGGCCAGTGTGATGACTTGTTGGACTTAACAGTAGAAATAGTCCAGGAGTTTTGGCCTACAGAATGGTAGTTGGAGGAGCAGTCCATTCTGAACAGAATAAACAAATCCACCCACCCACGCCCCTGCCACTATCCCTATGCACACACCCAGGTTCATGATCATCAAATATATCAGAGGTTTACAGATGGCCATGCACCGATCGAGCACCATCCCCTCAAGAAAAAACATTGAGCCCCCAAGGAAGTGGAAGAAGAACATCTGAAGAATGCAGTCATTCAATGTGATGGTTATACTTGGAGAGGAGACGGGACAGCAAGTTGGGAGCATTGAGTCGCTGACATCCATAAAAGCCACATTGGCCAGCACTAACTACATGTGGGTATGGAATTAGTGCCTGGCGATCACCGTGATGATGATGAAGTTCCCCAGTCAGGTGATTACATAAACTATGAACAAGAACATGAAGAGTGAGGCCCAAGAGAACAAATTTAGTCACTGTTGTGGTGAGGTTCTGCTGGTCCATTTGGTGTCCTTCAAATACACTGGAAAATTAAACAAAAATAACAATAATTATGACATTTTTCTATCCACATTTAAATTAATAATATTAAATCTATTTTAATCCACATTACAAAACATACTTTGCTTGGGACTTTTCTTATTTATATCAGTTTATACAGTGTCCTCAGCCCCACTTCAGGAAAACCTTGATTCAGCAAACCTGAGTCATCCCACCCATGGTGATCTTTTATCCTGGGGTCCTGGAAGGGAAAAGGAGTAGTCTACTCAACAAAAGAGTCCCCTGTTCACCTCAGAACCCTGTCACCTTCCCACAGCCCTGGCTCAGCAAACCTGCCAAATTTGGGTGTTCAGAGGTCCAGTTTTGGATTTTCAGTGCCTTTCCTCATTGTCTCTCACTGCTTTACTTTACCCCCACTTTTTCTACTGTAGAATTGTGGAAATGAAATTTTAAAAGTATGTGAAAGTATGAAAAAATAACCCTTTCTCCCAATTTATCATATGAAGATGAAGAAGTGAATCCAAATGAAATGAGAGAGACAAAGCGGGTGAGGTATTTTCTTTCTTTGGAGCAAATCCTGTTGGTGAAGTACAGAATCTTTCAAGATCCAGTTAGCTCATCTCTTTCACCAAAAGAAGTTGGTCCTATAAAAAATATGACTGCTTCCACCTTATCTCTTTTGTATCCTGTGATCAAGCTACAACACTACAAACTTCCAAATGAAAAGTTTCATTTTAGTTTGACATTTTCTCATAGAAAATCACAATTTTTCATCAAAACCACCATTTTCCCACCAAATATTTTGAATCCAACAAAACCTGTTTTTGACAAGAACATTTCTTTTGATAGAAAACAATTTTTGGTAAAATTCAAGCAAAAAGTTCATTTTGACTGAAATTTTCTGATGAAAGCCTGAAAATAAAGTAAAAAGCAGAATTTCCTCATCCACAATCTGCTGATATATATTGCCAAAGGCTGTATGTATTATGCAAGGTTTTGTGTCTGCCCTGCCATGGACATCTTCTATGATTTTGGTAATTCACACCCCTCCCAGATTTCCAAGACAGAGGAAGGTTGTTGGGTGTCCAATCCCCATAGAATGTCCTGGGAGTTGGATGCCTGAACCCCCTAGGGTTATCTCAAAAGCACAGACTCCCTGCCTCTGTTCCCCATCTCTGAAATGGGGTAATCAATATTTCCCCATGTTGCAGGAGTGTGAAAACCCCACCAATATCTGAAAACCTTTTTGAATAGAAAATGATCTAAGTACTCAGTGTTTTCACCCAAACCAGATCACTCCTTCCTTTTCATCGTGGTCTCTGAGCATCCTCCTGCAGTAACGTCCATCGCTAGTGCCACATTGCACTTTTTATGAATCAGGTGCAATAACTCACCAAGAATGATCACAGAGCCACCAGCCTCCAAAGGACTGAGCCAGCCCTGGGGAAGTCACATCTCAGAGCTGATCATTACTGTGCTGACAGGCAGGGGAAGTGGACCTGGTTCCAAAAATGAGACAGTCCCTGAAATTTTCCTCTTATATAATATCTGACCCCTGCACTAAGACTCGTGCTAGGATCAGAGACTCCCTGAAACCTCTGTCAGCTTTTCTGGGTAGGATCAAGAGAGCTGCCTTTGCAGATTCAATGAGTCTGCCACAAGCAGAATCATTAAGAAATCCCTTGAGTGGCTCAGTTCACTTACGTGATGATTTAAACCACCTAAAGCCAGCCTGCGCTGGAATTCCCTTGCCAGACTGAGTGGGCTCAAAGGGGATATTGGAGAGGCATGGAAAGAAAGGGACATTTGATAGCCCTGTGAAGCAGAGGAAAATCCTTGTGTGTTTTATTGGTGGTCCTGGAAGAAACATGTGATCAAGGGGTTAGAGCAGGAGACAAGTCCGTAAGTGCACTGGGTTCTAAGCTAGTTTCTGGAGGGCAATGAGATAAACTCCTTGGGGCAAGGACCTTGTTTATGTTCAGTGTTTGTAGAGCACACTGAACAATGGGGTTCTGGTCAAGAAATGGGGCTTTGAGGCACTAAAGCTCCAACAAAGCAAAAACAATAATAACAACTAAAATTAGTGGCTTTTGTAGAGAAAATATTGAGATCCATCAGACTCCTTTGAAAATCCTAAACATTGAGGACAATTTCTTGGCTCTGCTGAACCACAAAAAAGGATAAAACAAAAGTCAGGCCTTTCTCATATAACACAGTTAGCAAGAGTCAGATTATGAGAAAAAGTAGCCCTGTTACAAAATGTGCCTGCTTGCAGGTTAATTGTCTGGTACAACAACATGGCTAGTGCTACAAAAACACAAACATTCCTAAGAAGTGGTAGGCACTGAACACGTGAATAAATGCATTCCAGAAGGGTCATACCAGAATACCCCAATACCAATATATGGTATAGACACACTCCCCGAATATGATACAAGGACACACTGACCCCCCTTAAAGATAAGGTCAGGATGACAGGGTGATGGATAGATATGTTTTGCTCGAACCAACAGGTACAAGCTAAAGACATTAGTAGGAGCACTGCCAACAGATTGAGGGGATTTGGGAACGGTGACAGAGATGGAGCCAAGGTCTAGGATGGACAGGTTAATAAGGAAGAAATACATAGGGACATGAAGGTGGTCAAGGGCTACAGCTATGATGGTGAGAAAATTCCCTGTCAGGGTTTCCAGGTAAAGCAGTTGGAGGAGTATAAAGTAGAGAATCTGCATCTCACGAACATCAGTGAATCCCAGGAGTAGGGACATGGTCGCTGTGGTTTGGAAGGACATCGTCTTTCCGAAAACGTTGTGTGCTACCTGTGGAGGGAAAGACAAGAACCAGGGTCAGAATTAGGCTAGTAAAATGACTCTCCCTTTGTGCTCACCACCTTAGTATCCCTGAGTCATATCCTTAGCTTGTGAAGATTGGTGTAATATGGAAATTGGTGTAATATAGAAAGGAGGGTGGGGTAATCAGCACCATTGACTCCAGTGGGGTACTCCTGAGTTACACTGCACTGAGTGAAAGGATAATCAAGTTCATTGACCATAGAGGATTACTTTTCATTTACACCAAAATGAAGGAAAGTAGAATCAGGACCAATTGTTTGTAAATCATTTTCATGCAAAGATGCATGAGGTTAGGTAAATATTATTCTCATTTAGAAAGGGGAGACTGCAGACCAGAGAGCTATATTTTGCTGTCAGATACACCTGGGTTAATATGGGGTAATTTCATTGAAAGCAGTGGAATTCCTTTGCATTTACCTTCCTGTAAATGGAAGTAGCATTGACCACGGAGATGAAAGAGCTCACTCATAGTTACACGATGACCTTGCTGTAACATCAGGAACACAACCTAAGAGGATTCCCAAATCCCAAGTGGCTGTTGTAACCATTACCCAACACTCTCTGCCAAAAACAGAAAAAAAAATAACCCAGGAGACTGACATTTATACTCTCCTGTCAGAACTTGCTAGACACTTTTGCTGATAGCTTTCTGCCAGATCGCATCCCTGCTTCGTGATATTAAAACATACAAATCAGATACACAAGTTGAGTAAATTGGAATCGCTTACCCACTTCTCTAACCCACAGGACCCCACTCCCTTTCCAGAGCTGGGAATAGACCACAAAATCTCTGATACACTCTATCCCTAATCACTAGGTTGTACTCTCAGCAGAGATGGGAGTAGAATCCAGGAACCCTGGTTTCCCTTGCCACCTGCTCTAAGCGCTACACAGTACTGTATCACTGTTATAACACGTAGCAATATTGGGCTGTGCTCCTATTAGCAGTCATAATGTTCGGATTAGAATTGCTGAAGGATCAAGATCCAGTTAAGATCAGGGCCCCATGGAGCTGGACTCTCTTTATTTGTACTGCATTTTCCTTCCATTAATAGCAGTGGATGGTCTGCCTTGACAATGAACTACAACATTTATTTTTTTTTCCATCATGAAACTAAAAACTGCATCAGCTAGGAAGAAGATAAATGACACGTCGATCTCACACAGAAGGACTAATGACTACTCTTTCTGGGACAGTGATCTGCATGGTTACTCAATCTACCCCCTGTTGAAGTCATTGGGGTACACAAAGGTATTATTATATCTGAGTACTGACTGACATAATTTGAGGCAGGCTGGATATGTTGCCTTAAATTTCCTCCATTTTCTGTTGCTTATAGTGTTACCAAACTTTTACCATGGGGGTTGATATTTTCTATGCCACAATGCCTCTTATTTATGCTGCTTCTTATTAATGTTGCCTGAAATTCTCCTGGTTTTTGTTGCTTATAGCATTACCAAATGCCTCAAAAAAAAGTTAAGGTATTACCAAGATCAAAGCCAGATGTAAACCTGTCATTGTGCTCACATTAAGCTCTAGCATGACCTTGTTTGGAGAAGGGACTTGAAATAGACCTATAGACTCTAAGGTCAGAAGGGATCAATATGATCATCTAATCTAACCTCCTGCACAACACAGGCCAGAGAACCTCACCCACCCACTCCTGTAATAAAGCCCTGAACTATGACTGAGTTATTAAAGTCCTCAAATAATGATTTAAAGACCTTAAGGTACAGAGAATCCACCAGAAGTGAGCTGTGACCCATGCTACAGAAGAAGGCGAAAAACCCCCATAGACTCTGCCAACCTGCCCTGGGTGAAAATTCCTTCCCAACCCCAAATATGGTGATGAGTTAAACCCTGAGTGTGTGGGCAAGACTCACCAGCCAAACACCCAAGAAAGAATTCTCTGTAACAACTCAGAACCCACCCCATCTAACGTCCCTTCCCAAGCCATTGGCAAATCTACCACCAGTAGTCAAAGATCAGTCAATTGTCAAATTAGGCTGTCCCATCGTACTAACCCCTCCATAAACTGATCAAGCATAGTTTTGAAGCCAGCTAGATTTTCTGCCCCCACTACTCCCTTTGGAAGGCTATTCCATAACTTCACTTCTCTGATGGTTAGAAACCAGCATCTAATTTAAAGTCTAAAGATCCTGATGGCCAGTTTATATCCATTTGTTCTTGTGTCCACATTGGCACCGAAATTAAATAATTCCTCTCCCTCCCTGGTATTTATCCCTCTGATGTATTTATAGAAAGCAATCATATCTCCCCTCAGCCTTCTTTTGGTTAGGATAAACAAGCCAAACTCTTTCAGTCTCCTCTCATAAGGCAGGTTTTCCAGTCCTCGGATCATCCTAGTCGCCTTTTCTGCACCTGTTCCAGTTTGAGTTCATCTTTCTTAAATATGGGGGATGAGAACTGCACACAGTATTCCAGATGAGATCTCACCAGTGCCTTGTATAACGGTACTAACTCCTCCTTATCTCTACTGGAAATACCTCACCTGATGCGTCCAAGGACCGCATCAGCTTTTTCAAGGCCACATCACATTGGGGGCTCATAGTCATTCTGTGATAAACTATAAGGCATAAGGAGTCAATTTATCAAATAAAATTGTGATAAATTGGCTTCTACCTGTGCCTCCATCTTGCTGGGCAAGCACTTCACTAAAGCACAATTTCACCACCGTTAAATGAAAGCAAGGGAATGCATAGCTCTGAGAAAATTGGCAGGGAAAGCAGGGATGAGGTATCCTTGTAGATTCTGAAGGGAAGGGAAACAGTCAACACTGGCAAGAACACTGCATGGGGGCACGTACACTGCAGGATGAGATCTGGCAGAAAGCTATCAGCAAAAGTGTCTAGCAAGTTCTGACAAGAGCATATAAAGGTCAGTGTGTCAGTGGGCAGAGGGAGAAGGCGGGGGAAGAAGTGGAGTTGGAGAAGACACACACGCAGAAGCAAAAGCAGCAGAGGGCACTTTTGTGTTTCACCAGAGGAAGAAAGAGCACAGGGAAACGTGTGTGCATGAGACAATGGTGTATTGTGCAGCACGGTAATAGTAATATATGCCTGTCTGATAAATATGGTAACATAAACCTGTCTAGTTTGCTGCACCTGTTTGAACTCTGCTTGCAGCATAGGTAGATGACTCCATCAACACTCTCCAGGGTACTTGACCCCACCGGCATTGAGATTTCTAGTGGCCCACCTCCCAGGTTCTGCACCTTGGTCTTTTTCCATGAGATGTTCAATCCGATAATGTGGGCAGCATCTTGGAGGAGAGAGCGGAAATTTTTTGACTTCCCCACAAGGAATAGTCTTGGTCAGTAACCACTTCTTCACCAACCTTGATTCTGATGTGTGGCATCCTCAATCCTAAGAGCCAGGCTTGACAGTATAGTGCCGGGGTGGGAATGCATCTCTGCCACACACCTGATGCTGGGCAGAAACACAGCAAAAATCATAAAGGAACATACACTATTTTAGTCTGCAGAAGAGAAGAATGAGGAGGGATTTGATAGCAGCCTTTAACCACCTGAAAGGGAGTTCCATGGAGAATGGAGCTAGGCTGTTCTCAGTGGTGGCAGATGACAGAACAAGGAGCAAGAGTCTCAAGTTGCAGTGGGGAAGATCTAGGTTGGACATTAGGAAAGCGTTTTTCACTAGAAGGGTGGAGAAGCACTGGCATGGGTTACCTAGGGAGGTGGTGGAATTTCCATCCTTAGAGGTTTTCAAGGTCTGGTTTGACAAAGCCCTGGCTGGGATGTTTTAGTTCGGGTTGCTCCTTCTTTGGGAAAGGGGTTGGACTAGATGACCTCCTGAGGTCCCTTCCAACCCTCATCTTCTATGATTGTCTAATTTTTTTAGATAGCTACCCTAGCCACTGAACTATGGGATATTCTTATTCTTATCAGGGCTTTTTTCCATCTCTCCTGTTGAAGCCATTCCACTCTAATTAAATAATTAACTTTTAAATAGGCCAGAGAATGAGTGATGCTTTAACTAGAAGGGATTGAGTGAGTACCCTAACCACTCTGGATGAGTACCCTTACCACTGGGCTAAAGTGAAATGACAGTACTCTACCCTTTTCATCCTCAGCCAATATGTGTGGAGCTAGACATTCTCTGAGTACCCCTGCTGGATTGGGCCTCACAGGGAAGATAAGCAAAGGCTGAAACTTAGGTGTGTGTATGGAACTTTACAGGAAAACATTAGGAGAAAAGTTCAGGCATCTACAGGGTTAGGCAGCACATTGAAATCAATGGGTATAAGGTCCCTGTCTCCATTTTAAAACATCTAAATATCTTTAAAAATCAGGCCCTAGATGCCTAATTCTGATTGAAATCAGCAAGGGTTAGGTGCTTGGGCATTTATGAAAATCCCAGTAGGTGTCCGTGACATACTGGGGCACAATCCAGACCAGTGGGTGAAATTTTTACTTTGAAGCCCAAATTATTCATCTTTCCCCTATAATCAGGATTCAAGACTCTTCTTTTTGGCTGAGTAAGACATGGGCAAAATCCTCCAAGGGCAATGCCATTAATTTATAAAAGAGTGCCTGAAATGGACGCTTTTCATCCACTTAGTCCACTCTTTTCAGTGTCTGAATCAGTATATATTTATAAATAAGATTTATTTATTCAGCATTTCTCCTCCTGAGTGATTGAAATGGTTCTAGTTGAGAGCTTTAGCCTCTGTATCAGAATATCCTTATTCAGGAACATTCAATGGGAGTTTATCCTGAGTACTGACAGAATAAAATCTGAGTGCAAATGTAAGGATGCAGTATTTGCTTTTAACTACAATTTATTTCAATTTTAGTTGGGTTGTGTGTTAAGTTTCAGAGTCTGCCACTCTCACTCAAACTGAGTATTACCTTCCAGCCAGCAGAGCTCCCTTGATAACAATGTTCATTTTAACTGTAAAATTAACCTTATAAATACACATATTCTTGGTTCATCACCCTAGATGTGAGCCTCTTTCATGAGATGGAGGGCAGTTGGAATATTGTCACTGGAGTCTAGGTCAACAGCTTACTGAAGTTCAGATAATTCTGTCAGGATGTGGATGGATTTCCTAATCTCTGGACATGGGGTAAAGCTGGTGGGAAAAAAACAGCTAAAACAATTCACAGTATATGTTTAAAGAAGTATAGATTCTGACATTTTGAAATTATCCATGTTTTGACTAAAACCTAGTAAGGAAAACCAAATAAGATGTTTCAGGTGTGACCTGCTTTGCCAAGTGGGGTTGGCAGCCTGAAGGAGTGGCTTCAGTTTTTCAATGGGCTTCCTCTAAAGACATCACTCAGAGCAGCTGGGAAATGGTGTACATCATTGGAGCATCCTTGATGAGCAATTTTTCCCCACTGGCAAGCACTGATTTCAGGGGCTATAACAGACAGAACTTAAGTTGGTGTGGGAGGGGTGGGGAATAAAACAACAGACTGGATTTGGGGAAAGCAGCAACTAATAAATTAACAATTTCTCTGATGGGAGACTCCACAAGGGTATCTTAACTCTCCTGAGGTCCCTTCTAACTCTAATATTCTATGATTCTTTCAGCCGATGGAAATGGCTGATACGTTCTGGTAAATTCCCTGAACCCCTACTCACCCCTCACCCTTAGACGTCCCTTGCCCTATGGTGCCTGCCAGAAGTCATTGTCAGGGTGACTCCGGACACATTCAGTGTTGGTGTCTTGTCCTACTATGTCCCAACAAGGTCAATTTCACTTTACACCCCCCCTAAACTCAACACTGAACTGTGCTTTAACTAGAATGCTCCAAACTATTGTTTGAATGAAATGTAAACCAGGCTGGATCCATTCAACCGATTTCTTTGCTCTCCAATAGACAATGGCCGAGATCTCCCTCACCAGCGGACTCCTTCCACAGCTGCAGTTCTTAACCCATGCTAGGCCCCTCTTCCCCATTTCATCCCCAGTTGACAGTACTCAGCTCCCTTCTTTCTAAGGCTTCAATCACAGGCTTTACAGATGGAGAGAGAGGAAGAGATTGTCCCTGGTGGATAGCACGTAGGACTTTTTAAAGATATTTTTCTTCAAGGCATGGCAACTTCTTCAAAATCAAATGTCTCTCTGAAATTTCTTTTGCCTACCGTTATCCCATGATCACTTTAAAACCACTGTTAGTAAAAGAGATTAGAGAGGAAATATTATTCAGGTTATCCAGGGAGATCGCTGCATGTTTTAGACAGAAGCTACCTGTGTACAGAAGTTTCTGTGTTCTCACCCTTGGTCAGTTTTCCCTGTTCTCTGGGCTACTATTTAACTGCACAACAGAGGAGAGGAAGCATTTTGAAATAAATCATACATCCCCAGCAGATGGCAGAGGTGCCACATCTGAAGCCACGAGCATACGCCACACCTGGAATTCTTTAAAATCTATCTGTCTACGGATTAGAGTGTTGGTTGACAAAGTCACTGTTAAGCAGGGTCAGATTAACTCAGGGGCTTTAGGGGTTGCAGCCCAGGGTCTCAGGCTAAGGGGGGCCTTGCAAAAATAAATCCCATCCATCTCCCATGTGACATGGGCCCAGCACCCTGGCCAGGAGCTGCTCCAAGCCCCGTGCAGCACCGCAGGGCAGCAGTTCTCCCCCAGCCCCGCCCCTTCCTCCCACCCCTCTCCCACATGACATGGGCCCAGCATGTGTGTGAGCGCCACTCAAAATCATCTCGCGTGCCATAGGTTGCCAAGCCCTGTTCTACGTGTTTTAAGACTCCAGTGTAACCACAGAAGGGCTTTATGTTCATTAAAAGGCAAGTTTAATAGCCTTGATGTCATAACTGTGATAATTTTGTTTTAAATTAGGAAAAAGATTTTACACAGGGGCCCCACAATATCTACTAGCCAGGCCCTCAGGAGAGTTAATACGGCCCTTCTATTATGGTCCTGATGCTGCAAACAAACACTTATTCCAGTGAGTGACTTGTCTCAAACCCCTGTCAGAGATGGGGCTGGACTAGATGACCCCTCAATATGCCTTCCAGCCCTGCATTTCTGTGATTCTCTGACAGCAGCCTCACTTAAATCAATGGGCTGATTCCTATCAATAAATGTTCTAATGTTATTTATGTGTTTCCAGGGGCTGGCTTTATTTATTTAATTAATTAATTTTTTTGGCAAGAGCATGTCATTTTCTGAGGTGGAAGGGAAGAATTAGTTGAAGTTTTTGACCCAATTCTTCAGGCACTTCCCTCGAGGCACAGTGCCCTCTAAGGTGAGTTCTTCCTTACATTTCAGCACTATGACTGGTAATATTTCAATGAAAATATGGACCAAAAATCTTTTCAGTGGTAAACTAAAATAAGGTGTAATTCAGACCTTGTGCTAAGGAACTCTGTGGGAGTGTTGACCTAAAATCCATTACGCTTCAGAGCACATAGACAGATTAAGAAAGAATAACCAGGAAATCAAGAAGACAATATAGCTTTGAATACTTTATACCATCATTTGGAATCCAGGTAAAGTGAGCAGGATATCAAGTGTCTTCGGAACGGGTGCTTGTTTTATCTGGGTGTTATGGCAAAACACAGCAGCAGTGTTTGAGGAGAAAACACTGGACTCTCAGTCGAGAAGAGCTTCTTCTATGGTAGGCTACAAGGCAGCATCTGCCTCAAACATCAACTCAAGATCTTTGCTAAATTAACTCAGCCGCAGCACAAAGCAATGTTCTCCTCTTATCTGCGACAGCACTGCTTCTACCAGCATTTGAGAGGCAGGGCCAAAGTGACAAAAGATTTAAACAGATGCCCAAAAGAGCTGATGTAAGACAGGTCAAACTATGAGATAAAGCATTGTTATATTTATAAAATAAACAACAGGATTTTATTTCGGGGGACAAGACAATATGCCATGCTTATTGTGAATACAAAAAAATTAAAGAGCAATTGCTTACACACACATAAAGTTTTACAAAGATGAAGTATAGTTACCAGCCTCAGTTGCTCATGTTAGTACACTGGCTACGTGGCTAAGCACGAGGGAGGGAGCAGGGCTCTGCCAGTGTGCATCGATTCTCTTGGAAGATGGTTGTAGAACCAAACCCAAAGTTTTTATTTTGAGGGTTTTTTTTATAGGGGTAAGCTTTTATACCATTTTATGGGTTCTGCTTCATCACACTGCATCTGCATCTTGGTGTGATTATCAATCAACCATATTTTGCAGACATGACTGTTATTTATTATAGTTTATTTTGTTTTTTTTTTTAAGGTGGATTCCAGGGTCATTGGGTAGGCATTTTGCGTTGTAAAAGTTGTTATTTTTACTCCCTTGAACATCTGAGGCTGGCACCTTTCTTCATCATTCCCTGGTTTTACATACACACATTACTTTTTTAATTATTGAAACATTAATTTTTTAACTTTTACTTAAAAATTGTATCTGGAAGACACAAGTGTTTTTAGAAACAATTTTTATTGAAAACATTTACTATTATTACAAAATATTTTTATTTAACATTGATTTTTTTCTTGTTTCAGAACATTTGTTGATGTTACTTTAAGCAGTGATCTTAAAACGTGTACTTTAACAATAGCAACAGTTTCTGAAAATGATCTTTGGTAACTTTACAAACAAAATAATTAATAACCAAATGTTAGTTTTAAACAATTTATTAATAGTAAATAGATCACCTTACCTAATCAAAATGCAAAGTCTCACAGAAACTGCTGTGGTAATTTGTCACATACCAAAGAAATAAGAGTATTTCACATAAATTCAATATAACAGAATCAGGCTTGGGGCACAAGAATCTTTTACTTATGATCAGATCGGTGGGAATAAAACAAATCCAATTGATTAAGTCATAGAAAGAGTGTGTTTACCAGAGAAAATAGTCTCTGTCTATCTAATCTATCTAATCATCTATCTATCTACATCCTAATGCTAAAGTATTTCAGGTGTGTTACTCGCATTTAGCACAGCTTATTTCCATTCTGAATTAGTCTAACTTCAACTTCCATCCATTGGACCCATGTTATATCTTTCTCTGCGAGGCTCAAGAGACCATTATTAAATACTTGTTCTCCATGGAGATAATCCAATTAATCCCTAAACTTTTCTTTGTTGCGCTAAATAGATTGAGCTCCTTGAGTCTGTCACTATAAGGTAGGGTTTCTAAACCTTTAGTCTTCTCATGGGTCTTTTCTGAACCCTCTCCAATTTATCAAGATCTTTTTTGAATTGTGGGCACCAGGACAGGACACAGTATACCAGCAGCTGTTGGACCACTGCCGAATAAAGAGTTAAAATAACCTCTCTACTCCTGCTTGAGATTCCTCTGTTTATGCATCCAAGGATTGCATAAAACAGTGTTGTACCAGGAACTCATGATCAGCTGATTATGCACTATGACACCCGAATCATTTTCAGAGTTTTTGCTCTCCATGATAGTTTCTCATCCTTTAAATATGGTCAACGTTTTTTTGTTCCTAGTAATATTCATTTACATGTAGCCATAGTAAAATACATACCGTTTGCTTACAACTAGTTTACCAAGCAATGCAGATGACTCTGTAGCAATGACTTGAGCTCTTCATTATTGCCCCTACCAGAGGCAGGTGTCACATTGTTCACCATTTTCCAGCAGTTAACAAGGCAACTGAAATACTGTAAAAACCAGACCCTCAGTTGGTCTAAATCAGTGCAACTCCAAAGAAGTCATTTGGGGTTAGATCTATGAAAAGACTTAGATATTTCAGTGCCTAAATTTCAGGCACCGTGGCCCTGGTTCATCCAAGTCTTTGGGCGCCTAGGCCTAGGTTCACATTGTGATTCAGATGTTGCAACGGTCAGAGTCACAACTACTAACGTCTAGGTGCCTGGAAAATCACTGGGATTCACAAAGCCTTCATTAAGTGTTGAGTCTTCCCATGCAAGGAATGCAGGAGATAGTTGTCTGGGAATGGGATTTGCAAAGCAAGCACACTGGGTGGCCCCTCACCTAAGACAGCCAATGGGAGATGCCAAGAAGAGGTGGTTATGGTAAGCCCTGCCCCTTTCAGGGATTTGTGTTTGGGATCCTCTGTTGTGAACCCTTTCCTGGAGTCTGGTGCCTACAGCATTTCTTGCAGGGGGATGGGGAAGAAAGTCGCCCCTTGTTGCTTTTACCCAGTAGCCCAGATAGTCACCTCGGATGTGGGAAACCACTGGTTCAAATCCCCCATCTGCTGAAGGTAAGAAGAGATTTGAGCAATGCTCTGCCACCTCGCATGTAAGAATCTAACCACTGAGCTATGGAATGATCTCATGTGGGGAATCCCTCCGTCTCCTTCGATGCAGTACCACTTTGAATCAATTACAAAAACATTGCTGGAGATGGGGTGTCCAGATCCAAGGTCTCTACATCCTGGGTGAGTGCTCTAATGAGAAAAATATAGAGCCATTCTCATTTCTCTCATTCTTCCTCCCCCGAATCCATGATTCAAAGTGAAACATCTTGAAGAGAAGAGATGGAGGGATCTCTGGATCCAAATATCAATCGCTCAGTGGTTCGGGCACTCACATGAGAGGTAGCAGATTCATGTTCAATCTTCTTCTCCTCCCCAGGATCACAGGTATCAGCAACGGTGCAGCACTTGGGCAAGGCTTTGGTGAATACAAAGGGGCAGGGAGGAAAGTCTCCTTTTCAGCCTGCACCCCAGCGGTTAATGCACTGAGTCAGGACATGGGTGATTCTGGTTCAATTCCCCCTTCTGCCTGTGGAAGGGAAGGGATTTTCCCCTGGGTGTCTGAACCACAGCACGATGGACTTGTTATCACTCTCTTTGCTGCTCTGCGTATCATGACTTGTCCCGAACAAAGTGGAAATGGGGTAAGAAGTCCAAGCCCCAATACCAGCCGCTCATCAGGCAGGGAGAGGAATGAACTCAGCTTCTTGACCTCCCAAATGAGTGCTCTAAGCTTGGGGATAGAAGTGATAAATTAAGCTAGATGGAGCCCCACAGGCTAGGTAAGGGCTGTAACACTTAATCTGAGGACCCCTTTGAGCCTATGAGAAGCTCCCGGGCACCTAGATCAAGGTACCTCTGCACACACTAATTGGTATAAAATAAGTGCCTTGGGGACTTGAATGTTGGAAAGCCAGACACCTAGGGTTTTTAAAGGCCTTTAGAGATAAGCTGCAGCTGAGCAGGGTTTTGTGGATCTCAGTGGCTCTTACATGTTAGATGTAGGCACCTAAAGTATCAGTTAGATGCCAAAGTCCTTTTGTGGTGTACACTAATTTCAGCTCCCTCAAGATTTGGATATGGCTCAAACCAATTTTACGGATAATAGAATAATAGAAGATTAGATTGGAAGAGAGCTCATGAGGTCATCTAGTCCAACCCTTGATCAAAGCAGGACCAACCCCAATTAAATCATCCCATCCAGGGCTTTGTCAAGCAGGGCCTTAAAAACCTCAAAAGACGGAGCTTCCCCACCTCCCTAGGTAACCCATTCCAATGCTTCACCACCCTCATAGTGAAGAATTTTTTCCTAATATCCAACCTAGACCTCCCCCACTGCAACTTGAGACCATTGCTCCAAGTTCTGTCATCTACTACCACTGAAAACAGCCTAGCTCCATCCTCCTTGGAACCACCTTCAGGGAGTTGAAAGCTGCTATCAAATCCCCCCTCACTCCTCCCTTTGTAGACTAAACAAGCCTAGTTCCCTCAGCCTATCTTCATAAGCCTTCATAAGGATATAGGAACATAAAAACATAAACAAGAGGTTGAAGTCCATGGAAGTACTTTCTTGTTTTGTCACCAGTCAGAGAAATTGCCATGCAGCATCAGCCCTGTGGTCCTTCATGTCCAGGCACCATTCTCCAATGGTTGCCAATATCAGCTGCTTCAGATAAAGGACAATTATAGGATAAACTGTGCAGAATATTTCTTCTTTGCTCAGGCAGTCATCGGTTGTCTCATGTCCTGAATCATGAAGGTCTCTTTAAACGATAAAGGCATATTAGAACCCTGTATGTCTCTGAACAAATACCTGAGCCACTGA
This sequence comes from Mesoclemmys tuberculata, assembly GCA_007922155.1. Lineage (NCBI taxonomy): Eukaryota > Metazoa > Chordata > Testudines > Chelidae > Mesoclemmys > Mesoclemmys tuberculata. The sequence continues at coordinate 2,452,254 of ML675636.1, read as the reverse complement.
TTTGTACATATGTGTTTGGGGAACTAGGCAGAGGAGAGAGCGAGAGGCTTGTGATGGTGACAGTCAAAAACAGAAAGAGAGACAGACTGATGAGGTGTTGTAGTACATGGCCACCTGCATTGCTCAGGAACTCATTGTGTCACAGCTGGACAGAGAATAAGGAAGAAAAACAATGAAACAGTTTGTCGTAATTTGGTTTCACTTCTCCTTTTTACCCCAGATTTTTGTGCAAATTAAAAAGAACCCTGACACCCTCTGTTCTGTCGCTGTTCAATGGCAAGGTTAATTTTTTCAAGGATTTGTGGCCCAGAGACTTTCTCAGAGACTCTTTCACATCCTTGTTTCTAAGGCTGTAGATGAAAGGATTCAACATGGGTATGACAAAGGTGTAAAACACAGATACGGTTTTCCTTGAGTACAGAGAAGATTGCCAACTGGGCTGGAGGTACATGAAAGCAGTGGACCCATACAATAAAGTCACAGAAACCATGTGGGAGGTGCAGGTGGAGAAGGCTTTGTGCCTGCCCTCGGCAGAGCGAATCTTGAGGATGGTGGAGATTATATAGACGTAGGAGATGAGCACAGTGAGGGCAGTGCTTGCTATGATGATGCCGCATAGGGAAAACATCACAAGATTATTGATGTACGTGTCGCTGCAGGAGCGACTAAACAAGGGAGGGCCATCACAGAAGAAATGATCAATGTCACTAGATCCACAATAGTTCAGGGTAAAGGTGAAGCCTGTTTGCACCGTGGAATTCACACAGCCACAGATATACGACCCCGCCACCAGCTGAACGCAAACTCGCTTGGACATAGTGACAGGATACCGGAGTGGGTCGCAGATGGCGGTATAGCGATCGTAGGCCATCACTGCCAAGAGAAATGCTTCAGTGGTGAGGAAGAGAATGAAAAAGAACAATTGGGTGGCACATCCGTTATAGGAAATGGCTTTGTTCTCTGCTAGGAAGCTCACCATGGCCTTGGGGGCGATGGTGGAGGAGTAGCAAAGGTCTAAGAGGGACAGGTTCATGAGGAAGAAGTACATGGGGGTGTGGAGGCGTGAGTCGGTTGTAATGATGAGGAACAGGACAGTGTTCCCCAACATGGTTACTATGTAAATCACAAGGAATATCACAAAGGGGATCATCTGGCGGCCTGGACCATTTCCAAATCCCAGCAGGATGAATTCCGTGACTGCTGTGCAGTTCCCCTCTCTCACTGGTGCCATGGCTTTTAAATCCTTGGGAAAAGGAATGAGATACAGATTAAAGAAAGGGCAAATGAGGATGTAAATGAAGGGCTTAGTGAAAAGAAAAAGAACGGTCATGGGGAAAATACCTGGTCTGAGGGTTGGCAAATGAATGTTTATTTTCCAGATCTCCAAAGACTCCTGGTGAACCATTGGCCCAGTCACTTGGTCTGGGATTTCCAAAGCAGGCAAAGGGAATTGGGTGCGCAACTCACATTCAATTTCAATCTGATTTGGTCACCCGAGATGAGATATATAAAGGTGTTTATGGGCCTAATGGAATTTTTAAAAGCACCTAGGAACTAAAATCTCATTGATTTCAAGGCCAGATGGAGTCATTCTGATTAATACCTTTTATCCAAAATACTGAAATACACTAAATTGATCAGAAATACCTTTAAAATATAAACATAAATATAAAATATAAAACATAAATATAAACATAAATATGATCACCAAATTAATCATAAATACTTTTAAAAACCTAAGATTTATCCCTTGAGCTCTTGTGAGAAATTTTCAGCTGTGCTATTTCTGCCTCTCAGTTCCCCTTTCTGAAAATGAAGATAACATTATTTCCCAATCTCAGAGGGTGCTGTGATGATACATTCATTAATATTTTGGAAGATATAAAAGTATCTTCTGAGTGATTTTCAGAAGGAACCACCCAACTCCCATTGACTTTTTATAATATTTGGGTATTTACTTCTATTCAAAATTTCATCCAAGATAGATTGAATTTGATGACAAATGTGCCTTTGACCTCAATGTAAGAAGATCAGGCCTTTGTAATCTGTGTGAAACAAATTCCTAATGAAATTTGAGCTGCTCTTTTGGAAGGCATCTCTCCCAGAGTAGCAGCAATAGTAACCAGCTTTTCCTTGCAGTTCCAACACAAAGCAGGGTTAGTCCGCCAAGTTGAATAATTACAGAATCTATCCACTCACGTGTGATCCCATTGATTTAGAAAAACGTGGGAGAATTGGGACTTTAACATCAGCTATTTTGTTCCCTATCAGTCTAAGAATTAACATATATGATTTATTTATTGAACTGGAGATAGGAAAACACAGTACCTAAATTAGAAAAGGAGAGCAAAGAAGATGCAGGGAATTATAGAGCAACTTCATTACTGTTAGAAATAAATAAACAGGTTGTCCCGGGGTGGATTGGGGAAACGGAACCCTTTATTGCCTGCTCATGCCACCTCGACGCCATGAGTGAGCAACGAGGGGGATACTTTACAATTTTTTTTGTCCATAACAGAATGTAAATGTATACATTTGCAGCCACTCCCCATAGACCCTTATTTGGTTACATTGACACCTATAAAATGAATATTAACAACTACATGATGAATACAGTTATACCTGCCCCTGTTTATTGTTTACAGTATTAATATACAGAGGGCAGGCACATCACCTTAGAACCTATTAATTTTACACTAACATTTTTTGAAGTAAAGGTATGCCAGGAGGGGAAGGAAGATAATGCTTTCTTCCCACCAAAGGCCTTGCGCAGGAGGAGGAATTGTTATTATGTTAGCCTCATCCCCTGCACAGATGGTCAGGAAGGGAGGAAAAGAAGAAAGATAACAGACTTCAACTAGAATTCACACCAATTAGCAGAAACAAGGTTTGCCCATGCCATGACCCTGTTCTCTGTAACTTAGGCCTGACCATTTGTCCAGCTTTTAACTCTTTACTCTTCTACAAAAAGCTGGAAAGATACTCATAAACAATTAATTTGTAAAAACCTAGAGGATAATAAGGTAATAAGGAGTGATTAATTTGTAATGCATGAGGTGCCTGGTACAAATTAAGTGCTGGTTAGAAAGAATGGCCAACAAGGATTTGTCAAGAGCAAATCATGACAAACGAACCTAATTTCCTTCTTTGGCAAGACTGGTGACCTACTGGATGGGAGGAAGTTTTACACGTGCTATATCTTGATTTTAACAAAAATTTGAAACAGTTCACATGACATTCCCATAAGCAGACTAGGGAAATGTGGTCTTGATGAAATTACCGTAAGGTGGGTGTAACACTCTACTGGGTATACCCAGAACTAAGAGCCACAGTGTTAGCTCTCTACCTCAGCAAGAGTGAGCTTTGCTGGTGATTAAACTGTGTCAGCTTCCTGCCACACCAGCCTGTCTTCCTCACCAGAAAATTCCTCCAAGCTCTTCCAGCCCAAACCTTGCCTATCAGGTAATGATCAGTGAACTCCAGGTCCCGAGATTCTCAGAGATGTTTCTTTGCACTGTAGAATTACTTTCACTGTACATTAGAATAAAATAAGATTAGTGTTGGAAGGGACAGAAGGAGATCATCTAGTTCATCCCGCTGCTCAAAGCAGGACCAACCCCAACTAAATCATGCCAGCCAAGGCTCTGTCAAGCCGGGACTTAGATATCTCGAAGGATGGTGATTCCACCACCTCCCTAGGTAACCCTTCCAGTGCTTCACTACCCTCCCAGTAAAAACGTTTTTCCTAATAATCAACCTAGACCTCTCCCATTGCAACTTGAGACCATTGTTCCTAGTTCTGTCATCAGCCACTACTGAGAACAGCCTAGCTCCATCCTCCTTGGAACCTCCTTTCAGGTAGTTGAGGGCCTTTGTCAAATCCCCCCTTTTGCAGACTAAACAAGCCCATATTCCTCAGCCTCTCCTCATAAGTCATGTGCTCCAGCACCCTAATAATTTTAGTTGCGCTCCACTGGAATCTTTCCAATTTGTCCATATCCTTCCTGGAGTGGGGTGCCCAACACTGGACACAATACTCCAAATGAGGCCTCACCAGTGCTGAAAAGAGGGGAATAACCACACTCACAGAAGACACTGAGGTTCCCACTCTGTTAAAGATCTAATACCTTACAGTTTATTAATCTAACTGAGGTATAAACCCACTTTCCTTCAAACACAGCATAGGATTGGTTTATAGTAAAAGTAAACAAGTTTATTAAAAAAACAACTTGGTTAAGTGATATCCAGTCAAAGGAATACAGGCAGACAAGATTACCAACAAACAAAAGTAAAAATACTCATACTAGCTAAGACCTAACTTAATAAGCTAGAGCCTTTTTACGGGGTAGGTTCTTCTTCAGTCTGCCTTTCTGCACAATGGCTAATTAGCATTCAGCCAGGATCCCCATAGATTCCAATGTTCTGGTTTTCCTTGCCTTCTCAGATGAAGGATAATTTAGGGGCTCACTCCCCCTCTTTACAGTCCATTAACTCTTTGAAATGTAGTCTTCTGAAATTTATCCTTGAATAGAGTCCTTTTTCCCTGATGGCTGTCTGGAACAGCTTCCATGCTGCCTTCTGCCCTGCTAGTGATTGTTACAATGCAGATGATCTCTTCCTGCAACCTGTTATACATATGAATAGCTTGTTGAATTTGGCCGCACCTGGTTTGGGGTGTGGACATTTTTCCTTTATCTGGAGAAAATCTGTTTATCGATATACCCTGCCATGCCAGTTTTAAACTTCTTTTAGTCAGACTTAAAAGTATATCAGCAAGTATCCATCATTCCACGCGCAGCATTATCACATGCATTTCTTAATGATATTATTGACCAGCATGTTATCATTTTTGAATGATACCTCGCAAGGAATATTTTGTATAAATTTTGTTTCAGTAGTAGGTGAGTTGCGAATACATTTGTGCTCAGATTCACTGTAGGTGCACAGCTGGTTCAAAGAGAATACTCAAAGGGTAGTTGTTGAACTGGGAGGACATGTCCCATTGGAGAAGACAGTATTAATATGAGAATTGAAAGATGGGAAAGAAACTGGTTAAATGGGAAACTAAAGAGGGCCATAAAAGTGAATTGTCAGGCAGGAGGGAGTTTACTAATGGATTTCCTCAGTTTTCGGTCCTGGAACCAATCTTATTTATATCTTTCATTAATGAGCTTGGCAGAAAAAGCGAATGTGTGCTAATAAAATTTGCAAATGACACAAAGTTGGGATGTATCACCAGAATGGAGGAGGCCTGGAATATCAGAGAAGATTGATGGATCTTGAAAATTAGAGTAATAGGAACAGAGAAGAAAGAACTAACATTTTTGCTATAAACTGAAAACATACCAGCTGGAAGCACCAGATTTGGAGAAAGACTTGGGTTTATTGGTCAATCACAGGATGATTACGACCTACCAATATGATGCATCCATAAAAAAGGCTAATGAAATCCTGGGATGCATCCGGCAAGGGATTTCAGAAGAGATAGGGAATTGTTAGTGCCATTATAGAAGGCACTGCTGAGACCCCATCTGGAATACTGTGTGCAATTCTGGTCTCCCATGTTTAAGAAAGATGAATTCAAACTAGAACAGGTGCACAGAAAGACTACTAGGATGATCGGACAAAATGGAGAACCTACTTTACAAGAGGAGACTTAAGGAGATTGGCTTGTTTAGCCTAAGCAAACAAAGGCTGAAGGGAAATATAAGTGCTTTCTGTAACTACATCAGAGATATAAATACCAGGGAGGGAAAGGAGTTATTTATGCTAACTGGCAATGTTGGTGCAAGAGTAAATGGATATAAACTAGATGGTGGAATCTCCATCCTTAGAGGTTTTTAATGACTTTACAAAGCCCTGGTTGGGATGATTTAATTGGGGTTGGTCCTGATTTAAGCAGGGGGTTGGACTAGATAACTTCCTGAGGTCTCTTCCAACCCTAATCTTATATGATTAGGCCATCAACAAATTTAGGTCTGAAATTAGATGAAGGTTTTGAAACATAAGAGGAGTGAAGTTCTGGAAAAGCCTTCCAAGGGGGGCAGTGGAAGCAAGACATCTAGCTGATATCGAGACTGAGCTTGAAAAGCTTAAGGAGGGGATTGTATGATGAGATTGCCTACAATGGTATGTAGCCTATCTGGGACAGAAAGCACCAAATACCTCCAACAGCCAGTGATGGGACACTGGATGGAGAGGTCTCTGAGTTATTTCAGTGAATTTTTTCCCACATACCTAGCCAATGGCTCTCCCACATGCGGAGGGTCTAACTCAGTGATTCTCAATGAACGGTCCATGGACTGGCACTGGTCCCTGAGATCTCCCTGACACAGTATAGGAAGCTGGTCCCTGGTATCAGAAAGGTTGAGAAACGCTGGTCTAACTGATTTCCATATTTGGGGTCTAGAGGGAATTTTCCCACAGGTCATATTGGCAGACTGTAGAGGTTTTAGCTTTTCTCTGCAATGTGGAGCATGGGTCATTTACAGGTTTGAATTAGAGTAAATGGTGGATTCTCTGTAACTTGAAGTCTTTACATCACAATATAAGGACTTAAATAACTCAGGCAGAGGTTCAGTATCTACTGCAGGAGTGGGTAGGTAAGGTCCTGTGGACAGCAATGTGCAGGAGGTCAGATTAGATTATTTTATTGGCACTTTCTAGGCTTAGTGTCCCTAAATCTGGGTCCATCCTGGGTCCAATACTAGTCAATATTTTAATTAATGACTTGGATAATGGAGTGGATACTGTGTTTATAAAATTTGTGGGTGACACCAATCTGGGTGGGGTTTTCAAGCACTTTGGAGGACAGGATTAGGATTCAAAAGGATCTTGACTAATTGGAGAACTGGTCTGAAATTAATAAAATGAAATTCAATAAAGGAATGTGCAAAGTACTTCACTGAGGAAGAAAAAAACCAACTTTAGCTCTACAAAATGGAAAATAACAGATTGGGTGGGTAGTACTGGAGTAGTAGTGGAAATGAGCTGAAGTTTATAGTGGATCACAAATAGAATGTGAGTCAACAGTGGATAAAGGGTAACATAATTCTGGGATGTATTGACAGGAGTGTTGCAAGACACAGAAGGTAATTGTCCCGCTCTAGCTGGTACTGGTGAAGCTTCAGCTGGAGTACAGATTGTGGGCACCATACTTCAGAAAAAAATGTGGACAAATTGAAAGGAATCCCAAGGACAGCAAGAAAAGAGATAAAAGGTTTAGAAAACCTGACCTATGAGGAAAAAGTAAAAGAACTGAGCATATTTGGTCTTGAGAAAAGAAAACTGAGAGCCTTCAAATAGGTAAAGAGCTGTTGTATAGAGAACTGTGATTCACTGTTCTCCATGTCCGCTGAAGATAGGACAAGAAGTAAAGGGTTTAATCTGCAGCAAGGGAGAGTTAGGTTAGATATTAGAAAAATCTTTCTAACTATGTGCAGTGTTAAACTCTGGGATAGGCTTCTAAAGGAGGTTGTGGAATCCCCGTCATAGAAGATTTTTAAAACCAGTTGGACAAGCACCAGTGAGGAATGTTCTAGGTTTCTTTTGTCCTGCCTCAACACTGGGGTATAGGCTAAATGACGTCTTAAGGTCTCTTCCAGCCTAATATTTCGATTATTACTATGATTATATCTTCTCCTGTGAGATTTTAAGGGTTCCATTTGTGAGTTTTTACATTTATAGAAAATATACTCTGTCCTTATAAAGGTCAATTCAAAGGAAGTTTTGTCTGAGGAAGGAAGGAGTAAAGTTTTAGTCAGAATGTGGGGACATGGGATTTCATTTTAACTGAAAGATACTTCAACAGAAGTTGGATACTGACATTTAGCATCTGATTCCGTCACCGTTGCTCACATTGTGTAGTAGCTTATTGTCATAGTAGTTCCCTTGTTAAGTGGATGTTTCTTTTCAACTGTGTTAGGCTTAAAACTGTAAGGGTATTCAGAGATTGCCTCGGTAGACATGCTTCTCTTCCATCAGATGATGGCAGCTGGGATCTTGTCACTGGCATCTAGGGCAACACCTGAAGATGTTCAGGGAATCATCTGAAGATGCAGAGATATCTCTGTTTTTCTGGTTTCAGTTGTGTTAATTCTGCCTCACAGTAGATTATTGATGCTGGGATTTTCAGTGGTGTTCATCGTCTATTGAACTAACTGAGCTAGCAATTTTCAGTTTCTACTGTGTACCGGCTAGATTATTTTTTTGGAGGAAACCTTTGAAAGTCTTCTTTAATTCCCTTTTTTCTCCATTTCAGCCCTTTCCCAAGCTCTCCTGCCAGCACAGTATGTCCTTTTATTCCTGAAGGATGTTAATGGTATTAAGACATTCACTTCAAATGGATATCTCTGAATAAGGAGGTTAATTACCTTTGAAGATACTGGAAAGGTTAGTTAGTCCATCCCCCTGAGCAGAGATAGGACCAAGTAAACCTAGATCATCCTTGACACGTGTTTGTATAACTTGTTATTATAAAATCTCCAATGATAGAAATTCCACAGCCTCCCTTCAAATTATATTCTAGTGCTTAAATATCCCTATAGATAGAAACTTTCACCTGCTATCTAACCTATATCACTACTGCTGCATATTAAGCCAGTTGCTTCCTGTCCTATATTCAGTGGACATGGAGAACAAACGATATCTGTTTTCTTTATAACACCTCTTAACATATTTGAAGACTGTTTTCAGGTGTCCCTCACCCTCCAGTATTCTTTTCTCAAGACTAAATCTGCCCAGTTTTAAAAATTTTCCTCAGAGGTCAAGTTTTCTAATTCTTATATTGTTTTTGCTGCTCTCTTCTGGATTCATCTTCGTCCTCATTATCCACATCTTTTTTAAGAGTGGTGCCCAAAACTGACAGCATACTGCAGCGGAGGCTTCAACTACGACAAATAAAGCAGAACAATTACCACCTACATCTTACATATATTATTCCTCCTAGGATATCCCAGAATATTGGTCTTTTACACAATTGTGTCATATTGTTCACTCATATTCAATTAGTGATCCACTGTAAGGCCCAGATTCTTTTCAGGAGTTCTACAATATAGCCACTTGTTTCCTATTTTATAGTTGTGCTTTTTAAAAATTCCTCAGTGAACTACTTTTCACTTTTCTTTACTGAATTTCATCTTGTTGGTTTCAGACCAAGTCTTCAACTTGTCAACACCCCTTTGAATTCTAGTCCTGTCCTCCAAAGTGCTTGAAAACCCCACCCAGATTGGTGCTATTCACAAATTTTATAAACACAGTATCCACTCCATTATCCAAGTCATTAATGAAAATATTGACTAGTATTGGACCCAGGATGGACCCAGATTTAGAGACTTCTTGATATTATCCTTGGTATTATCCTTTATCCTCAATAGATGCACTATACTTTCCTTCATCCTTCTCTTGCTCCTACTGTAATATTAAAGAACCTTTTCTTAGTGCCCTTTGTACTCATCATTAACAATCTATCTATGTTCCCGCTTTTTGGGGATTCCTTGTTGATTTTCAGGACATTAAAGTGCTCCCAATTGAACCATATTGGCCTCTTACTATCCTTCCTATCTACTACATTGGAATAGTTTGCTGTTTCACCTTTAATATTGTATCTTTGAGAAACTGCCGGCTCTCATTAACTCATTTTCCCCTTAGATTTTCTTCTCATGGGACCTTACTTGCCAGTTCTCTGGGTTTCTTAGTCTGTTTTTTTTTTAATTCCATTGTCCTTATTCTTCTGTTTTCATTCCTTCCTTTCCTTTGAATCATTACATTTATTATTTCATGATCATTTTTACTCAAATTGCCTTCAGATCCTCAACCAAATCCTTCCTCTTAGCCTGAATCAAGTCTAAAATGACCACCCCCCCGGTTATTTCCTCCACCTTCTGGTAAAAAAAAAAAAATTCCCCTGCATATTCCAAAAATATACCAAATATTTTGTATTTTGCCATATTAATTTTAGTTATTTTAGTAATTAATTAATTAAAGTCCCCCCCATTACTAGTAGGGCTTGTCGATTGGGCATTTTTGTTAATTGTTCTAGAAATGCATCATCTAATTCCTTTTCCTGATTTGGAGGTGTATAGTAGACTCAGACATCATCCCTGGGGTTTTTTTTATAACCTTTTAGCTTTACTCAGAGACCTTCAACCTCTGCTCTCCTTCTGGACCTCAGAACAAGCATATATACTCTTGATATATAATGCTAAACATCCTCTCCGCCCCGCCTGTCGTTCCTGATCAAGCTATGCCCCTCTGTATCCATATTCCAATCAGGAAATTTATTCCACTAAGTTTCTGTGATGCCTTTAAGTCATCACGGTGTATAAGGAGACAAAGCACCAGCTACTTCTTGCTCATTCATCTGGCAGAGAAAGGCATAAAAAGAAAGGCATAAAAAGTTGTTGGGCTCAATACAGGATAATTGGGTGAAATTCTATAGCTGGCATTTTACCTAAGGTCAGGTTAGACGGTCTCAAGGTCCCCTCTGGCATTATCACATATGAATCTACAAATCTATGTTATCATCCTAAGGCAGCAAATTATTTAATTTAAGGCAGCTTTAAAAAAATCTTACAAGCTACTCATTTGGGGGCTATTCTCATGTGGATTCAAACAGGCACAGTGAAACTCATTCACCCTCATACTGGCCCCCACCCAATACTTCGCTGTTAAAAATGCATATTAGCATAGTTCATGTTAGCATGTAGCCCTGCTAGCAGACACTGAAAAGATTAAGTTACATACTTAAGAAAGTCCTTCGAACTTCATGAATCTTATGACATGTCTTGAATATTATTGGCTGCTGATGGTGATTGTCTCTGCTCCGCTCACTCTTTTGCCAGCCTGTGAAAACGATATAAAGTTTCTGGTGTTATTGGTTCCTCTACCCCACTGGTGGACAATCACAGATGATGGAGAAATGCCTCTTCACCTAGTCGCATGGCTTCTGCAGATAAAAATACAATAAAATAAGCTGATGACAATCTCTGACACAGCTTCTTAAAGTTTCATGGTTTTATTTTCCCCTCCCTTCCGTGATCCCCACAGGGGCCCCAGGACAAATCAGATAAGAGATTTTCTCCTAGAATTACTAAGCCATTCAACCAATAGGGTAGATTCAGCCTCTGTTATCAAAATGAAGATGGTGGGTGGAGTTCCAATTTTGGAGACATCATCTGAAAACTCAACAGTTTCAGCACTGTACAACTAAACAATGCTGAGTGTCTATTTCCAAACAAGTTAATATGTATTACACCTTGATCTTATTTTTCCCCAGAAAAATCCAAAAGGGAACCTAAACTTAAAATAACAAGTTATACTTTAAACACGTGTCTCCTTCTTCTATGTATGTAGCAGAAAAGGCTGCAGCATGGAAAATAATAGGGTTGGGAGTGGGTCTTCTGATTTATTCCATGGTCAGAATCAGCTCATTTACTCCAGTAGAGTTACTCCTGATTTACACCAGGATGAGTGAGTGGAGAATCAAACCCTCAGTCTGTAGCCTGTCCCTGAGAAATTCTCTCAATATGCTTGTCCTCTGAAATTAGATTGATTAGATTTGATTGGGCTACTAGGTCAAAGAGTATTTTTTGTCTACCCCCTGAAATGTTTAATTTAACTCTGAGAATCAGGCGTTGGGTGTCACTATCCATTCATTTGAATTTAACAAGTTCCACAAAGGAGTGCAGGTGTCATGCGATGCACTGTGGGAATATCTGCAAGGCAGCATTCCAGAAGGTGGGGAAGAAGACGATTGGATGCCTTTCCATACCCATATTGCCACATGTCTTTTGTCCATACACCCCGGTGCTGTGTGGTCACAATGTATCAGCACAACTGTCCAAGTGTGAATGTACTCTTTTGTAGTAGAGAAAAAAGTCCTGACATATGAGGTCTGGTATAAGGAGGCCTGGTGTAAGGCCTAAACAGAGTCAGGCCCTGCTGATATAAAGAAAAGGTAGTAAGCATCAAGCTATGAGCAAAAGTCAGACTCTGTTACAAAGCAGATGCCTGCTTTCAATACAAGAACTTGGCAAGAACAGGGCTGTCGTTACAAAAATAGAGGCACTCCCAGGCACTAAGTATTCATGTAAACACATTCCAGAAGGATAGTGCTTGATCATCCCAGTACAAGTGTAAATACACTGCCCAAAGATGATAAAAGGACCCACTGATCCCCTCAGAGATACGGTCAAGGTGACAGGGCGATGGATAAAGATGTTATGATCAAATCAACATGTACAAGGTAAAGGGTGGTAACTAACCACATCAGAAGGGCAATACTTAACTTCTTTGTATTAGTTTATAAAGAGGTGCATCAGAGGTGGTGTCTTTGTCCAGCCCAGGGGGGAATGGAAAGTACTGCCATTCACTGAGCTGGTCCATTGTAATGGACATACATTTATTAGTGGTCCTGTAGAGTCTATGGGATACCAGGACCATGCTTCATCAACAATAAACCGGCCATGTGCCTTCGCTTGAGTCCGTGATCGCATTGCGCAGTTCGATCAAGGTCTGCTGTGTCAGCTCACTGTACAGAGCTCGGCAGCACCCATAAAGAATACAAATGCAGCCAAATAACTGACTACATCTTCTAAATTAATTTTGTCAGTGGTAGAGTTGACTGGAAACTCACATTCGCAATTTTGTCAATGGTAGAGATGACTGGAAACTCAAATTCTGTGGGAAATTCTTAAATTAAAAAAAGAAAGGAAAGAAACTCTTGAAGAACAAAAAATGAACTTTTGAAATTTCCCATGGGCCAAGAATTTCGAAATGTTGTTTAGAAAAAAATGCTTTTTGACCTTTTCACAATGCTTCGAGCTTGTCACAAACAACTTGGAGGCCGAGGGAGCAACGTAGAAAATCCTGGGGACCTGGAAGCCCTGTTCTCCATGTTATCTCCTCCTGGTGGACTGGCCCAGGTGCAGAGACACCGGAAGGCACATGAGCTTTGAACTCATACCTGGTTTCTATCGGATTTTTGTCAGCACTATCACAATCCCATGGAACATTCATTTTCAATTAATTGACCTTTTCTAACGAGAAACCATTCCATCAAAAAAACAACCACAAACCTCAGCTTTAGTTGGTGTTACTATACTGCAAAACTGTGTGAAAAAAGCTTTCTAGTGTAGCAAGGCCCAGGGAAATTATTATTACGGAAACAGGGATTGTCTATGCATGTATGTCAACTTTTTTTGCCTTTCACTGAACACCAACAGAAACCAATGGAAATTAGTCCCCGGAGTGCTTTTGAAAATCCTACTAGGTGCCAAACAACCGTTAAAATCTGACCTGTAGTGCAGCTGTAGTAGTAATGATTAAGAGCTTATTTACAACAATGTAGTCTCTTGGCATGAATTAAGTATTCCAGTGTGGTAGTTTTACTCACTCATTCCCACTTGGCAATGACTATGGGAACTTAAAATGTTAATTCACAGGAATAAGCAATGTCAGTATAAATACCTTCCTGTGGGAATAGCTGTGCACACGCGAGGGACTGTTGGAATTGAGCTGCATAACTGCAAAATCACACCCCGGGACAGGCCTCACTCGGGTTGTTTGGTCAGGTAGTGTGGCCTACTGGTCAGGGCTAAAACCAGTGATGTAAAGAGGGGGTTGTTGGGAGGGGGCCCTGGACCCTCCCACTCCACTGGGCTCTGACCCAGGACCCTTGGCAGACTGACAAGGTTGCTTAAAGTTAGGGTGACCAGATGTCCTGATTTTATAGGAACATTCTCGATATTTGGGGCATTTTCTTACATAGGTAACTATTATGCCCCTCAGCCCCTCTCCTGATTTTTCACACTTGCTATCTGGATGACCCTGCCGGGGACACTTCTGATCTCCCCCTCCACCTCCTGTGATTGTCCCAGAGCCACTGTTTGGTTTAAGGCGGTATGAACGGTGTGTGCTTCCGACAAGGCATTTTCTGTTGGCAGCTTGCAGTGATGTAGCCCTCTTCCTCAGACAGCAACTGCCTCCTTCTGTGGTATGCACCCGCCTCCCAGGCCAGCTTGGTCCCAGTGCTGTCCCCTGCTGAGGTAGTCCAAATCAAAACCAAGGGGATTCCCAAAGCACATAATTCATATGACGGGGGGAGGGGAATGCTCCCTCTCTCAGGCTTTCTCTGTGGCAGGTCCTCCCTTCTGGGAAGGGACCTTTGGGTCTCTCAGTTTATGCTTTGCCAAACAGCAGTGAAGAAAGGAATTCACATACTGAAAATAAAGGCAATACGTATATCTTCATACTTAGATTTTTTTTTCAAATGATACATTCAGTATTTAATTAATTAGAGTTGCAGGTGAACAATCTGGCATTTCCATGATAAATCCTCAGCGTGAGCTTGACCTGGCAATACATAATGCACCAATATCTTCCCTGAAGTCAAGGTGACGTTAACCTCAAAAAATGTTGCAGGCTGCGGATCAAGGCGTGATTTCCATTTCATGATCAAATCAAAAGGGAAAAAATGTAGAGCAATTGGGCCTGATTCTCCATCAATTTACACAAGCTTCAGAACAGTGTAAATATACTTACTACCGTGGAGTGACTCCTGATTTAAGTCAGGCCCATAGACTCTAGTGAAGTTACTCCTGATTTACAAAGAGGTGAGTGACAGAGGAATCAAGCTCATTGATTCCTGTAGCATTGCTCCTGATTTACAAGCTTTAGAACATGTAAATGCCTTTACTTCAGTGCAGTGACTCCCGATTTATGTCAGGAGGAGGGAGAGGAGAATCAGACCCACTGATTTTCCTGTGGCTATCAGTGATTTACACCTGGGTGAGTGAATGTTTCTTATTTACACAAATATGCATGAGATTTGAATCAAGACCACTTGCTTTATTGAATTGTGTTGCAGACATGACATAGAAATATTATACATAGGTGATTCAATTTAACATGGACTTTATCAGTTACCATTATGTGATACAGGTATCATATTGTTCACCATTTTCAAACTATTACCCCAATGGTCATCAGGGAAAATTCAAGGGGTAAATCTTGAACTTATGAAAATCATTGAAAAATCAGACAGAAATCAGGTTTGCTGACCAAATTCACATTATCGAAGGATTTGGACTGAAGTGATTCCAACTCAAAGTAAATGCAAATATGTGAATGTGTATAGAAATACTTTATTGTCTTAAATATGTTCTATGATCAGTGTTCTGGAATCTTACAAGAACAAGGGAACTGACATGAAGCAACATCCTATCTCCAGTGGTGGCCAGTGTCAGCTGTTTCAAAGACAGAAGAATTGAATGATCAATCATGGACAAAATTTACTCCACACTTTCAGACAGACAGTTGCTGACTCATATCCTGAAACATGAAGCCCCTATAAAGTTCAAAGCTATTTTAGAATTCTAGGAATATATTTGACTGCATTATATCCAGTGGCAAAGAGTTCCACAGGTCAGCTGGTAAGCTAGGACGGGCGAGACAGACACAGAGAGAAGAGTGACAGACACACAGAAGCCAAAGAGAGACAGAGCCAAAGAGAGACAGTAAATCCCAAAGATTTACTTGTTTATACCTGGAAAAACTACTCCCGTGAGCCCACCCCCCATCAAAAAAATGCAAACTTGATTAGAACTTGCTGTGTTTCATAGTACATTGACCCACTTAATTTCATCTCTATGTTCAAAGACAATGTTCATTTTCTCAAACATTTCTTGCCCAGAGTCCTTCTCAAAGCATTTTTCACGTCTTTGTTCCTAAGGCTGTAGATGAGGGGATTGAACATGGGTATGAAAAGGGTATAAAACACGGACACTGCTTTTCTTTGGTACAGAGAAGATAGCCAAGTGGGCTGTGCATACATGAAAGCAGTGGTCCCATAAAATAAAGTCACAGCCACCATGTGGGATGTGCAGGTGGAGAAGGCTTTGTGTCTGCCCTCGGCAGAGCGAATCCTGAGGATGGTGGAGACGATATAGATGTAGGAGATGAGCACAATCAGGGAAGTGATTGTTATGATGAGGCCGCATAGGGTAAACATCACAAGATTATTGATGTATGTGTTGCTGCAGGAGAGACTAATCAGGGGAGGGCCATCACAGAAGAAATGATCAATCTCATTAGACCCACAGTAGTTCAGGGTAAAGGTGAAGCCTGTTTGCACCATGGCATTCACACAGCCGCCGATATAGGATCCCACCACCAGCTGAATGCAAACCCACTTGGACATGGCGATGGGATACTGGAGTGGGTTGCAGATGGCGGTGTAGCGATCATAGGCCATTGCTGCCAGGAAAAAGGCTTCAGTGGTGAGGAATAGAGCGAAGAAAAAAAATTGGGTGGCACATCCATTGTAGGAAATGGCTTTGCTCCCTGCAGCGCAGCTCACCATGGCTCTGGGGGCAATGACGGAGGAGTAGGAGAGGTCTAAGAGTGACAGGTTCATGAGGAAGAAGTACATGGGGGTGTGAAGTTGAGAGTTGGCTGTAATGATGAGGACCAGGATGGTGTTTCCCAGCACGGTTATCATGTAAATCAGCAGGAACATCATAAAGGACACAGTCTGAAACCCTGCTCTTCTTCCAAGCCCCAGCAGGATGAATTCTGTCACTGTTGTGTGGTTCCCCTCTTTTACTGGCTCCATAGCTGACATTTCCCATAGAAAATAGAACAAAACAAAAGACAGAAGTCAAATATAGAAGATATATTGAAGCTTCTCCTAAAAGGTCTTTAAACCAATGGGGTTAGTTACTCAGATGTTTTAGAAAGTCCAACTAGGTATCTAAATACGTTTAAAAATCTGATCTCAGGTGTTCTTTTTTAAAATTTTCTATCAAACTCAAATTAATCAACTTTCCCCTAAAATCTGGATTCAAGACTCTTCTTCTTGGCTGAATAAGGCACTGGCAAAATCCTGCAAGAGCAATGCCATTGATGTATAAAAGAGTGGTCGAAATGGGTCCTAAATGATATTCTTTTCAGTGTACAGATCAGTATATTTATTTCATCCCCATTTCTGCTTCTAAGAAATGTAATTTATTTTAGTTGAAATTTTTAATGTTTATACAGAATATCCTTACTCGGGGACATTTAATGGGATATTTGCTTGAGTACTGACCGAGTAAATCTGAATAAAAATGTCTGGCTTTGTTATTTCTTTTAACTAAAAGTTGCTTAAAGTTTAGCTATATTGTGAATTAAGTGTCTGATTCTGCCACCTTTACTCACATTCAGTAGTAACTTCCTCCCAGTGTAGCCTCCTTGATAACAATGAATTTTTCTTTTCAACTGTTCTATAATTAACCTTTTGTGTACATATATTCATGGTTCATCACCCTACATGTGAGGCTTTTCCATCTGATGAATGGATTCCAGATCTCTTCATGGGAATCTAAGTCAACAATCTACAGATGTTCAGGTAATTCTGTTACCATCTGGGTGGACCCCTTACAATGCATTTCCTGATTTTTTAATGTTTGGATTTGAGGTAGAGCTGGATGGAAAATAACAGTTAAAACAATAAAAATGACGAGAGTCCTGTATACTTACTGTATACAGACTAACACGGCTATCCTTCTGGAATTTTTCACTAGTTAAAACAATGCATGGCATATTTTTAAAATAGATATTTTAATGTGAATTTCATCCATATTTTGATGAAAACCTGGCAAGCAAAACCAAATAAACTATTTGCTATGCAATCCATTTGTCAGGTGGCATTTGTGGCCAAAAAGACCAAGTTCAATTTTTATATGAGTTTCCTTAAAGACTTCATTCACACCAGCTCTAGCCCCAAACCAGAAAGCAGGGAACCTATAGTCACCACGGCAAGCACAGAGAACTTTATTTGTGGTGGGGAAGTGGGAGGAAGACAACAAACTGGATTTGAGAAAATGAACAATGGATTAATTAACAACTTTTATGATGTCAAACTCCTCCAACACATCTTACCAGCAGCCCCAACCTCAGCCCTCCTTCAGCCAATGTTAGTGGCTGATGAGTTCAGGCAAATTCCCTCTTCCCCAACTCCAACTTTCTCAGCTTACTTTTGGGGAGAGATCAGTTTGTCCTGGAGAAAAACCACTCCCAGCAACAAGCAGCAGCCTTTCTCTTCTTTTCCTCCCTTTTCCAGTTCTGCTCCCTTTCCCCTCTGTACCTGATGGGAATTTTTGTCAGATTGACCCCTGGCACATTCAACATCGATTTCTTGTTCTTATATCTTCCGACATTGTCAATTGCATTTCATGCCACCCCAAAATCAAAATTTCACCAAAGTTCTCAAAACCATAATGCAACTAAAATGCAGACAAGGCTTGGTCCATTCAGCTCTTTGCTGTCCAACAGATGGTGGCAGAGAGTTCCCTCTACAATGGAGTGTTGCACATTTGCAGTTCTTAAGATGGTCTGGGAGACTTTTCCCCCATTTCATGCACAGGTGACAGTGTTAAGCTACCTTCCTTCTAAGACTTCAGGACACAGACTAAATAGTTAGGTAGGTAGGTAGATTTTCCTTGTTCGATATTCTCTAGGGTTTGTAAAGATATTTTTCTTCAAGGGGCTGTAATACCCTAAAATCAAACTTCTCTCTGATATTTCTTTTGGCCACTATTATCACAAATATCATATAAGTTCACTGTAAGTAAAAGAGTTTACAGAGCAAATATTATTCAATGAGATTGCTATAATTTTCAGAGAGCAGCTACCCGTGTAGAATAATTTTCTGTGTTTCCACAATTAACTGGTCAGTTTTCCCTGTTGGTTGTGTTACTATTAAGCTGTGCAGCAGGGGAGACAAAGTGTTTTAAAACAAATCATAAACCCCCAGCAGATGGAGGGGTACTTACAGGCATATGTCACACTTGAAACTCTTTAAAATATCTCTCTTTCTCTCTCTCTCTCACTCTCTCTCTCTCTCTCTCAGATCACTGATTCACAATATTCCTATTAATGTCCTGACGATACAAACAACACTTATGCCTGTGAAAAACATGTCCCAAGCACCTGTCAAGGATTGTCTAGGCATACTTAATCCTGATTCAGTGCTGGGGACTGGACTAGATGACCTCTCAAGGTCCCCTCCAGCCCTATATTTCTATGATTTTCTGGCAATGGGCTGATTCGTTTCAATAAATGCCCTTACAAGTTTCCAGGCTTTTTTTTTTTTTTGACAGAACAAGTCATTTTGTGGGGTGGAAGGGAAGAATTAGTTGATTGCTAAATACATAGAAGTTTTGGACCCAATCTTCAAGCACTTCCCCTGAGGCATGGTGCCTGCTTTGGTGAGTTCTTCCTTTAACTTTAGTAGTATGACCAACAATATTTCAGTGGCGATATGTACCAAAAGTCTTTTCAGTGTCAGGCTAAAATAAAGTATAATTCGGACCTTGTGCTAAGGAAATCTGTGGGAGTATTGACCTAAAGTCAATTACACTTGGCAGCATACGGACAGATTAAGAAAGAATAACTAGGAAATCAACAAGCCAATATTGCTTTAAATACCTTATACTAACATTTGGAATCCAGGTAAAGTCAGCAGAATATCAAGTTTCTTCAGAATGGGTGCTTGTTTCATCAGGGTGTTATGGCAAAGCTCAAAAACAGTGTTTGAAGAGACCACATTGGACACGTGGCAGAGAGGAGTTTGTTCTACTGTAGGATGCATGGCTGCATGTATCTCAAACGTAAAATCAAGATTTTCTCCAGACTAACTCAGCAGCAGCTTAAAGCAAGATTTGCACTGTCTCCTTGAACTGAGATAGCACTGCTTTAAGTGGATGCACCAGCATTTGAGAGAGAGGTGCAACGTGTCAAAAGAACTAAAGAGATGCCCAAGAGAGTTAATGTAAGACAGGTCAGACCTTGACAAGAAATTTATGCTTATGATCAGACCAGTGGGAATACAACAACCTGGGTGATTAAGTCATAGGCAGA
The DNA here is from genome assembly GCA_007922155.1 of Mesoclemmys tuberculata. NCBI lineage: Eukaryota > Metazoa > Chordata > Testudines > Chelidae > Mesoclemmys > Mesoclemmys tuberculata. The sequence goes on along the minus strand of ML675636.1, from coordinate 2,432,355 downwards.
ATGTGTTTGGCAGAGAAAATGCTATCTATCTATCTATCTATCTATCTATCTATCTATCTATCTACAGCCTCACGTTAAAGAATTTCAAGGATGTATCTCCCCACTGACTATGGACTTACTCTGTATTTACAACCATAGAAGTGAAAGCCTGATCTGCTACCTTTTGAAACAAGAAGTATCTCATTGACTTCTTGATTGAGTGGGCTTTCAATCAAGCCAGAAGACTCTAACCGATGACCTCTTTAATAAATTTAGTGCTTCCAGGGCCAGAAGAGATCATTCTGATCATCCAGTCTGACCTCCTGATTAGCACTGGGTATAGAATTTCCCCCAAAGCAATTCCTAGAGCCAATCTTTTAGAAAAATATCCAATCTTGATTTAAAATTGCCAGTGTTGGAGAATCCATCATGACCCTTGTTAAATTGTTTCCATGATTAATCACACTCAACAGTTAAAAATGTATCCCTTATTTCCACTCTGAAGTTTTCTAATTTCCATTTCCAGCCATTTGATCATGTCATAGGCTTCTCTGATAGACCGAAGAGCCCATTTTTAAATATTTGTTCCCCATGTAGATCCTAATAGCCACCTGTGATGAAATCTGATCCTTTATATCAATGATATTGCCACTGTTAGAAAATTTCAACAAAACTTGTACAAACATATTGTCATGCAGGCTGGACTGGGGGGAGCATTTATTATATTATTTAGCATCATAATAATTCATATGAGATATGCTGTGTCAGGTACTGTGAGAAAGGCTATAATGTGCTAAGATGATAATATTTATCTTCATGTGCTTTATGTGCAATGGAAGTTTTGGATATGGTTGATATATCTGTATTTCAAATTGTGCTGTGACTGGGTGACACGCCAGGATGGCTGCAGCACTAACCTGCTTAATGGCCCATTAAGAAATTCACAGGCACAAGGGGCCCAGAGGGAGAAGCCAGAGATATACCTGCTGAACCACCAGGACTTACTCATGTGACTCTGGATTCCATCTTATTCCTGTAAAATTCCACAAGCAGCATGGCAAGGACCAAAGGGCATAAAAGGTAGCTGCCCCATATCCATTTTGTCTTTCAGTCTTTACCTACCTCTGGATCAACTCATCTACAACTGAATTGAAGCAGTGAAACAAAGAACTGAGACCCATCCAGTTACTGGATGTATGCCAGAGGGATTATACAAGCCTGCAAACTCCACAATTCTATTCAAAACTGATATATATGGACTTTCAAACCAATTGTATGTGTCTGATTCCTTTAATCCTTTAATATTTCTCTTATAGTTTGTTTCTTTCTTTTTATAATAAACCTTTAGTTTTAGTTACTAAAGGATTGGCTGGCAGCGTGGTATTTTGGGTAAGATCTAAACTTAGATTGATCTGGTACTGTGGCTGACCCTCTGGGGTCAGCAGAAACCTTTTTGGTAAAGAGCATAGAGTTTTATATAACTGATCTCTTTACTGGACCTAGTGGCCGACTGGAAACCGGAGGCTGAGATGCAGTAAAGGGGCTTTGTGTATATTTTTATTTGGAGTCATGTGTCCAGTTTTACCCCCTACCTCACTCCCCCACCACCACTATGGGAAGGATGTGGATACATTGTAGAGAGTTCAGTGGAGGGCAACAAAATGATTAGAGGGCTTGAGCACATGACTTCTGAAGAGAAGCTGAGAAAACTAGTCTACATTCAAGTAGTTGAAGGCTGCTATCAAATCCCCCTCATTCTTCTCTTCTGTAGGCTAAGCAAGCCTAGTTCCCTCAGCCTCTCTTCGTAAGTCATGTGCTCCAGCCCCATAATAATGTTTTTTTTGCCCTCTACTGGGCTTTTTCCAATTGCTCCACATCCTTTTTCCAGAGTGGGGCAAAACTGAGCACCTTACTTCAAATATGGCCTCACCAGTGCTGAATAGAGAGGGATAATCCCTTCCCTTCATCTGCTGCCAATCTTCAGTTAATGCAGTTCAATATGCCGTTAGCTTTTTTGGCAACAAAGGTACACTGTTGACTCACCTCCAGCTTCTTGTCCAAAAAAGGACACTACCTGTGGAGCCCAATAATCTAAACAGCTTTCTATCCACCTTATAGTCCATGTGTAAACTCATATTCATTTAACTTGCTGGCAGGTAGACTGTGGGAGACCATATCCAAAGCTTTTCTAAAGTCAAGGTATATCACGTCCACCACTTTCCCCACATCCACAGAGCCAGTCATCTCATCTTAGAAGGCAATCAGGTTGGTCAGATATGACTTTTCCTTGGTGAATCCATGTTCACTGTTCCTGATAACCTTCCTCTCTTCCAAGTGCCTCAAAAGTGATGATTTGAGGACTTGCTCCATGATTTTTCCAGGGACTGAGATGAGGCTGACAGGTCTGTAGTTTTGCGGAATCTCTTCCCTATTTTGAAGATGGAGGCTACATTTCTCGGAGAACACTGGTTCAAATCCCCCTCCATCTGAGGAGAAGAAGTGATTTGAAACGGGCTCTGCCACATCCCATTTAAGATGCTATCTCTTTGGCTAATGGATGTTCTGATGTGGGGAATCCATTTATCTCTCTTGCTGATGCAGTTCCCGTATGAATAAATCATTAAAGCAT
>ML675636.1:2347556-2400693 GCA_007922155.1 Mesoclemmys tuberculata | reverse complement strand
TCTTTCTTTCTTTCTTTCTTTCTTTCTTTCTTTCTTTCTTTCTTTCTTTCTTTCTTTCTTTCTTTTTCTTAAGTTGGGTGTCTTTTTAAAAGCAGGAATCCTGAGGAAACTCTATGCCTTCTGTTATACAGGTGGTCAGACTAGTTGTTCCAGTGGTTCCTTCTGGTCTTAAAATGTAGGAATCCTTGACTTAGTTGTGCAAACTCAGAGCGGCAGCTGGATGTAAGCAAAACCACGCAATGATGAGATCATTTAAATATCGTTGATACGCTCTTTTTTCTGTGTGTGTTCAGGGTTGGATTGAACAACCATTACTCTCGCTGGCAAAATCTTACCTACCTATAATGAGTCTCTGACATCCAATGAACTATTCATTTATGGGCTCACTAATGCAATGGATCAGGGTTGCACAACTAGGTTCTGTATCCTAGATCCGTTTTACATTCAGTCAGCAGCACAGTTTTCCCTAGGAGTACTGCAAGGGAACCTAGTGGAGTTACACACCAAACAGCCCTTGTGATCAGTGCATAATTCCCTTAGGCTTCTTTTAAAATCTCAGCATTAAATATGTTCATCTTGTTCATATTGATGACAGAAATTTGCATGTCCTAGAGAAGATATTTCTTGCTTTTACACTGTAATTCATTGCAAGCTCTTTTCCTTATTTTCCTCCTCCTTTCACCACTTCTACTTCTGCTTATTTCCCTTCCCCTTCTTCTCCTTCCCTTCACTCTCTTCCTTCACCACCTCCTCCTTCCTGTCACCCCTTTATTTCTATTAGTGCTTCCTTTTTTCTTCTTCCTTTCCCCCTCTGTAGCTCCCTCCACCTGCTTCCTCTTCACCATCTTTCTTGCCCTTATCTCCACAGCTCTGAGAGGATAAGGATATGGAAGCAAACAACCAGAGCGTGGTAACGTCCTTCATCATCCTGGGCTTCTCTGGCATGCCACATCTCCAGGCCTTATTCTTCATCTTGATCTTGTCTACCTACCTCCTGACAGTGGCTGCCAATCTGATCATTATCTCAGTGGTCAAGGCCAGCCAGCACCTCCACCGCCCCATGTACTATTTCCTGGGCAGCTTCTCCTTTCTAGAAATCTGGTATACCACCTCCACAGTGCCCAAGATGCTGGAGAGCTTAGTGGGAGGCAGAAGCACCCTCTCTGTGGCTGGCTGCATAGCCCAGCTATACCTCTTTTTTGCCCTTGGCTCCACGGAGTGTTTCCTCCTGGCTACCATGGCTTATGACCGCTATCTCGCTATCTGTCAGCCACTGCGCTACCCGGCCATCATGACACGGTGGGTCTGTGCCCAGCTGGTAGGGGTAGCCTGGGTGGGTGGCTTCCTGGCACCCTTGCTCCCCATAGTCCTCATCTCCCGGCTCTCATTTTGCGGGCCCGCGGAGATCCATCATTTCTTCTGCGATGCGGGGCCCTTGCTGAGGCGGTCCTGTGGTGATGTCTCCCTCAGCTCCACCTTGGTCTCAGTGCTAGCCTCCTCTGTCATCCTCAGCACCTGCCTGCTGACCATCATCTCCTACGGACACATCATTGCCACTGTCTTACACATCCCCTCGACAACAAAGCGATGCAAGGCCTTCTCTACCTGTGCCTCACACCTGGCCGTGGTAGTGCTCTACTATGGCACAGTCATCTTCATTTATGTCCGGCCCATTCCCCACTCTGCTTCACAGCTGGACAAGGTCATGTCCTTCTTCTACGCTGTGGTCACTCCGCTCCTCAACCCTATGATCTACAGCCTAAGGAACAAAGAGGTGAAGGATGCCCTGAAGAAGGGTCTCATCAGGAACATGGTCTTCCTGAAGAGCCAGGCGGGCATGAATATGGTGTGCTGGTAGGAGTGGGGATTGGAACCAGGAGGAGGTAGGGTGTGCCAAATCTATCTATCTGTCTGTCTGCCTGCTTATCTATTTTCCATTTCCTCCATTGCTCTTCCCTTCTTTCTTTCTTTCTTTCTTTCTTAGATTCCAAGCCAGGAAGGGACCACTGTGATCATCTAGTCTCACCCCCTGTATATTGTAAGCCAGAGAATTTCCCCAAAATAATTCCTAGAGCAGATCTTTTAGGAAAAAAGCATCCAAGCTGGATTTAAAAATTGCCCATGACGGAGAATCCATGACAACTCTTGGTAAATTGTACCAATGGTTAATTATGCTCACTATTAAAAATCTTGCTTTCTTGCTTTCTCCTGCTTTGCTCCCCATCCAGGAAACAGAATCACACCGTTGAATAAAAGAATATTAGCATTTGAAGGGACCTCAGGAGGTTATCTAGTTCAACCCCCTGTTTGCCATTGCCCCAACCTTGCAAACATTTCAACATGTGTCTAACTTTACTCATGTGAGTAACCTCTTTAATTTCAGTTATACATTTCATCTGAGGAATCTCTGATCTCTCTCTCTGTTTCTCTCTCTTGCTTTCCCCCCTCCCATATTTGTTTAAAGGTGTTACTATGACTCGGTGGATTTATTTTAACCAAATGTTAAAAATTGTTTCTCATAAATGGTGGGTTTTAGGTAGTATTTATGTTATCATTTAAGTTATGCATAGCCATGAAGTCAACCCAGCCCCAAAGAGATCATGTCCAGAGGTGAAAAGGAAGTTCCTCAGATGGTCACGTAACATTGAGGCACACTCATGATCACCTAGGAAACTGCTCTTGTAGTGCTGCACATCATGGCCACTTAGAACTTCACCACAAGAGATGGAACCGCACCCAGACTCCAAAATCAGTTGCCTCTGCAAATTGATTGAAAGGACAAGCTTTATTAGCTGATAACAGCATAGGGTGCATGACACACAGCCAGCTATAGGACATGGGAGACACACACATTATTATTACAATATTTTAATTAATTTGCCCACTAAAAACAAAGTAGAATGAATGGATGTCTTGCTCCAAAAAAAAAAAAAAAAAAAAGAAATATCTCTAGTGCAAACACCAGCTGTGGGGTAGTTGTAGGAATTTTTTGGCCTGTATTACACAGGAGGTCTGAGTAGATGACCTTGCTGGTCCCTTCCAGACTTAAAATCTATGAATCAAGGAGCTTATGATCCATGGCCCTGAGCCATCAAGCACTAAAGCTTGTTCTTTCCAACATCTGCATAGTCCCATTTAACTTCACAGGATTCCTTCTGTGTGGAATTTTCAGAATTACCTAAGAGATTTGGGACCATGGCTCTGACTGGTTTTTTTAGGGGATTTGGAGTAACATTTTCAAAAGCTGTACAGGGAATTTAGGAGCAGAAATCCCATTTCCAAAAGTGATTTAGGCAAGTAGGAACTTAATTCTCAGCAACAATTGACAGTAGTCAGACTCCAAAATCAGTTGGGTCAGGTTTTCAAAGGTGACCAAAGATGCAGATATATGCCTAGTGGAATATTCAGAAGTGCTTAAGTCAGTTAGGTGCCTAACTCCCATTGTTTTCAATAGGAGTTTCTTAGGAACTTTTGAACATTCCAATAGAAGTCTCTCTGAATCTTTAGGCACCTGTATAACTTTGGCAATCTGGTCCTTAGGCACGTTTAAAAATCCCACATGTTTAAAATTATGCTTTGCAAGATAATGGACTAAGGCCCAGATCCTCAGAGCTATTTTAGGCACCTAACTTTGATTATTTTAAATGGAAGATGGGCACCTAAATACACTTGAGGATCTAGTACCAAATACCTTTAAAAACTGGGCTTTAAGTGTCTCTTGTGGGTGACATAATATCTTTCTTTGGACCAACTTCTGTTGGTGAAAGAGACAAGCTTTCACGCTCCACAGAACTGTTCTTTGGGTCTTTAAAGACAAGTAATTTTACTGAAGAGAGCTGTCCCATTGACTTTGGTGAATACATTATTTGCATTTATGAGCATGTTATGTTTGATTGTGTCAATTAAATAATAAAAAAATAATGATATAAGGATTGTCTCTTTTTATGCATGTTTCCATTGAAGATGGCAAATCCATATTTTCCATTTGTTTTGGGGTTTTTTTGGACAAAAAATCGGAATGTACGTATTTATTTATGTATGTGTAAGGAGTGGAAGAATATTGTAACGTGGGGGCAACTAGTATGGCAAGGCTACACCCTAGAAATCATAATCAGGCTGTGAGCATTAGTAGGCCCCTGCTAGGAAATAATGAAATGGAAAGTCCCCAACTGGCAAGCAAAGTCAACCGTTAGCATATATTGATGTAGACGTAAGATAAGCCTAACCTTGATGAAGAACCCTGATAGCAGCATCAAGCAATTAACTGCATAAATGCAGGAAGCTAGACTAACCACAAGACTAGTTTGAAACCAGTTAATGTTGTAAACAAGTAACCCACAACTTATTGTAGATTGGTTCTTTGCTAACTGCCAATAGAATGGAAAATAACAAGTGTTACGACCCAATCCTTGAGTGGATTGAGACGTACGTAATATATTTTTAAGCGAAGCCCCTTGCTAGGATTAGGGGAAAAGGGTATATTAGATGTCTCCTGGAATTTCCCTGTTTGAGACTCTCCGCGGATCCATCAAGGTCTTATCGTATGCCCCGGGCTGATCGGTTCCCTGGTTGTGACTCACCTGCAGGGTGGATGATGGGTCTCCCCACCCTTTGGCTGTTGGTAGGTGCTTTCTTCCCATGCTTTAGGATTGTAGCAATATGTGGCTGTTACTGCTATTGCTTTTAAGATCATAACCTTGCTCATCCTGTCTACCGTGTTAATCACTGTGCTTCTCATATGCCAGGTTTACATGCTGGTGTGGGAGGAACACAAAGCAGTGTTTGTCAGCTTAGCCAAATAAAAACAGAAAACTTGAGCATTTTCCTTGTGTGGTTGCTCTCTTTCTTGCCACTGAGACCATAAATTACAAACCACCTGTGCCTCTGCACAGGACAGTATGTTTTGCATGTGACGTATTTCCTAGTGGTATTTTTTCAGGTTATATTTAAAAAGAAAGATTTCCACTCTACATTTTCTTTCCACTTACAATTTTAGTTCAGGATGTTGTAACCCCGAGATCTCTTGATGCCTATTCTCAGAGGATATCGGGGTAAACAGAGATTGATGGAAATCCTGGGGACCTTTTTGCCCATGCTTGCTACTTCTTGCCCTTTCAGATCCAAGCCACATAAAAGAGGCCAATTTCTTTGTCAGGCAGTTTTATTCCCTTCCCCTTAATTCAAGCTAATGGGATGAGCACTTCTGCATGTCCCCCTCTTCATGAACATGCAGGAACAATAAGAAAAGTCCTTGTTCTATGATTGCTCACAATATCTTATCAGCAAGTTACAGAAGTATTAGCATATTGGTTTATCACAGGATGACTATGAGGTGACAATGTGATGTGGCCATGAAAAAAGTCAATGCAGTCCTAAGATGCATCAGACGAGGTATTTCCAGTAGAGATCGGGAGGTGTTAATACCATTATAGAAGACATTATACATTTAATAGACATTATACATTTAATACCATTATACAAGACAAGACGTGCCATTCTGCTCTGCTCTTTTTAAGAAAAAGATGCCCAATCGCCTGTGAAGGGATGTTAGATGGCAGTGGGTTCTGAGTTACTACAGAAAATTCTTTCTGGGTGTCTGGCCGGTGAGTCTTGCCCAAATGCTCAGAGTTTAACTGACCACCATATTTTGGGTCGGGAAGGAATTTTCCCCAATGGCAGCTTGGCATAGGCCGTGGGGGTTTTTCGTCTTCCTCAGCAGCGTGGTGGATTATGTGTATCTTGAAGTCTTTAAATCATTATCGTTATTTGAGGACTTCAATAATTCAGTTTTAGGTTGGGGGGTTATTACAGGAGTGGATGGGTGAAGGTCCGTGGCCTCTCTTGTTGAGGATGTCATACTAGATGATCATTATGGTCCCTTGTAACCTTATAGTCTAAGAGGCCATTATCTACATCTTCACCTTCTTGGGAACATTCTCATCATCTTCCTCTCCCTGTTGCAACATTATCTCCAAACCCTGATGTACCTCTTCCTGGGAACCTCTCCCTCCTAGATGTCTTCAAGATCACTAGCACCCTCGACCAGATGCTGTCGCACCTCTCCTTGGACAGAAGCAATATTTCCTATGCAAGCCGTGTGGTACAACTCTACTGCTTCCTTTTCTTGGTAGGTGCTGAGCACGTCCAGCTGGCCACCATGACATATGACTGCTATGTGGCCATATGAACCCCCTGCATTACAAGGTGCTTCCAAATAGGGAGCTTTGCACTCTGCTGGTGTGAGTCTCCTGGCTGAGTGATGCACTCAACACAGCTGGGCACACATTCCTCACCATCTGCTTGTCCTTCAGAGAGGCCAACAGGGTCAACTATTGTTACATTGACAGCCCACTTTTCTTGGCCCTTTCCTGTACACACATTTCATTCAGTGTCACCATGATACTGGCCTCCAGGACCCTCATGGGGTGAAGCCGCTCCCTGTCCATCAGACTTTCTTATGGATACTCATTGGACAATGACAGATTAATCTGCTGGCTGCAGAGCATCCTCAGCCTTATGTCAAACATGTTCATCCACTTGTGGAGGAACGAGAATGTGAAGGGAGCTAGGAGAAAGGTCCGATGAGGAAAATATTCTTCAAAAAGAATCAAGAATACTGGGCATGCCACCTACTTTCACTTGGGGAAAGATAGTGAGATGTTGTGGTTAGAACTACAGGCTACACTGCTTTCTGTCCCTAAGTAAGAACAGAAAGTAATGGATCACAGACAGAATGGGTCCAGCAGTGGAATTCCTGTTTCAGCTGCACAATATGGTTCAATTGCTTTCCTCCCCATTTCCCTGCCCCATCCTTACTCTGCCTTCTCCCTTGGGATATTAGGAGTGGGACAGGGAAATGGGGAGAGAAGTACCTGTAGTAGGTTGTAAGGCACAGCCACGACTCCACTGCTGGCCTGTTCCTGCCTGTGTCATCACTCACATGGGTCATCTCCTGGATCAATGAAACTTATTTCGGCCAGGTTGAAACTGGAGTTCAACACAAAGTCTATGTAACATGGATCCAGAGTATTGTAGGAGATGTACTCCTTCAAAACCTTCAACTCCTTTTTCACCTTCCTCTGCAGCATGGGACACAGGTCACTTGCTGGTGGAGACTCTGTACCCTGAGGTCTTTAAATGATGATTTGAGGACTTCGGTAACTCAGTCAGAGGTGAGGGGTCTATTACAGGAGTGGGTGGGTGAGGTTCTGTGGCCAACATTGTGCAGGAGGTCAGATTAGATTATCATAATGGTCCCTTCTGACCTTAAGTCTATAAGTCTATGAGAACAGCTGGGATCTGAGAGTCAGGACTCCGGGAATCTATTCTGTCTTCTGGGAAGGGAGGAGGTTTTGGTAGTCGGGAGGGGTGCTGGGCATCAAGGCATTGTTGAGTGACATTTTATTTAGGAGTCTGGGAGGGGAATAGACCTAGGAGCTGGAGCAGGGGAGTTGAAGCTCCAGGATTTTGTAAAGAACTTTCATATCTATGGATGACAGCTTTTATTGGGATTGTTATGAAGTGTGGAGGTCACTAGTAAGTAAGTCTGAAAAAGGATTAATCAATAAAACATATCAATTACATTAAACCTAAATTTACAAATATAACATTAGCTGCTTTATGGCCTTGAACGTGTTTCACATACTTAGGAAAGGACAAACTGGAGAGAGGCCAGAAGAGAGCAACAAAAACAATCAAAGGTTTAGAGAACCTGCCCAATGAGGAAAGATGAAAAAGATGGTGCATGTTTTGGTTTAAGGAAAGAAGTCATAGGGAGAGACCTGATAATGGTCTTCAAATATGTTAAGGACTGTTTAAAAAGGATGGGAATGTTCTTCATCTCCAAGATGAATCCCCATCATTGGAGATTGTCAAGAACAGACTGAGGCTAGTCTAGAATGACTTGGTTTGCCTCACTGCATGGGATTAGATTAGATGACCTCTCCAGGTCCTTTCCAGACCTATATTTCTGTGATTCTCTGATATGCATTTGACTAAAATGTTGAAATTTGGGACCAATCCTTCAAATATATAAGCATGTGGTCCCAGATTTTCAAAAGAGTTTAAGGGAGTCAAGCACCTAACTCCCATTGGCTTTCAATGAACTCCTTTATGTCCCCTTTGAAAATCATACCCAGGAATAATTGATTGATTGGTTGATAGATTGACTGATATTCTCTTCTCTCTTGCAAATACACACAAATCAGACTCTACAAGCCTGTGAATTCCTCTGAGGTGTTTCACTTGTTACTGAGCTTTGATGCTATAGCCCTGTTTGGAGTGAGGTTTTGTAGTTGTGTTGGCTATGAACGTGAAAAAACCACTGCACCTAAATGACATGGTAAAACCCTTGGTGCAGAAGCAACTATGAAAAGTGTATTGATAATGGCATAGATGATATTATTGAGGCCCAGAACTCCTTTTGCTGGTATTTGCGGTGTCTACACAAGAGAGCTTACTTAGAATATTTCTCATGCACCTATACTTATTTTTATTAACTTTGTCTAATAAATCTGCTTTTGTGTATTACTTAATCCAGTTATGTGTGTTTTTCTTCTCTGTAAAAAGTGTAGGGTATAGTTTGTCTAAAAGGATGTTACTTAAAATAAAATTGATTTAGTACTATTCTTAGGTGTTTTCTAGCTATCTAGGTATCTAGCTAAAAGATCAAATTTGTTAACACTGAGAGTAATTATGCACTGAAACAATTTATCAAGGGTCATGATGGTTACTTCATCATTGACAATTTTAAAATCAAGATCAGATTTTTTTCTCTATTCTCTATGTCAAAAGCCATACTAAAATGAAGTTCTATCTCATCTATTTTTCCCCTCATCCACTGACCCTCTAATCTGTCAAGGAAGGACATTAGGTTACTTTGGCATGATTTGTTCTTGACCAATACATGCTACCTATTCCTTAGAAATGACACTTTACTGTATATTTCCTCTAGTGCCAAGTGTCATTATGCTTGCTTCAAGTGCAAAGTATATAAGAGTGGCCAACAGTGTGATTAAATGGCTCTTTTTATGTCCATGTTATGGACCTCTTAGTAGCTAAAGGAGACTGGCTTTCACTGTAGTGGAAGAGACCAAGTCTTCCAAGCTGGGATTTTCAAAGAAGACCAAGGGAAAATCAAGAAATAAGGTTTACAGTCCTCTTTTCTCCTAAGAGAGCCAAATGACTGGCTTTTCGGTTCGGTGGCCGAAGTGATGCCTCTGTATATGTATTTAAAAAGGTTTGTTTCAATCTGAAACTAGATTTAGAGGGGTTTCGTGTTTTTTTCATCTCACCAAAATGAAAAAAAAAGTTGGGGTAGAATGAACAGTTTGAATGTTGATTCAAATTCACATCCTGAAAATAGAGATATTGATTCATAAGGAAACAGCTGATTAGAAATTTAGAAATGAAGTTTCATTTACAAAATCTCACAATGACCTGTTTTACATTCCCATACCCCCCAAAAAATCAGTTATTTTTTTCTTTTTTTGGTCCAAAATTATTTGCTGTATTTGACCCAAATCTCCTTATTCCCCCGTCCCCTCTGCCCAGTAAATTAGAATTGATAGGACCTTCGGCTTATTGATGAGGTTGCTTTCAACTTCCCCGCCTTCTCCCTCCCTGCAAAGCATGGTTGAAAACCATGCTCCATGAAAGAATTTCCCAGGGGATGCTAGCATATATAGATAGTAAATATATAAGGAAGTAATAGGCATCCAGCACCTTATGAATCTTGCTGAATTCAGAACACTGCTGCTTTCTTTCCCCGGTAAGTGGAGAAGTGTGGATTTTGGCATAGTGCAGATATTTTTGACTTTTTATCAAAAATGAAAACTTAAAATATTATCTTTTTAGCCAAATCCTTTAAAAGAGAAGTTTAGAAGTGTCCAGAACTGAACATATTTTGTCTCCCTCCCAAATGAAATAAAAAACAATTGGCAGAAAGTAGACACTTCCCACAATCATTTCCATTGGTTTTTGAAAGCTCATTCATCCATTTTTTAAATGATTTAGTGAAAAGTTTTCAACGAGCCCTACTTATAACATGCTGATGAGTCTAATGGTGTTTACTATTGAGCAAAGTAATGTACTGGGGCTCGTGTAAATCAGTGTCTCTCTTTTAATGAGTCATAGCTGGGTGTAAATGCATCCAGACTGATATACACCACATAAGGATCTGGCTTCATTCAAGAGTCTGCTGGATTTTCTGATGTATTTGTATCTAGTTGAACATCCTAGTATGGGTGTGTTTCTATGTGTATGTCCATTTGAGTCTCTCTGTATAGGGAATGTTTCTGAACATGATTTTTTTTTCTGTGCCTGGCAGTGTTTTCATGAGTATGTGGGTGCTGTGTACATAGAACCATAGGGTTAGAAGGTACTGCATGGGTCATCTAGTTCAACTTTTTGCCAAGATGCAGGATTTATTTAAACTAAACATCCAAGACAGATGGCTATTCAACATCTTTTTGCAAAGCCCCAGTGAAGCAGCTGGCACGACTCCCCTAGGCAGTCCATTCCATTGTTCTCCTGTTCTTACATTTAGGTAGTTATTCCTAAATTTGAATCGAAATCAGCTATGTTGTGGTTTGGACCCGTTGCCTCTTGCCCTGCTCTCTGTGGCAAGAGAGGACAAATTTTCTCCATCTTTTTTATGGCAGCCTTTCAAGTATTTGAATAACACTATCTTTTCCAGAGGGGTAGCCATGTTAGTTCGTGTACAATAAAAACAAAGAGAGTCCTCTAGCACTTTGCTATTCTTCAAAGTGCTCTCGTTGGTTTTATTATCTTTTCCCTTTCTCTACATCCTTTCTATACAGAGGGGATCAAAACGAGACACAATACTCCCACTGAGTATATGTTATGCTATAGATTTATTTGTGTATGTGTATATTTATGTATTTTGGGTGGGTGGGTGTGTGCCTGTATATGGACTAAATTCTGTTCTCAGGGTCCGTATAAATGAAAATTTCTATGCAGCTTAAACACAATGTTGTAGAGTGACCAGCGGCACATCAAGCAAAACCACAGTGAAGCAGCACACATTGTAAACAGACACATAGCAAAGCACACACATTCCCAAACCAAACACAATCTTCCATACACCCTACACAACTGACGCTGCACCCACATTGATTATACGCACAATCACACACAAACACTCAAACCCAACTCAAGCATACATGGTACACTGCACCTTTTATCTAACTAGCTAGCTGGTTATGCAGTATGTTACTGTTCCTTTCCCTTTGTCTCTACAGGGTTACTAGTGGCCTGATACAAAATGCACTGAATGCTATGCAAAGATTCCCAATGAGTTGGATAAAGACAGTAAAGAGTGTGTGCTAGTGGAAGGAACCCTGGCCTGGTGTGTGACCTTGATTATGTTACCTTACATCTCTGTGCCTTGTTTTCCCTATTAATAAAATGGGGATAATTTTTCCTACCTCATCTGTACTTTAGTTTGTGAGAGTGGATGAAAAGAACTGTATAGGGTCCAGGTATTAATATACGACTTACATCAACAGTGGCCCCATATACTATAATGAGATTATGCCAAAATGTCACCTCTCTGATAAATTAGTATTTTCAGATTAAATGTACACATTTCATATGTTTTCTCATTTACAAGATTCCTTTCAAAATGTTATTTACACTTCTGGTAACATTCTTATCTTCCAATGGTAGGGACACAATTGAACATGTTTCACCTGGAGGGGAGAAATCAAACTGCACTGAAGGAGTTCATCATTCTGGGATTTTCCAGCCTCCAGAAGATGCGGCTCTTACTCTTCATTGGGTTTTTGATCACTTACCTCTTCACCCTGCTTGGGAACACCTTCATCATTGCCATTGCCTTGAAGGACCAAAGACTCCACACTCCCATGTATTTCTTCCTTGGGAACCTGTCTTTTCTGGACATCTGTTATACCACCACCACCATCCCCCAGATCCTGGTTCATCTCCTCTCAGAGAGGAGCAACATATCCTATATGAGATGTGTGCTGCAACTTTACTTCTTCTTCTCCTTCGTAGGCATAGAGTGCCTCCTGCTGGCCGTGATGGCCTTTGACCGCTATGTAGCCATTTGCAACCCACTGCATTACACGCTCATCGTCAACAGAAACATTTGCATCCAACTGTCAGCTGGCTCTTGGGTAAGTGGGTTCCTTAACTCTGCAGTACACACAGCCTTCGCCTTCCAGTTACCCTTCTGTGGGGATAACCATATTGATTACTTCTACTGTGATATCCCTCCGCTGCTTGAGCTGTCATGTGGGGACACCTCCCTCAACAAACTTCTGCTGATCTTCATTGGTCTGCTCATAGCCTGGACACCCTTTGCCTGCATCCTTCTATCCTACACTTACATCATATCAACCATACTGAAGATGCCTTCTTCTCAGGGGAAGAGGAAAGCATACTCCACCTGCTCATCCCACCTGACTGTGGTCCTTCTGTATTATGGCAGTTGTATTTTCACTTACCTGAAACCCAATTCAAGTTATTCACCAGGGAGCACCAGACTAATCTCAGTCTTATATAGCATCTTAACACCGATGTTAAACCCCATAATTTATACCCTGAGGAACAAGGATGTGAAAGAAGCTTTGAAAAATGTCATGTTTAGGATGTGAATAAATATTATTGTCCTCTTCCTTATCCTCTTCTTCTGTTGCTGATGCTTCACTTCCTTCTTTTTCTTACTTTTCATCATAATCTTGGTCAGATTTTTGGCGTCTCTCTTGGCTTTTCTTCTACTAATGATGTTTCTCCTTGTTATCATTATCATCCTCTTAACAATTTGAACATAAGAATGGCCAGAGCAGGTCAAACTAATGGTGCATCTAGTCCAGTGTCCTGTTCTCAGACACTAGCCAATGACAGATGCTTCAGAGGGAATGAATAGAACAGAGTAATTATCTAGTGATCTAGTGTCTGTTGTCCAGTCCCAGCATCTGGCAGTCATAGGCTTAGGGAGACCCAGAGCATGGGGTTGCATCCCTGACCATCTTAGCCAATAATCACTCATGGGCCTACACACCATGAAAATTTTCATTGTCTTCTTTTTCATCATTTCCTTCTTGTGTTCCTAATGCTTTCCTCCTCCTCCTCCTCCTCCTTCTTTTTCTTCGTCTTCTTCTCCTTCCAAGTATTTGGAAATAACTTATGGTATCAAGCCCCAAAACATCAGTGAATCAATTTTCATTCATTTTGGAAGGTGATAATATAGCTGGGATTTTTTTTTAATTACTTAATAGCTCTCTTCTGTACAGAAGCATGGCAAGTTCCAAGGAATGTAGCAGGGTTGCACAGAAGACAAAAAGGCTCCATAGCTAAGGTTGGGAGGATTAGATTTGTATTGATAAATGTCAGTTTCACTGTACACAAACCAACTATAAATATTTTTATGGATACTTGTAATTTACAGATAGACAAGGCAGAAAAAAAAGCTATTTATTGGAGTTTGGTTTAAGAATATTTACTTTGTATATTTTGAGATGTGCTGTTAACTATTTCTGTTTAGACCATTATAAAGCTTTATGTTTTTAAAATCAATGTCCACTGTCAATACATAATGTTGACTGACCTGACCTGTGGTCTAACCCACCCATAGTTTCCTGCAACTGTGAACATTTCAATAGTTGAAAAACTCAGCAAAATAAATTCTTAAACAAAATAATTTGGTGCAGCTGTGAAAATTTAAATGAATACAAATAGAAAAAATGTTTAAACATAAATATCACTATTAGCTATCAAAGTTATTAAAAAAAAAAAGAAAAGAAAAGAAACAAGATTCTGATAAACTTAATTATAGCAGATATTTTCAAAACGGCCTGGGGGTTTTAGGGAACTGTGCACCTAAGCAACCTCGGCAGCCTTGAAAATATCTGCAGACATTTCCATTATGAACTGACAGCCTGGAAAACTAGCTCAGAGAGAAATGTGAGTTGCCTATATTCATTTAAATGAGATATTAGCTTAGAAACTTAATGAGGCTTATCTCACTGCGACCATAACCAGTTATTTTCTGCTGTCTATTTGGCAGACACACCTGCTTAGTCTTCTTATTTTGAATTGCTTCCCATGCTATCCCATTTGCCCAAATGATTAACTGTCCCTTAAAGAATTGTTATAAGGCAAACTTCCCCCTTGACAACATCTATGATACCAGGTGGTGTAGTGCATAAGCACATCTCTTTCATACTGGAAACTAAACTGGGAAGGTCTAGGAGACCATATTGAATTTAGTGTCAAATTAAATAACAGAGAGGCCAGGGTGTTGATTGTTTTATTTGTTTTCATGATCATTTCATTGAGATCCTGCAGTTTCAAACTTGAAATCCAGATCCTGGATCATTCCCAGGCTAAATGCACCTGCTGTCAAAATCATCCAGTGGCCTTGCTACAGAATTTAGTTTCAGCTTGCTAGCCCTGGAAAAAGTACATTATGTGCAGTGAACATCAGATTCTCTATTTTGCCTCTGAGGAGGTGTAGTGCAGAAGGTCCAGTTGAGGAAAATGATGGCTTGAAGATATCTTTGTGCCTCCCAAATTCTAGGCTTCTCCAACGGATCAGCCCATTCACTGGAGTATCTCAGAATATTTCAAAGTATCTCCACTCACTCTCCCAATACACCCACTTCTGTTGCTTGGCCACATCCCAGCCAAATCCTTATGTCTGAGGATGTGTGTGGGTTGCTTTGTGAGAGAATGAACTGCTCTGTGCACAATGGCCCTACCTTGCTCCTGCACCAGGGGAATTCTGGATGTGCGTCAAGGGGCTCTAACACAACCCACAATCTGGGCCTCTGACTGTAACTTCTCAGGCTCTTAAAAGTGAGGAAGATTTCTGAGACAACAATATATAATTGCCAGTGTCTGCATTGGGCCATGACACTGGGGGAAACATCTCAGTGCTTGAGCAAAAGATCAAAGGATGTTTATTTGCTCTTTCAGGGACTTTAGCAGCTTAGGTGCCTAACTCCTATTGGAGGTCATTGAGAGTTAGGCATCTAACTCCCTAAGGCTTCTTTGAAAAACCCTCCCTACATGCCCTCAGGACCTTGTTTTTCTTATGGTTTCAGGACTAGCTGAATCTCTGACTCATTCCATGTTCTCAGCCCTTCTGGTCGCAGACTTCGTGTCTTTACCTCCCAGAGGTGGGATTCTGGGATTCTCCCACTTTTACACCGGCCTGAAACACCTTTCATACTGACCATGCTCACCCAGCATATCTTTCTTACCTGGATTTGGAGGTAGGCCTTGTGTTACTCCAGACGCACCAGCCTTTGGAGGTTGCGCTTACTTGAATTCCCCCTCTCTCTGAGCCTATGCCATTAAATTCATCACATATCCCTATTGTCCTATTCTTATTGTCCTGTCCTGTCCTAGTTAAACAGTAATCAGAGGCACAGCAGGAGCTGTAGGTAGTAGCATCACAGGCTATAGTCCTGAAAAATTGTCCTCCAAGCTACTGTCCTCCCTTCCACCTGAGTGCAGACACACAGCTGCTGAAGTAACTCAATATATGCATAGAGTAAGCACCCCAATAACCCGGTCAAGATACAGCAAACCTCCCCTTGCTCCCAATGATCAGGCAAATGTATGGAACCGATAGCATTTCATACATTATTACAGGCAGCTCCAAACCCACCACAGGCTCCTCAGCTGACCTACATGGTGAAACACAGAAACTCAAGGCCAGATTCTCAATGAGCATAAAATGCCATAGTGCCCATCAGTGGAGATTCACTCATTCACACCAGCTGAGGACTGAGCCCTTATCTTTCTGTTAGATTCTAAGAAGATGTGGTCTGGTATTTTCGAAGGATGCCCAAATCGTACTGAATTTCAATGGGATTTGAGTGTCTAACAGCCTTAGTTTCTCTAGAAACTCTTCGGCTTCTTTTCCAGTGTTTCAGCAGGGTAGCCGTGTTAGTCTGTATACAGCAAAAACAACGAGAGTCCTCTATCACTTTAAAGTCTAACACATTTAATTTTCCAGTGTTCTTTCTGTTGAAGTCTATGGGAAAGATGCACTTGACTCCATTGTCACGCAGCACCTGGCCAGCTGGATACAACTATCCTCTAAGATAGGAGACGAGGGGAAACTGGATCATGGCTGCTATTCTTCATAATGCAATCTTGTTCTGTAGGGAGGAGTTGGGTGTATGTTCCTCACTCCCGGCTTCCCACACAGAATCCAAGACAACTGACCAATTATCTGATTAACAGGGCTTGCCTGGGATTTTAAAAAGGCTAAGTGTACATCTACACTGCAAAGAAAAACCCATGGTACCAAGTCTCAGCACCTGGGTTAAATGACTTCAGCTCATGCTGCTAGGGCAGCTCTAACCTATAGGATGGTTTTGGGTGAGAAAGACATAGAAGTTAGTTTTGGGACATAAATTAGATTAAGTGTGGAGGACTATGGGAAACTGAGGTCGGTAATTTGAGAAAGTGGGAGATAAATTGAAGATAGAGTATTATGGGAAAGTAAGAGTTAATAGGGACATGACATGGGGTGGGTTGCTGCTATGTTTTGATTGTAAGTGGTTAAAGCAAGGTTTTTAATCAGTTTTTTAATAATTGTGAATGTGTTTTTAAAATGGGAGATTATGAGGACATTGGTGCCGATATTAATTTCAATAAGAAGGAATTATATAATTATGGTAAGGGGCAGTTAAATGTTAATCAGTATTGTAACTGATTTAGGAAGAGAGGCTGAGGGAAATTGGCTCATTTAGTTTGTAGAAGAGAAGAATGAGGGACGATTTTATAGCAGCCTTTAACTACCAGAAAGGAGGTTCCAGGGAGGATGGAGCTAGGCTGTTATCAATGGTAGTAGATGACAGAACAAGGAGCAATGGTCTCAAATAGCTGGGGGGGAAGTCTAGGTTGGATATTGCGGGGAAAATATTCACTATGAGGGTGGTGAAGCACTGGAATGGGGTACCTAGGGAGGTGGAAATGATAGGGAATAGCCAACGTATCAGCAAAGGAAAACTGTCAACAAGATGGAGAACACAAGCAGGATAGGCTGCATGGCCTAATAGCTAGGGCAGTGGTCTCTGAATCAAGTGAATAAAGAGAACCAGTTGGTTCAGTTTATTAGGATTTCCAGAAGCTTTGACCAAGTCCCTCACAGGCCTCTGTTTAAAAACACAAAGGGATCAAAACTGAAAGAGGAAGTTCTATGATGGATCTGAAATGGGATCAATGACAGGAAACAAAGATCAAGAATAAATGGTGAGGTTTTACCATGGCAAAAGGTTTTACTAAGGACATTAGGGTTTCACGGGATTTCCTGGTATGAGTTGCATCACTTCCCTTGATCTGCTGGCAATGCTCCTACTAATGCAGCCCAATATGCCATTATTGGGCAATAAGGGCGCACTGTTGACTCATATCCAACTTTTTGTCCACTGTAACCCCCAGGTCTTTTTTTGCAGAACTGCTGTCTAGCCCGTTGGTCCCCAGTCTGTAGCTGTGCATGGGATTTTTCCAAACTAAGTGCAGGACTCTGCATTTGTCCTTGTTGAACCTCATCAATTTCTTTTGGCCCAATCCTCTAGTTTATCTAGCTCACTCTGTATCCTATCCCTACCCTCCAGCATATCTACCACTCCCCCAAGCTTAGTGTCATCTGCAGACTTGCTGAGAGTGCAATCTACCCCATCCTCCAGTCATTAATGAAGATGTTGAACAAAACATCTTCATTTGAATATAAAAGGGATTATGTATTGAAGCTACTGGAAACAGAATGATGCTGTTAGTCTCTCTGGATGCCCAGCTCTAAGACCAAGTATCAAAGTAGAAGTCCTTCTTATATCTCAGCCTATTCTATGCAGTCACAGAGGAGGCTGTTGAGGGCGTTACATGCACCGTATCGATATACATCCCACAGTAACAATGGCAAGCTAACCTCCTGACCTTGCTCTGTATAGAACCTGAGATAGTTTCATAAGAAGATAGAACTGGAGGAGACCTCATGAGTCACTGAGTTCAGTTCTCTGTCATTGAAGGCAACCCCATCACATAATCCTATTCATAAATTTATCAAGCTCCATCTTACATCTAGTTAGGTTTCTATCCCCACTGCTCCTAGCAGAAAATTGTTCCAGAGCCTCACTTCACTGATAGTTAGATTAATCTTCTGATTTCATGAGTAGTTTATACCCATATTGATGTCCAATCACTTGTGGACTGGTCTTGTCCAAAGTCCTAGTCAGTAACAGATACCCACGGGACACAATGCCAGGCAGAAAAAAAAAGGTTTATTTGTAATTAATTGAAAATTTTTAAGCTTCTGACTCTTATCATGTACCAAGGGCTTTGTTCTCAGAGGGGTTGAGCAACTGAGACATCCCTTGAAACCAACGGAATCTGTGCATACACAACACCATTGCCAATCAGGTACATTATATGTAGGAATCAGAGTGGTAGGACAGTTTCTGAAGAAAATCTTTTCCATTGGAAAAAAGTGTTTTGACATATTTTGTTTCAAAACTGTGCTTTCCTCCCATTCCCACACTTTCTTACTGCAGTTGGGGAACAGTCAGAAAGTGCTGGAAACTGAGGAAGACAATGCTTGCTGACTAATTCAAAATTTATGCAGAAACACTGGAATTTCCTGATGGAAATTCCAAAAAGGGGTTTCAGAAGGAGATTTTTCCATGAATATTTTCCTGGGAGAAATCCCAGTTTTTCATATGTGGATCCACACATAAGAATACAGACTTCACTGTACATCTCAGCTTCATGGTGGTGCCTCCATCTGCACAGTCCTCACATTTCCTTAAGGTTGGGAGAATGGAAATATTACTATCCTCATCTGACTGATAGGGGAATGCAGCCACAGACAACAGTTCCTTAAAGGTACTTAGGCTTCCAACTTTCATCAAAGTCCATGGAATTAAGGCACCTAAATGCCTTCAAAGATGTGGGCCAAAGAGACTGAATATCCGTGATCATATAGCAAGGAAATGACAGATTCACAAATCAAACATAGTTTTCCTGAGAACTAATCCAGTGCCTTATCCAAAAAGTTTGGTGGGTTGGGTTTTTTTTTTTTTTTGAGTATTAAAACTCTGATTTGATTTAAGTGGAACAACCAACAGAGAGATTTATGCAGTCATTAAAAAAAATCCTAAAGGAGCTGTAGAGAAATTTAGGTTAGATTAAACTAGCTCAAGATTAAACTAGCTAGAGACATAAAGGGTAACAAGAGAATATCCTACAAATACATTAGAAGCAAGGGGAAGACCAAGGACAGGGTAGACCTATTATTCAATGGAGTGGGTGGGACAATAACAGAAAATGTGGAAATGGCAGAAGTTCCATATGACTTTTTGTTTCAGTTTTCACCAAAAAGTTTAATAACAATTGGCCCTCTAACATGTCAGTGAAAATGAGGTACAATCTGAAGCATAAATAGGGAAAAAATAAGTTAAAAATTACTTAGACAAATTAGATGTCTCCAAACTATCAGGGCCTCATGAAATATATATTAGAACATGCAAGAGGCTGAGTGAGCAGATATCTGAGCCATTAACATCTTTGAAAAGTCATGGAAGATGGGAAAGATTACAGAGGACTGAAAAAGGACAAATATAGTTCCAATCTATAAAAGGGAAATAAAGACAAACCAGAGAATTACAGACCAGTCAGCTTAACTTCAGTACCCAGAAAGATAATGGAGCAAATAATTAATCAATCAATTTGCAAACACCTAGTTTGGGTCTACACTGATGGCAGCAAATTCGCTGCAGTCAGTTCGATGTTTCTGGATTGACTAAGCGGTCTGTGTAGACCCGCTCCATCATCCAGAAATTGACATAGGAAAACCACTCTGGTACTTGGTGTAGCGCTGTGTCGACAGGAACGCTGTTCCCGTTGGCTCAATGCAATGTGGACGGTGCACAAAAGAAACGCTATGATTTATGTCACTTGCATATCTCCCATCGACTGCCGCCAAATCCGGAAGGTAATTATAGACCGGTCCCTAGAAGATAATAAGGTGATAAGTAACAGTCAGCATGTATTTGTCAGGAACAAATTTGTGTCAAATCAACCTAATAACTTTCTTTGACAGGGTAACAAACCCTGTGGATGGTGGGAAGTGGTAGATGTGATATATCTTGACTTTAGTAAGGCTTTTGTTACTGTCTCTCATGACCTTCTCAGAAACAAGCTAGGAAAATACAACTTAGATGGAGCTTCTATAAGGTGGGTGCTTAACTGGTTAGACAGCTATTTCTAGAAAGGAGTTGTGAGTGATTCACAGTCAAGCTGGAAGGGCATATTGAGTGGGGTCCCACAGGGATTAGTTCTGAATCTGGTTCTTTTCAATATCTTCGTCAATGATTTAGATAATGGCATAAAGAGTACACTTACAAAGTTTGCAAATGATACTAAGATGGGAAGGTTTGCAAGGGCTTTGGAAGATAGGATTAAAATTCAAAATGATGTGAACAAACTGGAGAAAAGGTCAGAACTAAATAAGATGAAATTCAATAAGGACAAATGCAAAGTACTCCACTTAGGAAGGAACAATCAGTTGCACACATACAAAAGATGCAAGGACTGCCTAAGAAGGAGTTCTGCGGAAAGGGATCTGGGGGTCATAGTGGATCACAACCTAAATATAAGTCAACAGTGTAACATGGTTAAAAAAAGACAACATTATTCAAGGATGTATTACCAGGAGTGTTGTAATCAAGACAAGTGTTATAAGCCCTATGCCATGCTGATAAGGCCTCAACTGAAGTATTATGTCCATTTCTGGGCATCACATTTCAGAAAAGATGTGGATAAATCGGAGAAAGTCCAGAGAAGAGCAACAAAAATGATTAAAGGTCTAGAAAACATGACCTATGGGGGAACATTGAAAAAAATAGGTTTGTTTAGTCTGGAGAAAAGAAGACTGAGAGGACACATGATATCAGTTTTTAAGTACATAAAAGTTGTTTATGAGGAAGAATGAGAAAAATTGTTCTTGTTAATCCCTGAGGATCGGGAAGAAGCAATGGGTTTAAATTGAAACAAGGATGGTATGGTTTGGCCATTAGGAAAAAATTCCTAACTGTCAGGGTGGTTAAGCACTGGAACAAATTGCCTAGGGAGATTGTTGAATTTTGGTCATTTCCAATTTTTATGAGCAGGTTAGACAAAAACCTATTAGGGATGATCTAGACATTACTTAGTCCTGCCTTGACTGCAGGGCAGTGGACTAAAAGGTCCATTTTGAGCAGGGGGTTGAACTAGATGACCTCCTGAGTTCCCTTCCAACTCTAATATTCTATGATTCTATAACTCTTTAGGTCTGCGGTCCTATGATTTTATGATTCTCTGCTGCCAATTTCAAAAAATCCTAAGGGGGCTGGTGCCCAATACCCTTTTTAATTTCAATAGGATTTTGGCACCTGACTGTCCTCAACACTTTTGGAAATCCCAGTGTATGTGATTTATGCAAGATCCTACAGAAAGTCTGCAACAGAGCTGGGAGCTGAACCCAGAGTGCCTCGGGAAATGGGGTCATTGGTATCACAAGATTATGCTGAGAACACAAAATTTGCATTGCAAATTTTTGTTTGGGAATAAATCTGAGTAAATCGTTGTCTTTTATTACTAAGGTATACCTTTTTAAAAGGTATTTAGGTATGTGAAAAAAAAAACTAGACTCATAGAGAAGATTTTTAAAGGTATTTTGCCAATTGGTGGGATTTTTCAAAATTCCCTAGGTGTCTAAAACTCAATGATTTCAATGCTATTAACCACCTAGGTGTTTTTGAAAACCCCACAATGTGGCTATCTACCTCTTCTGGGACCAACACACTTTTAAAATCTGTCCCATGTGTTCATATGTCCCTCATTATCGCAGCAGTTCTCAACACTCACACCCTGTGAGTCTGAGAAGCAACAGCTCCTTTTTACATAGGTAAGGCCAGTGGTCCTGAAACTTTTGACCCCCACACCTCCCCCTTATCCCTGTCTCTGCCCCACTCTTCCTAGCTGGTATGGGGAGCTGGACCATGGTCAGGCCGGGACTGCGGCTGGGAGCCAGACCATGGTCAGGGTGCTTTAATTGGGTCTAGGGTCGATGTTGATTACCTGTTACTGAATTTCAATTGAATTTGGTCTTCTAACTCCCTTAGGCTCCTTTGAAAATGCCAGCCATAGAAGCCTACACCCCACTGACTTATGACGCTGGGGTCCCCAAATCCTCTAGTCATCTTCAAAAATCTTAGGCTATATATTCATATAATGTTCTGTCTATCTCCATGTGACTTACTCCATTTCTGTCATAATTTTAGAGCACCCATTTTAATAGCGGCTGATGCATATTTAATAAATATAACAATCACATTTGCCAGCATAAATACAATCAAAGAACACAGAATTCAGGATCTTGAATCATTAAGTCCAGTCCTGCAACCCTATCTTATAATTCCCTTCATAAATTTATCAAACTCCACCTTCAAATTTGTTAGAAATTCCCTCCCTTCCCATCCCATTAGGTGATGAACTTATTAGTCCTCAGGAGACATGAACAGAAGCTAGAAGATAACTGCAAACCTCAAGGTGTGTCAGATCTGAAATCGTCTTAGAATAACAGAATCATAGAAATGTAAGGCTGGAAGAGACTTTGATAGATCATTTAGTCCAACCCCCTGAATTGAGGCAAGGCAAATTAAACTTAGACCATGCCTGACAGGCGTAGGTCCAACATGTTTTTTTAATACTTCCAGTGATTGGGACTCCATAACCTCCCTTCAAAGCCTATTCTAAAGTTTAACTACCCTTAGAATTAGAAAGTTTCCCTAATATCTAACCTAAATCTCTCCTGCTGAAGATTAAGCCCATTATTTCTTGTTGTATCTTCAGTGGACATGGAGAACAACTGATCACTGTTAACTTTATAACAACCCTTCAAATATTTGAAGACTGTTATCAGGTCCCCAGTCGGGCTTCTTTTCTCAAGACTGAACATGTCCAGTCTATTTCATATTTCCTCAGTAGGTTAGTTTTCTAAACCTTTTATCATTTTTGTTGCTCTCTTCTGGACTCTCTAATTTGTCAACTTTTTAGCTGCGACATTAGTGCAATTTTCAAGTGAAGAATGAGTCAAGAAGACAACAGAGGTAAATAATGAATATTTCCAGGATGTCTATTTTTCATTTTCATTTGTGTTCTTATAGTACATTCAAAATGATAAACCTTGTCAGAGGGATTGTTGAATCCAAATACATTATGTCATCTAGTTTTCTTTTACGTAATATTGAACTGATAGATATAGAATTGAATAGATTAGAGAGTCTCCATTTTCCTTTGAAAAAAGCATATTGATGTAACCCTATCATATCAAGATGTCCTAGATGTGGAGGTAAAGATTCTGGGTCTGTAATTTTCCCAGTCACCCAGACACTGTTTTAAAATTTAGATACAACATTTTCTGTGCACTATGCCTCTGGTATAGGTGCTAACTAATCGGATATTGTATCTAGTTCAGCTCCTTTGTTCTGAAGTTCCTTTGAAATGTCATTATGTGCAACATCTGACCCTGGAGACTTGTTGCTCTTCAGTTGATATATTTGTCTCAGAATCTCTTGTTAATCTCACGGTTTGTCTAGAGGGTGAGTTGGTGCACGGCAAACTGGGCTGGAAATGTGCTAGCCTGCCAGTCACAAACATTCCTCAGAGATATATCCTTAGTTTCTGAAAATATATCAGGCAATTTTTTCAAAAGTGCCTACATGACTTGGGAGCCTAAATCCCATTTTCTAAAATCACAAAGAACCAGATTTTTAAAACTATTTAGTCACCTAAAGATGGGATTTTCAAAATCAAATTGCATATCTTTCTCTTTGCCCAACCTATTTGCATCTTTAAGTGCCTAAATGCCACTGAAAATCTGGCACTGGGGCACTTCTGAAAATTTTACCCCTTGTCTTCAATACCAGATTAGAATGAGTCTGGGGTAGGTATCTCCAGAACATCCTTTGTTATGAAGACTAATATTGACAAATTATTTCAACTGGAACTCTCAGATGAACCTTAAATGAGTGAGGATCCCAAATCCCACTGAAAGTTAATGCCACTTGGGCACATAACTCCCTTAGTCCCTTCAAAAATCCCAGGCTTCTGTTCTCTTATTCTTGTTAATTTCTTCCATTATGCTAGTTGGCCAAAGGCTATAATGCTTTCAACATTTCATGCGCCCAAGCCCATTTACTCTTTAATTCAGCTCAGGATGACTCTGTGGGAGCTATCCATGGTTAGAATTTGGCCCAGAATATACAACATACTTGCAGTCAAATAAATAACCAACCATTCTAACAAACAGCACCCAAGAACTCGGAAGGTTATAATGGTATTGTTTTATATTCTCTTGCAGATGATAGAAGTCTCATCGACAGATCTGCAGAAAGGCAGTTCAGTGACAGAATTCATTATCCTGGGTTTCCCCAGTACCCGAGAGATACAGGTTTCACTTTTCATTCTCTTTTTAGCAATGTACCTCCTCACCATAACGGGCAACATCATTATAATCACATCCCTAAGGATGGACAGCCGCCTTCACACCCCCATGTATTTCTTCCTGGGGAATTTATCCTTTCTGGACATGGGATACACCACTGCCACAGTCCCCAAACTGCTCTCTATCCTGCTCACCGATGTGCGAACTATCTCCTTTGCTGGCTGTGTGTTGCAGTCTTACTTCTTCTTCTTCCTTGGAACAGCTGAGTGTTTTCTTCTCACGGTGATGGCCTATGACCGATACGCGGCCATATGCTATCCTCTGATATACTCAACCATCATGAGCAAAAGAACGTGCATACAGCTGGTGATGGGTTGCTGGATTGGGGGCTGCCTGTCACCATTGATGCCAGCTGTCCTAGTATCTGGTTTTCCTTTCTGCGGCTGCAATGTGATCAACCATTTCTTTTGTGATATTCCACCACTGCTGAAGTTGGCATGTGTGAATATGTATGTGATGCAAAAGCTCATATTCATGCTTTCTTCCCTGGTGATTTTAGGGACCTTCTCGTCTATGATGGTTTCCTACATCTACATTGTCATCACCATTTTGAGGATCCCTTCAGCAGAAGGCAGACATAAAGCTTTCTCTACCTGTGCCTCTCACCTGACTGTGGTCTCTCTCTACTACGGGATGGTGATTTTCATGTATGCAAGCCCAACGGCCCGGTCTTCCTTTAACATGAATAAAATTGTGTCACTGGTGTACAGCATGGTCACTCCAATGTTGAATCCAATAATATACACCCTAAGGAACGAGGACATGAGAAGAGCATTGAGGAAAACGTTCCTGAAAGGACAGACTCATGGGAAAGAATTTGAGTCACCCCAGTAATTCTATTCATGAAAGACGAGTGAAAAAATTCCCTAGAGAAATGGAGCATGTCTCTATCCTTCAGTCATCAAAAGCTAGACTGGCTATTCTCTGGAACAGTGTGTTGACCAATAGATCAAAGGACCTGTTGCTAAGTGCAGGCCTATTGTCAAGTGAAACTCTGATGTCCTTTTCTGCAGAACTGCTGAGTCAGTCAGTTCCCAGTCTTTAGCAGGACTCTGCACTTGTCTTTGGTGAACCTCATCTGATTTCCTTTGGCCCAATCCTCCAATTTGTCTAGGTCACTCTGTATCTTATTCCTACCCTCCATTGTATCTACCACTCCCACCAACTTAATGTCATCTGTGAACTTGATGAGGGTGCAATCCACCCCATCCTCCAGATCATTAATGAAATGTTGAACAAAACTGGCCCCAGGATTGATCCCTGGGGCACTCTGCTTGATACCAGCTGCCAACTAAACATCGAGCTGTTAATTTCTACCCATTGAGCCTGAAGATCTAGTCAGCTTTCTATCCACCTTATAGTCCATTCATCCAACCCACATTTCTTTAACTTACTGGCAAGAATACTGTGGAAGACCATATCAAAAGCTTTGCTAAAGTCAATATATACACTTCCCACAGCTTTCCCCACATCCACAGAGCCAGTCATCTCATCATAGAAGGCAATCATGTGGACTCAGTAGAAATGTGACTTTCCCATACTGGAAAAAGCACTAGTTATAAACATTTGGGACCAGATTTCCAATGGTATCCAGGCAGTAAAGATGAACATATTTCCTAGAAGGATTTTCAAGAGTTCCTATGCATGTTAGACACCAACTTCCCATTGGTTTCAATGGGAGTTAGGCATGGAGCCTGCTTAGGTGGTTTTGAGGATAGTATGCTAAGGTTCCTAGGCACCTGTAAATATTAGGCTCCTGAATCATTTAGGCACTGCTGAAAATATTTCCCTTAGTTATGAGCAACCTGTTGCTCTATTGCCCAGCTGCAAATACTGAGCACAGGACTGAGAACGAGAGAGGGGAATTCATGACTGGTGCAATGAAATCAACAGTGTCACGTCGTGAGCAAAGTACTCCTGCAGGTGCCAAAGAATGAATACATAATAGAGCAGTTGAAATGAAAGCCAAACTTTATTCAGGGCCAGATCCTGAATTGGTGTATCTGAGGTTGAGTCATTTTGACCTATACCCGCAGAAGATCCAGCCCTCATTGGTTGCACAGTGCTTCCTCAAACAAAACTCCTGCTCTTTCTCCTTCTGCATCTGCTTCTATGAGTAGGGACTGGGTAAACACCTCAACATTTGGCCCTGTGCTCAGAATTTATTTCTGTTCGTGGACCAAGTTCAGAAGTCTTTACTAGTTATAATTTATTTACGCAAAGCACAGGGAGGCAACTCTCTGTCCTTTTTTGAGCATGGACTAACTCCAGGAGAGGATTCATTCTTGTGAATCCTGAGTGAAGGTATGTGCTTCCTTCCAGGGCAGGTTTAGGCTCTCCTTGTCATTTCCTACTGGCTGTCTTAGATGGCTCCTCTCCTGGATCGGTAACTGATTAAAAGACAGGAAACAAAAGGTAGGAATCAATGGTCAGTTTTCAGAATGGAGGGATGTAAATAGTGGTGTCCCCCAATGGTCTGCACTGGGACCAGTACTGTTCAACATATGCATAAATGATCTGGAAAAATGGGTAAACAGTGAGGTGGCAAAATTTGCAGATGATACAAAACTACTCAAGATAGCTAAGTCCAAGGTAGACCGTGAAGAGTTACAAAGGGATCTTGGCAAAACTGGGAGACTGGTCAACAAAATGGCAGATGAAATGCAATGTTGAAAAATGCGAAGCAATGCACATTGGAAAACATAATCCCAACTATATATATAATGATGGGGTCTAAATTAGTTACTACGCTCAAGAAAGAGATCTTGGAATCATTGTGGATAGTTCTCTGAAAGCACCCACTCAATGTGCAGTGGCAGTCAAAAAAGCGAACAGAATGTTGGGACTCATCAGAAAAGGATAGATAATAAGATAGAAAATATCATATTGCCTCTTTAAAAATCCATGGTATGCCCACATCTTGAATACTGCATGCAGAGCTGCTTGTCCCATCTCAAAAAGATATATCAGAATTGGAAAAGGGCAATAAAAATTATTAGGGATATGGAATAGCTTTCGTATGATGAGAGATTAATAAGACTGGGACTGTTCATATTGGAAAAGAAGTGACTATGGGAGGATATAATAGAGGTCTATAGAGTCATGACTGACATGGAGAAAAATAAATAAGGAAGTGTTAGTTACTCCTTCTTATATCACAGGAATTAGGGGATACTAAATGAAACTTATAGACAGCAGGTTTAAAATGAACAAAAGGAAACATTTCTTTACACAATGCACAGTCAACCTGTGGAACTCTTTGCTAGAGGATGTTGTGTAGACCAAGACTATAAAAAGGATAAAAAAAGGATTAGATAAATTCATGGAGGATAGGTCCATCAATGGGCAGGGATGTAAAACCTTGCTCTGAAGTGTCCCTAGATTCTGTTTTTCAGAAACTGGGAATGGGTGATGGGATGGATCACTTGATGATTACTTTTTTGAAAGATTTAGCATTGGCTACTGTCGGAAGACAGGATACTGGACTAGATGGATCATTGGTCTGACCCAGTATGGCCGTTCTTATATTCCTATGTGGTGCTTCCCAGGGTACCCAGGTTGTGAGGCACCTCATTACTACCTGCTCATAGTGTGGAGAAGACTTGTCTTTGTCTGCGATGGGTCAGCTCCCCAAATTCACCAGCCATGGCAGCAGAAACACTCCCCTCTAGGCCTCACAAGTCCACACAAGTCCACACTCCACAAAAAGCAAGGAGTTGTGATCTTGTGTATTGGCAGCAGCAGATGTCAGGAGCTCTGGCTCTGCCATGGCTGGTGACTTAATTGTGCTCTGGACTAGAGTACGGTGCAAGGCTCCTGAAATCATATGATTGCACCACAAGTTGAGCTTTCATTTTAAAAATCAAGTTTCATGGTTGAGTTGATAAACCTGGAAGCATGACCCAAATGTAACCAATACAGTGATTGCTGCCTGAGTATGCAGAAAGCCTGGAACAAGAGCTTCAACAACTGTACATAACTTGATCTGAGCCCTAAACATTTAATACAGGATTCTTGCCAAGCTGTCTCCAGCTCTTAACAGTAGATTATCCTCCCTCCATGATCTGGCAGTCTCCATTCATATAACTCTGAATCACTATTTGCTCCTTGAGCCAGGAAAAGAAACCAGAAATCTTTAATCATAACCCCCTGCTCTCACTAGTAGACATTTCCTTCCTTTAGCCTTTTGCTCCACTTATTTTGTGATTCTCATGAACTGGTTCACATATTTTTTCCAGTGGCTATATGCCTGTGACAATGTGGCCACGGCTAATTTGGAGTCATCAGAAAGAAATGAAGAGTCCCCACCCAGCCACCTACAAAGAATGGTTTCTCAAAAAGATACTGCAGGGCTTAAAGAGCATGGAGGAGCTTGCTTAAGGTGAATCCCATGGCAAGAAATTTGTTCCAATGCACAGGGCCTAGACTGTAAACCAAAGAAATGATGAATGACTAAGTTTGATAACAGAACATAAGTGGGGAGACATCGCACATATTGGCTTCTGAACCCAAACTGAAAAGATCCGTGGCTTCCCTTATCCACAACAGCATGGGCCAAATGGTAGAGTCTGTAGTTTTTAATTGCTGCTGTCAAAGTGATGGTAGGTAAAGTGCAATTAGTTACTGGTCCAGAAAAAGGGAAGGTTGTTAAGCAGGAGAAACATCAGAGATTAGGTCTTAGGGGAAATCAGATGCATTTTTTCAAACGTTCTTTGGGTATAAAATGCTAATCTCTCAGCCAGATGGAGGTTGGGGTCTTCCAATTTCAGCAGTTGTTCAAGGCTTTACAGATCCTCTCTCTTTGCAGTAATTTTCCTGCAGAGGGTAAGTTTTTCAGTGACTTTCCATAGAGGAATTAGAGGTACTCTTGAGCATGTCTGCACATTTCACAATAGCAATGAAACCTCATCTTGTCTGTGATCAGTGCCCGAATTCCAAGGGAGTTTCATTCTGGTTAACATTGGTTTGTGCACTTCTCCTTTTCTAAAGAAAATGAAAATAATAGCCACTGGCATTCAGGAGAGCTTGGCTTTATTCCAGTGCTGCCACTGAATTGCAGAAAGGATTTTTGTCTTCATTTTCCCAATTTCTAAAATGGTGATGACATTTATCTCCAATGTAAGGAGCTTTTAGATTAATTCATGGAAATTATGGTCTACTTCCAGTACTTATCATACGTATATTACCATAGTATCTCAGTGTCTAACAATTGTTAACATTCTTATCCTCATACGCCCCCGTGAGATAGTGAAGTGCTTTTATCCCTCTTATTACAGGTGAGGAACTGAGGCAGGCTGTGACTGAGAACCAGATTTTTAAAGATATTGCGGTGCCTAAAGATGGAGATAGCACCGGTGAGATTTTCAAAAGCACCCAGAACTTGATCCAACCCAGGTATTTAATTCTTATTTAAAGCAATGGGAGTTAGGTATGTAGACACGTCTGCAAATTCTCTAGACCTGTGACAGTGTTGTTAGGTGCTGGAATGCCCTGAAAAATCTGTCTTATGTTGACATGCCAAAGATCAGGCAGGCAGTCCATGGCTGAGCACTGACCCAAATGCTTCACTTCCAAGTCCTAGAGGGCTGGAGCACATGACTTCCGAGGAGATGCTGTGGGAACTAGGCTTGTTTAGTCTGCAGAAGAGAAGAATGAGGGGGATTTGATGGCATCCTTCAGCTACCTGAAGGGGGGTTCCAGGGAGGATGGCGATAGGCTGTTCTCCATGGTTGCAGATGACAGAACAAGGAGCAATGGTTTCAAGTTGTAGTGGGGGAGGTCCAGGCTGGATATTAGGAAAACGTTTGTCACTAGAAGGGTTGTGAAGCACCGGAATGGGTTACCTAGACAGGTACTGGAATATCCATCCTTAGAGGTTTTTAAGGCCTGGCTTGACAAAGCTCTGGCTGGGATGATTTAGTTGGGGTTGATCCAGCTTTGAGCACAGGGTTGGACTAGACTCCTGAGGTCCCTTTCAACCCTCATTTTCTACAATTCAAAGCCATTGCACTAACCACAGCACAATCACTCACCTTCAGCTTTCTAGCACCCCACTTATTTTTATTATTACTAGCAGTTGTACATTATATAAAATCATTTTTAAAAAATCCAGGAATTATGTTATTGTTTTGCCTCCTACCACGTACAAATAGAACTGTGAATGAGTGAGGGGTCGTTTTTTGTTCCATTTCTCTGCTCAGAATACTTTTCCTGAATCCCTCTTCCTTTTGGGCATTTTATTCTCTTGATCTCAGTTACCTCCCTCCAGGTGTAATTGGCTATTTCATGGCAGACCAAAGCATGCAAAAGAAGAGAGGACAATCATGCTATGAGGCTGAGTCTCATTCTGATATCTCATTATGTCATCTCAAGTGGACTGAGATTGATGTTTTGGGTGGAATTAGATCAGACAGCACTACCACTTTTTTTTCTTATTAGGCGTTTGATTCATGGTTAGTTCAACTCCTATCATTCCCATTTAATCTGCTGTGTACCTTTGGGGAAAGAAAACACATTTTTTTCATCAGCTGTTAATTAACTGTTAATTATTAAAAACCAACCAACAAACAAAAAAGAGTAGTGTGGGCGAACATTTGATCAACAGATAAAGAATAAAGGCTCTACATGATTTTAGAATGTCCACTGATCACAGATTGCTTCAGTTATGTATTTGTTTATTTCTTTACTTTTCAGGAGAGCAATTTGCAACAATCCAATGCATGAATTTCAAATGTTTTGAGCACCCACTATTCTAACTAAAGTAAATTGGTGCTCTGGGTGCCCCCAAACTCTCGCTATCAGACCTCAGGTGTTGGTCTGCAAGATAATGACATGTCCAAAATTTGTGACCATGTTTTAGACTCTGACCAAATTCATTGGGCCAAGCTTACTGCTGGTGCACCTCAATGGCCTTGAATAAATTCTGCCCAATGATCTATAAAACTCTGTATTCCTGTGTGATTGTTCCAATCTATCACACATTTTCATTCCTTCTTAAAACAAGCAATAATCCTACTGCTGTGGAGTAGGGTCAGAGGGTTCTCCATATGACCAAGAAAATGGGAGAAGTTTTGGCATGGGAACTTTGTCACACTTGCTTGCAGTTCAGATGAAAAATATGCAGGTATCTAGTAGGAATCCCAGTTAAGGTCGTGGATGATATTGTGGTATGCCCTGGACAGACTAGAATCACAGGGGAGTGTCTGGGCTAGATTCACAAGGAACTTAGACTTTGGGCACCTAGAAAATCACTGGGATTCACAAAGCCTCTGTTCAGCTCCTATGCTCCCTACACAATGAAAGGAGGGAGACAGGAACCTAAGAATGGGATTCACCAAAGCCAGCACCCTAAGTAGCTCCTTGTGCCGTCTAGGAGGTGCAGTACCTAAGTTTGGGCTTACAGGAAGTGCCTCCATCTGCTTAGAAGTCTCTCAGGATTGGGCAACTGAAACATGGCTTTTGGAAGAAGACAGGAACGGCAACCTTCTAACATTTGGCTCAATGGGAAGTATACTCAGCTGGAATGCGGAGGACCCCTGGTACAAGTCCTCCCTTCATCTGAATAGATTTGAACAGGGATCTTAAACCTCTCAAACAAGTGCCCTAGCCACAAAGCTATGGAATATTCTGATGTGGGCCTCCAGCAGTCTCTTCTGTTGAATCTGCTTGACTGTTCATAAATCATTTAGTTATTGGAACCAGGTGGACCGGGCCCTGGGTCTCCCATGCCATGGATGAGTACTCTAACCACTAGGCTATAAAGTCAGTCATTCTCTCTCTGGCTCAAAGACCAGTGATTTGTTCCGAATGGAACAGCTTCACCAGGAGATATTGAGGGAGCCGTGCATCAGAACAACTCAGAAATTTGGACACTCACCGGAAAGAGGGCACAGCTCTCTTCAGATCCCGGCTCCCTTTCAGGCAGAGGAGGGACTTGCATTTGAGGTGTCCTACATGCAGGTGAGCTCACTAACCACTCGGCTAAAGGTCATCAGAGATGTCCTCTCCCTTCTGGCCATTTTCTGCAGAGTTAGGTGTGGTTTGAGCATGCCTAAGAGACATACAGACAAGTTAGGTGGAGGAACACCTGTCTTCCCCTGGTTCATTCATCGCTCCAGGACACAGACTGGATACAGGTGTCAAATGGGTAACACTGCACATACCCAGTGGCAGAAACAGAAGTGCCTATGGAGCTTTCATGGTTGAAGTTTAGGTTCTGGGTGAGTTTAGGTGCCTACAGGATTCAGGGGCTCATGAGAAAGTGTTTGGTGAATCCCAGTGGCACCAATATCTGGAATTTATGCTCCTAAATTGACTGTTGGGTGGCTAAATCCTTTTGGCTAGCCCTCATGCCTGGATGAACTTACAGTCTGGGTGTCTGGCAACATGAAGGGAGTGGATGAATAATAATCACGCCCGTCTGTATATAGCACGTTTCATAGATTCCACAGTCCAATTGGGTCATTGTGATCATCTCGTCTGATCTTCCGTAGGGCACAGACCGGAGAACATCCCCAAATACGTTGTAGGGCCGATCTTTTAGAAAACCATCCAATCTTGGTTCTAAAATGATGAGTAATGGAGAATGAACCATGACTCTAGTCAAACTATTGCTCTCATTGTTATCAGTTTATGCCTTATTTCCAGTCTGAATATAACTTCCAACCATTGGGTCATGTTATACCTCCCTTTGCAAGATTGAAGAGCTTCTTACCTGATATTTGTTCCCTGTGTACATTCTTACAGACTGTGATCAAGTCACCCACTTACCTTTTCTTTGTTAAGTTAACTAAACTAAGTTCTCTGAGTCTAGCAAAGGCAGGCCTTCTAATCCTTTAATCATTCTTATGGCTCTTCTCTGAACCCTCTCCAATTTATCCACGTCCCTCTTGGATTGTGGGAACCAGAAAAGGACACAGTATTCCAGCAGCAGTCTCACGAATGCCAGATACAGAGGTAAAATAACCTCTCTACCCCTGCACAAGATTCCCTGTTTGTATATCGAAGGATTGCATTAGCCCTTTTGACCACAACAACACACTGAGAGCTCATGTTGCGCTAATTATCCACAATAAACCTCTAATCTTTTTCGAAGTCACTTCTTCCCAGGATAGAATCCCCCATCCTGTAAATGCAGCCTACATCTTAGTTCCCATGTGGATACATTTACATTTAGACATATTGAATAACATCTATTTTTGCTTACACCCATTTTATCAGGTGATCCAGATTGTTCCGCATCAGTGACCTGTCCTCTTTTTTATTTACCACTCCCCCCAAATTTTGTGATGTCTGCAAACTTTATTGGTAAAGCTTCATCAGCAGTTCTCTGGCTGGGTCTACACTGATGGTGGCAAATTCGCCACCGTCAGATCAATTTCTCTAGATTGACTGAGCGATCTGTATAGATGCGCTCAGTCGATCCAGCAAGCGACTCACGAAAACCACCCCGGTAAGTGGAACACTGTTCCCTTCGACGCAGCACAGTATGGATGGCACGCGGAGGAGATGCCGCAAAGTCGACAGGAGATACTCCAGTGATTTACGTCACTTGTGTATCTCCCGTCGACTGCCGCCAAATCACAAAGGGAAGTGTAGACCGGTCCTCAGACAGTTTTGTAAAGGAGCATCCCCATCATTATTCACATATTATGGACAGGGAAACCGATGCTCAATGTGATGAAAATTAGTCGCCCCAGGATGTGATAAGATTGGGAGGCTGAGGCCCTTGTTTTGTTAACACATTTTTATGATGTGATTCTTTCATTTTATGTTTTACAGCTCACCATGTTGAGGGATACATGAACATGGAAAATCAAAGCATGGTGACAGAATTCATCCTCCTGGGACTTTCCAATGACCCCCATCTCCAGATCTTCCTCTTCCTGGTGTTTTTGGTTATTTATGCTATAACCCTATTGGGGAACATGATGATCATGCTGGTGATAAGTAGCGATCCTCAACTCCACTCCCCCATGTACTTCTTCCTGTTCCATTTGTCCTTTGTCGACATCTGCTATTCCTCAGTCACTGTCCCTAAGATGCTGCAGAACTTCCTAGCAGAGAGAAAGACAATATCAGCCAGTGGCTGCTTTGCGCAGAATTTCTTCTTTCTTTTGTCAGGTGGCACTGGAGTTTTCATTCTCTCGGCGATGGCGTATGATCGATACGCTGCCATCTGTAACCCCCTGCATTACGTGGGGACCATGAATAAGCAAGTCTGCTGTCACTTGCTTTGTGGCTCTTGCATATCTGGGCTCTTGTATGCACTGGCCAACACTATCTCTGTATTAAGTTTACAATTCTGTGGTCCCAATGAAATCAACCATTTCAGTTGTGAGCTCCCTCCCCTCTTGATCTTGTCTTGTTCTGAGACACTGACCCCTAGAGTGGTGCTTCTTACATCTATTATAATTTTTGGATCAAGCTCCTTCCTCCTCACCCTGGTTTCCTACATTTACATCATCTCCTCCATCCTGAGGATAAGCTCGGCTAAGGGCAGGCATAAAGCCTTCTCCACCTGCAGCTCCCACCTCATGGTTGTTATTTTATACTACGGCACAGGTTGTTTCCGGTACATGAAGCCTACCTCTGAAGCATCTGATCTTGATAGAATAATCGCCATCCAGTACAGCATCTTAACGCCCATGTTAAACCCCATCATCTACAGCCTGAAAAACAAAGATGTGAAAACTGCTCTGTGGAAGCTATTTAGAAAATTCAGGTTTCCCAAGGAATCTTAACATTGTTAAAAGGAGAATAAAGACACATTGAACTGGTGGTCAATGTCTCAAAAATCCAACCTAGTGTAAGAGACTAAGTATTTGTATTTATGAATTTGTGCCCAGAAGGGATCTGGGAATCTGGTTCCTCTAAATGAATTTGAAAAACTCAGATTTCGTTTTCCAAAAATCAAACACTCTGCACTTTGTTCTCTCCTCCCTCTTCCTGGGATACATGTGGAGTAATTCTAGTAAAGTGTGGGATGGAGTCACTGATGTCACACCCAGATGTAAATCAGGAGTAATTCCACTGGAGTCACACTTTCTGGCTGTAAATCAGGAGTAACTCTTACAACTAATCAAAAACTTTTATTGCAAACATTTTTTATCAAATGATAATTTTATAGAATTATTTTCACAAAAAGTTGTATATTAGTGCATTTTAATGTGGAAAAATGAGGAAATAACACTATAAAAAGAGTTTTGTTTATTTTGCTTTAACCATGCCATAAGAAAATGTTGTGTTTGGGTTTTGAAAACAAAACAAAATGTTGATTGACCTTTGGCTTTCAGAATTTTGTTTTTATTTTTCCACTGAAAATCTGGCAATTTTTTTTTTAAAAAAGAAGACAAAGTGTGTATGATGTGACTTTTCTCTTCTGCTTTTTCACTACATTTTCCCTTTCACTCTTCTACTTTTTCCCACTGTTTCTAGGAAGAGAAAGGTTCAAGGGGAAATCTGAAAACGGAACTATAGTTTTGTTTATTTTTGGAAACAGGAACAAAGACTGAAAATTGCAATTTGAAATAAACATATTCACTTTTGGGGAACATTCCCAAATATCATTTATTTTCAGCAAATTGTTTTGGAACAAAATCGTTCAAAAATAAAATAGGATTTCTCAGCCAGTTCTATCTGAAGATCTCTGGGTGTGCAGGAGGTCAGACTAGATGACCATAATTATCCCTTCTACCCTTGAAGTCTATGAGTCTATAGTAAAGGAGTGTCACCTGTGTCAAATCCATATCAGTGGGAGAAGAGAGAACCCTGATTTCAGTTAGGGCCTCAGGGTGCTATAATAATAATATATGGGCTGGAGCTTGCTTAGACTACTTTGAAAATTGCTTATTAGATTGCTAGCAATAACTGAAGGTCAGGGTAATACAATAATAAGAGTAACATGAGCAATGTATTTTGAATTTTGGTCATTATTGTCATTTCACAGAGGGGCCGTCTCTTACTGAATTTGTTTTATGAAAGATCTGCTCTAGATCTTTCACAATGATCAACTAATGGACTTGAAGCAGGAATTAATTGTCCTTGGATGTCCTATAGCCTGTGTTTAAAAGAGGAGGTTAGCCTAGAGGATCACAGTGGTCCTTTCTGGCCTTAAAATCTATGAATTATCTCCTTCCATCCAGTTCTTTAATCAGAGAACCGTAGAATTGTAAAACTGGAAGGGACCTCATGATGAGGTCATCTAATCCAGTCCTCTGCAGTTATGGCAGGACTAAGTATTATCTAGACCATCCCTGACAGGTGTTCATCCAACCTGCTATTAAAAATCTCCAGTGATGGAAATTCCACAATCTCCCTAAGCAATTTATTCCTGTTCTTAAGCATCCTCACAATCAGGAAGTTTTTCCTAATGTTCAACCTAAAAAGTCCTTCCTGCAATGTAATTCCATTGCTTCTTGTTCTAGTCTCAGAAGGTAAAAAGAACAATTTTTCTCAGTCCTCCTTGTAACAACCTTTTAAGAACTGGAAAACTGTATTCATGTTCCCCTTCGGTCTTCTCTTCTCCAGACTAAACAAACCCAATTTTATCAGTCAGCCCTCACTGATCAGGTTTTCCAGGCCTTTAATAATTTTTGTTGCTCTTCTCTGGACTTTCTCCAATTTATTTAAATCTTTCCCAAAATGTGGCACCAAGGATGTTGCTTCTTTCTAATTTTGTTTCTTTTGGTGCGCTCTAGTAATCATAAAGCAGACAGAATTTCTTTGATATGAGCCACATTCTCCATCTTTTCTTTTTTACTTTTACATGATGATCCGTTTCCAAATATTTCCTGTTTTTTCATCAAAATGGTGCATCCACTGCTGCTATTAGCAAACATTTCCAAAGGCTGGAGAGGGAATGCTAGATGGGGAGGACTCTGAGTTACTACAGAGAATTCTTTCCCAGGTTCCTGGTTGTAGGCTTTCACCCATATGCTCAGGGTCAAACTGATCACCATATTTGGGGTTGATTAGGAATTTTTCTACAAATCAGGTTGGAAGAAACCAGGGCTTTTTAATCCTTCCTTTGCAATGTGGGGTAAAGATCCCTTGCTGGTTTGAACTAGAGTAAATAGTAAATTCTCTGTAACTTGAAGTCTTTAAACAAAGCTTTGAGGACTTCATAACTCAGCCAGAGGTTATGGGTCTATTACAGGAGTGGGTGGGTGAGTTTCTGTGGCCTGCAATGTACAGGAGGTCAGACTAGATGATCACGATTGTCCCTGATGGCTGTAAAATTTGAGTCTCAATTTGATAAACTAAAACATCTCATTAGCCACGTTGGGGCACTCGGAACTAGGGTCGGATCACAGTGCCCCGGGCATCCACAGAGATTTGCCTTTGTAGTATTAATTCATCAGCAAGTAACACATGTAGGCCCAGTGCTGGTAACACTGAAGCCAATGAGAACTTGTTCTGTGATTTCAGTGGCATCTGGGTGAGATCCCATTCCTTGTGATTGCAATGTCTCTTTAGGTAGCTAAATGATGCCAAATATGGCAGAGTCTGAGCACTCCACAACCAACAATAAATGTAACCTTCCATCAGTCATGTGAGGTAGGGAGAGGGCTTGAGCCTCTTGTTAAAGGGAGGGAAACTGAGGCACTGAAGTTAGATGCACAGATGCTGCAAATCTACCTATCTGTATTTCCTACGTAGGCCTCATCACTGTGGTATCTGAGCATCCCTTAAACATCACGACGCCCCAGTCAGGTTGGGAAGTGTGATTATCCTTATTTTACAGAGGGGGAAACCGAGGCATTGGGACACTTAAGTAATCCACTTGCTGGTGGGTTCTCTGTACCCTGAAGTCTTTAAACCATGATTTGAGCATTTCAGTAGCTGAGTCATAGGCTAGGGGTCTATTTCTGGCGTGGGTGGGTGAGGTTGTGTGGCCTGCGTTGTGCAGGAGGTCTGACTAGGTGATTGTATTGGTCCCTTCAGACCTTAGAGTCTATGAGTCCAATTTATGCAAAGTTACACAAGGAGCATGTGACTCCAGTGGAGTCACAGCTGATTTACCCTAGATGGGACTCTGGCTCCAAAAGAGTGGCAGCTGGGTTCTACCAGCTGAAGATCCAATCCACAGTGTTTTAAGCTGGATGTTTCATAGCCTGCTTGGGGGATTTGGACACACAACTCCCACTAACTATAGTTTGTGAACTTCAACTTAAGTGACCTACTCAATGCCACGTACGGCTTCCATGGCAAAGACAGGAATTAAACAGAGTTTCTAGTGCAAGTGCATTAAACCCAAGATCAAGCTTAATTTCTAGGCAGGAATCACTGTGTGTTGGTATCAACATTGTCATTAATGATCTGTAGGATGGGCTGGATTGCACCCTCAACACGTTTGTGGATGACCCTAAGCAGGGAGGAATGGTAGATAAGAGGGAAGGTAGGGATAGGATACAGAGTGACCTAGACAATTTGGAGGATTGGGCCAAAAAAACCCAGATCAGGTTCAACAAGGACAAGTGCAGATTCCTGCATTCAGAACAGAAGAATCCCATGGACTGCTCCAGACTGCGGACAGACAAGCTAGGCAGCAGTTCTGCACAAAAAGACTGGGGGTTACAGTAAACAAGAAGCTGGATATGAGTCAAAAGTGTGTCCTTGTTTCCAAGAAGGATAATGGCATACTGGGCTGCATTAGTGGGAGCATTGCCAGCAGATCAAGGGAAGTGATTATTCCCCTTTATTCGGCACTGTTGACACCTCATTTGGAGTTTTGGACCCAGTTTTGGACATCCTACTACAGGAAGATGTGGACAAATTGGAGAGAGTCCAGCGGAGAGCAACAAAAATGATGAGGGGCTGGAGCACATGACTTATGAGGAGAGGCTGAGGGAACTAGGCTTGTTTAGTCTGTAGAAGAGAAGAGTGAGGGGGGATTTGATATTGGTCTTCAACTACCTGAAGGGGGGTTCCAGGGAGGATGGAACTATACTGTTTTCAGTA
The DNA here is from genome assembly GCA_007922155.1 of Mesoclemmys tuberculata. NCBI lineage: Eukaryota > Metazoa > Chordata > Testudines > Chelidae > Mesoclemmys > Mesoclemmys tuberculata. Next base: position 2,361,188 of record ML675636.1, on the reverse strand, counting down.
GTGGCAGGTGACAAAACAAGGAGAAATGGTCTCAAGTTGCACTGGGGAAGTCTAGGTTTTCTATTAGAACAAACTTTTTCACTAGGAGGGTGGTGAAGCACTGGAATGAGTTATCCAAAGAGGTGGTGGAATCTCCATCCTTAGGGGCTTTTAAGACAAATCCCTGGCTGGGATGATTTAGTTAGGGTTGGTCCTGCTTTGAGCAGGGGTTGGAGTAGATGACCTCCTGAAGACCCTGCCAACCCTCAACTTCCGTAATTCTATGAAAATGAATATCAAAGTTTTGTGCAATGTGGAAAGTGTTGGAAGGTGATTGGGTTGCCAATGGAAACAAGTTCTGTTTTTCCATATGCCTGTGTAAGTGAAGTGATGCTATGGGCTGTCACCAGCGTACTTTGGTGCAGCTAGATGGACTCCGAGACTAGCACCGCAGAGTGGACATGTGCATAGGGGCTGGGAAGCATAAGTTGCTTTGTGATGCATTGAGAATGCTCATCTCCATCCTGGGGCTGGCCTGTCAGGAGGTGCTATAGGTCAGAACACTGCAGAAAAACCAGAGCTCTGTGGATGCAGTGCCCGGCCAGCAAGGGCAGCGTCAGGACTGTGTGCAGACACACAGGTCACAAGCACGAGGGTGCATTCAGAGAACTGTGTGAATGTGAACTTTACTAGTGGAGGGTCAGAATCTAGGTGACTGTCAGTGTAGTCTGTTTGGGGTCGGATGGCAGTAGTGGGGGCTTGTCCCTCATTATTGTGATATATTGGCAGAGCTGGAGAACTGTCTGGGGGTGGGAATAATAGGAGTAATTGATGTAAATAAGGACTGAGGCACATCAGCTGCCCTGTGAAGGGAGTCAAGCCCGGGGCAGCAGAGTGATTGTGGGTCAGGCTTGAGGGGCGTCATAAGAGGAAAATGGGTGTGAATCCAGAGATGGAATAATGGTCATAGCTGTGGGTTAGAGGGCAGGACAAGACGTGGGTAGAGCTGGGGTGTGTGAGCAGGACATCAGGCTTGTCACAAGCCTGGCTGATCTCAGTCCCTCAGGCCTACAAACTTGGAATTACCTTTTGCTCCCTGCTCAAGGATGTGCTGCCTCTGCTAAGCTAATGGGAACCTGAGGTTTGTTTACATGTCAGTTTCACTACAGCCCCTTGCCTTGCCTCAGTAGGTCGGACTCTGATGGAATGTATGAAAGAAGGGAGCAGGATTCAGAGGGCTGCGAATGAATTGGTTGACCTCTTTCACATCCCCCATCAAAGGAGTATATGACAGGGACTAATCCATCCCCTCCTATGTTTAATTTTAATCAATGCCTCTGACTTTCCTTTCTAATCAGCCCAGATAGGACTGCCATTGAGACCTGCGTTTCCAGACAACATTTGCAGTCTAATGGCCCTCGCGGGACCCATTAAAATGAAGAGTAACTTTGTTTCTGCCACTAGCTTGGTAATTCTTTGAGAAGTTTGTCAGATCTCCAGGTAACGTCCAGGTCCCAGCGGGGCTGAAGACTAATCAGCACCTCATTAAGGCATATGACATTATAACTATTTGTGTTTGCTACTGTAAATCTCTACAGTATCACAGGGGCTAACAGGAAAGTTTTCGTTTTACTAGCTGTGTTTGCTAATGGGATGGTTTTAACAAGCACATAATGCAGCAGGGTTTTGTTTTTGTTTTTTCAATTATTTTCTCCTAAGCAAAGCATCAGTGAAATGAACATATTCCAGATTAAACTGATCAGGGCTCCTCCCTGCTGGGGATCTGTCACTGCAGATCTGTGGTCAGACATATAGAAACAGTGGCCTCCTTAAGGTCCATCACCTCACACGTTATGGACAGACCGTTCATTGCCACTTCTCTGATCAGCCACCAGGGACAGATCTTCTTAAAGTGTATCCTCTTATCATGGCTGCATGTAGCAGCTTGTTACCTTCAGCAGCTCTAATTCCCATCAGCTTTGCCTGTGAAATTAGCTGCACACAGAGTGAGAAGGGATATTCCTTAGTTACCCAAAATCAGGCTAGATCTTGACATTGAATTTAGTGCCTGTGACTATGACATATTGCCAGTCAGCAGCCCCTGCCCACTGAAGTACATTTGCCACAGAGATGGGTGTGTTATGATGGATAGCTAAGGAGTGTGTAAACACATTTAGTCCGGTGGACAAAGAGATGTTTGGACAGATGAACTGTTTGTAAGGCACATTCACACAGGCACAGATAGATCAACGGGTAGCAAGGACAAACAGCAGAAGGAGATAAAAATAGACAGGAATCTTGATGGACAGAGACAACAAAAAAGGCAGTTAGGTGTCTGGACAGATTATTATACAGAAGGAGGGTTTACTAGGAGGATGGTGAAGGATTTATTAAGAGGGTGGTGAAGCACTGGAGTGGGTTACCTAGGGAGGTGGTGGAATCTCCATCCTTAGGGGTTTTAAGGCCCAGCTTGACAAAGCCCTGGCTGGGTTGATTTAGTTGGGGTTGGTCCTGCTTTGAGCAGTGGGCTGGACTAGATGACTTCCTGAGGTCCCTTCCAACCCATATCTTCTATGGGTATGGAGGGATAGCTAGATAAAGAGATGAATAGATATATCAGTAAGGACACAAGCTTTCTGTCCCCCAGCAGGCAATGCACTCTGAATGTGCTCCAAGGCGATCATTTCTAGAGGTCAGGACCCAGCAGTTTGTTCACACTCCATATCTAGGTTCCCTTGATGTGGATTCTGAGCCAGCTAGTGGTGTGTTCCACAGGATTGTGGTTTGCATGTGCTGCTTGTCCAGCTAAAAAGGGATGAATGACTAGGGCTGTTAAATTCAGTCCTGGCTCCTGGGACTCATCAACTTTATTGGCAGTGTTTGAATATGATTTTTTTCTCATGTTCTGAAGTCCAGGTAGCTTCTTTCAGGCCCATTGCAGTTATCAATTAAATTTGGACCATCAAACAATTCACAGAGGCCTGGACACTGGCAATGCACAACTGCTGCCAGCAATGCAGACGACTCCAAAGATATAACAGGCAGGAGTGCACTGAGCATCAGCCAGCTGTAGTTGCAGGGAAAAATTTGGACTCAGTTAGCATCAGAAGAGATCCTTCCATTTATTTCTATGAGCAGAGGATTTGGTTCCAGCTGTCTGTCACCCAGCAAATCACAACTCGCACACACAGAGCAGTCACACACGAGAGTAACCAAGCATTCCTTTCCCAGCATGCACACTGATACACATGCAAGCACAGGAAGACTAACACAGATACATACACGTGCAGAAAAATAGACATAAAGAAGACATATGCACTCGCACAATGAGACACGCTCATTCCACAGAAGGAGGTGCGCACATAAGATCCGCACACATGATATGCAATCACAGAGATACAGACAACCACAAGACATGCAAATACACAAACAGTATCACTCTAACGCATACAAAGCTCCCCTGCAGTTTTTTAATGAGTTTTTAACCAACAATTTCCCAGATTTTTCCAAAAGCTATTTGATTATTTCCAATGTTCACCCTAATTTTGATCCACTCAGGTACATGGAAATACTGATCGTTAAGAAATTCCCATACATAACGTTAGGGAGATTTGATTATGTTCATAACAAATGAGTCTAAGTGAGAAGGTGTGTCTACACAGGGATTAAAACCCAGGCCTGGCTGCAACTGACCCTGGTCAATTGATGCGTTCATGGGACTGTGGAGCAAAAAATTGCTGTGTAGACATTCAGGCTGGGGTTAAAGACTGAGCTCTGGGTCTCTGTGAAGATGGAGAGTCCTGCCTGAGCCCCAAACTCTACACAGCCATTCTTAAATCCCAGAGCCTAAGACCAGTGAGCCAATATTAGCTGATCAGGGCCAGCTGTGTATTTTATTCCTGGGGAAATACATCCTAAATGTGAGGAGATCTCTTAAAGTAAAGCACTGTAATGGAATATGTACATGCATGTATGTGCTCTCATAGGTGTATGTCCTCTTAATCTCTACTTCATGAAATAAATCACAGCAATAAACTGCTTTTACTTTCAGGATTCTTACTTCCGCCAATTTGTTGCTTTTTTCTGTCCTTGCAACCCAGAAATGGAAGGTGAATTTTTTTTGCATTCATTTTCCCCCTGACTTTTAACTTTTCCAGTTAACACTGATAAATTCTGGGGAGAATTTTTAACAAAATAAAAACTGAAAAGAAAGGGCCTTTCACATACATCAGCAACTAAACAATCATTCACTGGCTCATACAATGCATTTCACATGTGCTTTCACTCAATTGTGTGAAGCCTTTCATTTTCCCACCCAGCCATTCACAGGAGTCCACGTAATTCTTACAATTAAACTTTTCAGTCACACTAATTTACTAGGCTTCACAATTGTAAATAGATGTGCAGTGATAGAATTCATTCTGGGTCTGGCAAAGGAGGGTAAATTCACATATTTTAAATAGATATCGCCAGAACTCAAACAGGTGTAAACCATAATACATTAGTTAACTTCCTCACCCTTTATATAACTGGCAGCCACTACTGTATAGCTCCCTTTTCCCCACCCACTCACCCTCTGCTGCCCGTACTTCCCATTATATAGTGTAACCATCCCTTTTCCTCCCCACCCTCTACTGCCCCTAGTGCCCATTATACAGTATAACAACCCCTTCCCCTCCCACCCATCTATTGCCCCTAGTGCCCATTATACAATATAGCCACCGTTTTCTCATCCACTAGACCTCTGGTCCCTTGTCACAATGCTGAGGTAGTTGCCTGTCAATGGCAGCAGAACAGATGATGGAAATTTTCAGGACCTTCTGGCTTGTAACTGATACATTTTCTTGGACAAAGCAAGGCCACTTGCTTTCTTCCCTTATTGCTCGGCTGTTGGGCAAAGTGTGTTGTCATCTATTAGAGAAGGTTTTGGTGCTTCACTCTGTTTTTTTATAAAGCCATTGATGTTTGGACTTACTGCAAATTACCCAACCCATGACCATGGATTGAGCTCGGATCTATATGTACAGGTCTGTCTGTTTAGCTCACCCCATGACTGTGATATCTGACTCCCTCTTTCCTCTGTATCTGATCAGAGGTGGCCTTTATTCTGAAGTCCAAAGAAGGGAGTAGACATTGAGACTTGCCCACTTGTGGTCTGGCCCTGCAGTTAGCCTTCCTTAGTTTCCCTCCTGGGATTTTAATGACCTTCCTGGCCTTCAGCACAGCTTTGTTGCTGAGGTGACTCAGCCCTCTTGACAAATCTTCTGCCCCATCCCTTCTGAAGCAATCAAAGTCCAATCTTCCATCCCCATGGATGGGTACACAACAGCCTTTGACCCATCTCTTCCTGGTCTCAACTTCTAGCCCCCTTGAGTTCTGGTTTGTCCCCTGTTCCTTCCCTTAATGGGAGGGGATGTTGTACCCAATACTAAGATGCTAGCATATAGGGAACCCCCACCCACCTGTGATGAATTTGGGCTCTGCCTCTATCATGTATGAATTCTGCCTGAGAGCATGAAGTTGTTTTATGAAAAATTGCTGCATCCTGTGGACCTATATGTACGTGGAGCTGCTATTGCTGACTAATCTGGTAGCAGGTACACGCCAGATAGGAATAACAGTAATATTTAATGGCAGTACGTTGACCACACAAAGGTTATGCTAAAAAAAAGCCAGCTGTGTTCTTAAAAAACCTTCTTTGTGTTAGAAATAACCAAACAGGTTGTCCCGGGGGCGTATTGGGGAGGTGAAACCCTTTACTGCCTGCTTGTTCAATGCTGCGAGTGAACAACGAGAGGGTTATTTTACAATTCTTTTATCCATAACAGTATGTAAATGTATCCATTTCCAGCAACTCCCCATAGACCCTTATTTGGTTACATTGACACCTGTAAAAAGAATATTAACAACTTAAAACTCTTCAGTGATGGAGATTTCACAACCTCCCTGTGCAATTTTTTCCCATACTTAACTACACTGACAGTTAGGAAGTTTTTCCTAATGTCCAACATAAACCATCCTTGGTGTAATTTAAAGCCATTGCTTCTTGTCGTATCCTCAGGGATTAAGGAGAACAATTTTTCTCCCTCCTCTTTGTAAAAACGTTTCATGTACTTGAAAAGTGTTATTATGCTGCATTTGGGCTGCATTAGTAGGAGCATTGCCAGCAGATCATTGGAAGTGATTATTCCCCTCTATTCAGCATTGGTGAGGCCACATTTGGAGTATTGTGTCCAGTTTTGGCCCCCCACTACAAAAAAGATGTGGACAAGTTGGAGAGAGTCCAGCGAGGGAAACGAAAATGGTTAGGGGGCTGGAGCACATGACTTATGAGAAGAGGCTGAGGGAACTCGGCTTGTTTAGTCTGCAGAAGAGAAGAATGAGGGGGCATTTGATGGCAGCCTTTAACTACTGGAAAGGGGGTTCCAGGGAGGATGGAGCTAGGCTGTTCTCAGTGGTAGATGATGACAGAACAAGGAGAAATGGTCTCAAGTTGCAGTGGGGAGGTCTAGGTTGCACATTAGGGAAACATTTTTCACTAGGAGTGTGGTGAAGCATTGGAATGGGTTACCTAGGGAGGTGGTGGAATCTCCATCTTTAGAGGTTTTTAAGCTACATCTTGACAAAACCCTGGCTGAGATGATTTATCTGAGGTTAGTCCTGCTTTGAGCAGGGGGTTGGAAGATGACCTCCTGAGATCCCTTCCAACTCCAATACTCTATTATTCTATGATTCTATGCCCCCCTCAGTCTTCTTTTCTCCAGACTAAACAAACTTAGTTTTTTCGATCTTCCCTCCTAAGTCACTTTTTCTAGACCTTTAATCATTTTTGTTGCTCTTCTCTGGACTTTCTCCAATTTGTCCACATCTTTCTTGAAATGTGACACCCAGAACTGGACACAATATTCCAGCTGAGGCCTTATAAGCAAGGAGTGGAAGAATAACTTTTCATGTCTTGTTTACAACATTCCTACTAGTACATCCCAGAATGAATTTTTTGCAAGGGGGTTACACTATTGACTTACATTTTGCTTGTCATCCATTATGATCCCCAGATCCCTTTCTCCAGTACTCTTTGCTAAGGAGTCACTTCCAATTTTTTACATGTGAAACTGATTGTTCCTTCCTAAGTGGAGTACTTTGTATTTGTCCTCATTAAATTTCATCAGGTTTACTTCAGACCATTTGTCCATTTTGTCCAGATCATTGTGAATTTTAATCCTATTCGCCAAAGCACTTGCAACTCCTCCCATCTTGGTATCATCCACAAACTTTATCAGTGTACTCTCTATGCCATTATTTAAATCACTGATGAAGATATAGAACAGAACGAAACCCAGAACTGATCCCTGCAGAGCCCACTTGATATGTCCTTCCAACTTGATAGTGAACCACTGATAACTACTCTCTGGGAATGGTTTTCCAATCATTTATGCACTCACCTTATAGTAGCTCCAGCTAGGTTGTATTTCCCTAGTTTGTTTATGATAAGGTTGTGCAAGACAGTATTAAAAGCCTTACTAAAGTCAAAATATACCACAATTATTGCTTTCCCCGATCCCCAAGGCTTGTTACTGTTGTCAAAGAAAGTTATCAGGTTGGTTTGACACACATTTGTTCTTGACAAATCCATATTGATGGATGGATTTGGGTGCATAAATTCCTTGAGCTTCTGCGTTGTGCTCACTCACCAGTGTAAAAACACGTTAGACAATTTCACTTGTGTTTATCATCAGTTTATGGTTGATTTCACCTTCTTCTTGACCTGCAGATCAATTGAAGTTTTGCAAACATTGCAGAAAGAGGCTTTCCAAAATAAAATAATCTTTTCCCAGATTTATTCTGGAACATCCATGGTGGTTGTAAAATGAAAAGAAAAGTTTTTATTTTTTATAAAAAATTAGAACTAGCCCTGCAGTCATCACAGCTCTCAAAGGACTCTGGATTCCATTCTACATTGTGTCTCACCAACACATTTACTTTACTAAATTCACATCAGTCATTCTTGTGAAAACATCCTTAAGACAGGGCAGAAAATGGGGGTCACCTTTTATATTTGGGTTCCATTTTTTTATCCTTTATAAGGAGGCTTGGAAGGACTAGAAAGCTACTGGAAATGTTGATTTCACCATGCATAATCAAACTGGCATAAAATTATGTTAATTGATTACCTCAATTTATAGGTAGGCACAGTAAAGAAAATAGTGTTTGAGAACTTATTACAGTGTGATTTAAGTCTATTTACTCTGTGTCTTTTAACATGTGATGTTCGCAGTTTGTGTTTTAATGGTAATAAATCTTTAACTTTTTTAATCTCAGCATCTCCTGTCACTAAGTATTGTCTGACCCCGAAAATTAAACAGAACTGTGAAAATGTAACCAATAAAAATAGAAAGAAAAGATTAAAGCTTTGTCAAGTCTGAGAACTTAAATCAACAAAAATGGAAAAGCAATGCTTTAAAATAAACATAGATACTATCTATTGAAATTATGAAGAAAAATCAATTCTGCCATACCTATTTACAAAATGTAATAAATGACAAGTGTGTTAAAGACATATGCAGTATATCTTCCCAGTGGTTATAAGCATGTCATAGAACGTTTTATAAATGGTTATAAGTCAGGTTTATAGCAACATATTTAATAGAATCATAGATCATTAGGTTTGGAAGGGACCTCAGGAGGTCATCTAGTCCAACCCAATGTTCAAAGCAGGACCAGCCAAAACAAAATCGTATTTGGGCAACGGGGCTTGATACAGAATGGTTAAGCATTTATTAAACATAATTTGTTAACCCTCTCTAAGCTGTTTATTGACAGAACCTTAATTTAAAAAATGACCAGAATTAGAGATGAATGAAGACTGGAAATATGTGGTGCCATCACACTTATCAGTGGTTCAGGGGAGGTTTACATCAAATATGAGGGTATCAACATCATCATCAACATTAACAACAACAGTGGACTGTCCTTTAGCTGCTACACACAGGGGCCCAATCTGCCCACTAGGGATCAGATTCTTTAGAATGTCTTGAGGTAGACATCGAAAAATGGAGACAACTCAAATAAATAGCCTCTTTTGAAAATATAATCCAGCACTCTAGGGTGTTGTTTCTGGCCCTAGGTGAGGAGTATGCACTAATACCTCAGGAAAATGAACTGGGAATGTGATGCTTGAGTTGTGTTTCCAGCTCTGGGAGTGGAATGAAGTGTCTCTAAGGTGGCCTTAGATGCTTTTGAAAATCGCACTAGGCACCTAAATACCATATATATTATGTTCTGCATCCTGTAGGATGCAGCTCTCTAATGCAAGAAGGGATGTCCAGTCAACAGAGTCAACATATGTTTTTCCTAAGAGATAGGTTCTAGCTCAACCATTAGTTATTGGATTTTGCTGGTGAAATTCACTAGCTTGTGTTTTGCAGGAGGTCAGGGGAGATAATCTCTTCTGGCCTTCAAGTTTTTACTTTTCTGTATATATACATATATATACACACACACACACATATATATATATAAAATTTCTCAGTAAGTGGTTTTATGCTGTTCATTACATCTAACAAGGTTGCTTGTGTGTTTGTTTTCCCTTTATGGCACGTAAAGCACCCAATGATGATGGGAAATCAAACCAACGTGAATGAATTTATTCTCCTTGGATTCCCTGGCTCTTGGTATTTGCACATCTCACTCTTCATGCTATTCTTGTTCATGTATATACTGACGCTGGTGGGAAACATCACTATCATATCCTTAGTGAGCACCCACCATCGCCTCCACAGCCCTTTGTACTACTTCCTCTGCAATCTCTCCTTCCTGGAGATTTTGTTCACCACAGCACACATTCCCCAAACCCTTGCCAACCTATTATCCCAAAGCAAAACCATCTCCTTCCCCAGCTGTCTGCTGCAAATGTACTTCGTCTTCTCCTTAGGCTGCACTGAATTTCTACTCCTGGCTGTTATGGTCTATGATCACTATTTGGCCATATGCCACCCATTGCACTATAGCTCCACCATGAACAGCACATTCACTGTTCAGCTGGTCTTTTACTCATGGGTAAGTGGCTTCTTAAGTGATTCTGTGCTGTCTTTCTGATCAGCAGGTTGACCCTCTGTGGCCCTAAAATAATCAATTATTTCTTCTGTGACATAGATTCTTGGGTAGCGCTCTCCTGCACAGACACACATCTCGTTGACATGGGGTATGTTGCTATCTCCTACATTGTTATTCTGGGGTCCTGTGCGGTTACCCTGCTCTCCTACATTTATATCATCTCCACCATCCTAAGAATCCTATCTGCCCAAGGCTGGCAAAAGGCCTTTTCCACTTGCTCTGCTCATTTCACTGTCGTGGTAATATTCTACACCTGCTCCATCTTTGTCTATGTCTTGCCTTCTAAACAGAACTCGCTGATTAACAAAATTGTCACCCTCTTGAACAATATCACAACGCAGTCGCTTAACCCTTTCATTTGCACTCTAAGGAACAAAGAGATCAAGGAAATCTTGAGAGAGGCTTTTAATATGATATGACATTATCGTCCAATGGCCTGGTAATCATTGCTTTAGGCAGGTGAGGAGGGGAAATCAAGTGAACCATCGAAACATACCTCTGTTAACCACATTTTTCTAGTTTTTAAATAATGATATTAATAATAATAATAATGCTAATAATAACGATAATACAGAATTTGGCCCAGTATTTTGAAACTATGTTACCTGGGCCAAGTTGCCTCATTTACAATATGGCAACTTTGGACCCTTTTGGTAGTGTAGATGGGCCGTAAAATGGGTGTAAGACCTCTTTAGACTGCTGGAAAGATGGAAAGCGGTTTTTTAAAAAGATGTTTAGGCCCCCATTCTTTGTGTGTGCGGACAAATCTGATGTGAGATATTTCTCTATTTTACTGAGATAGTGGCTTATGACATTTAGTACCATAACATTTTTGGCTAATCTCCTTATGCATTGATGTAACTTTGATTAAATTCCAGAAAATGTTCTTAAGACTCTCTGAAATCTTGGAGAAGACTTGGACTTGACTTCAAAGCTGGGACAATACTTTGTCACATGAGTCAGCACCTCAATGTAAAATCTGACATGGGCTATGTCTATACTGATGGCAAATTCGTCGCTGTCAGATCAATTTCACAGGATCGATTGAGCGGAAGTGGAGACCTGCTCAATTGATCTGGAAATCAACTTAATAAATCTACCCCAGGAAAAAGACTAACACTGCATTGACGGGATCTCATTTCCCATCAGCACAGCGTATTGCAAAATAGACTTTGGAAAGTCAATGGAAGATGTGCAAGATACCCTATGTAGCTTGCTTATCTCCCATTGACTGATGCCAAATTTTCTGGTATGTAGACCAGGCCATGTTTTTATAAACAGTTACATATTAGGCTTTTGCATCCTTTTTAAAAGGCTTTATGGCCCAAATCCTCAAGGCTATTTAGGCACTACCATCAGGCTGGCACTTTCAAAGAAGCCTAAGGGAATTTTAGGCACCAAATTTTCATTCAGTTTTGATGGGAATTGTGGACTTAACTTTCCTAGGCTCCTTAAAAAATTAGAACCTAAAGAACAGTAAATTATAAATATGCATCCAGGTGTTGGTAAACCTCACATTTACAATAATGTGTACATAAGCTTTGAAGGATAGGATTTCTAACAGTAAATGTTGGTAAAGATAATTCTCATTGTATACACACAAGCTGATGAAAAACTATTCCCATAGATAATAATAGAAATTTACAGACAGAAAAAGCAAGAAAAATGTTGTTTGACAGCCTATTGGAATAAAAAATCCCATGATTTTAGATTTCTGTATTATGGTCATCACAAATGTACTAGAAACTCAATATTACAGTCAGGTAGGATTTATTTATTAAAGGATTTTTATTTTGTATATTTGTACATGGGATGTTGTCAATTTGTGTTTTAATGGTGTAAGCTGCTTTAATCTTTTCTGGCCCATTTACTCTAGTGGGGACAGTTCTATAAATATAATAGAAAAATAATCTATTAATTTTCTGTTTTCTTTTTTACTGCTTTGTTGAAAACCCTGTTATGTGACCTTTTATGGGATTGATTCCTATTAAAATCTCTAAGATTTTTCAATAATAACAGTAATTAGTGGAACCAATGGGTGGGAGCCCCAGCTAGGGCTTTTAAAATCATTGAAAGATTTGGGCTTGAACAGAGGAGAGTGAGAGACCAAAATTAAATACCCCATATCCCAGTGCTGAGACAACTGCATACGAGGGGGCACATCCCTGTTTAAATCCTTTCTCCTTATCAGGCACTTGAAGCAGGGCCTCTCAAATCCTAAGTGACTACCATAACCACTGGGGAAGATGGGATTAGCAGTGTCCACCTCTTAATTCCTTTTTCTTCTCCCTCAGCTTTGCCTTCTTGTAAAAAACATGTTAGGTGGGGTTAGAGGTTTCCCAGCTGAAAACTCCAAGCAGAAGGAGATACTTTCCTCCAGGGGATATAGGGATCGAATGCTTTCACAACAATGGGGTTGAGAGCATACCCATCTCCTCAGCATCCCTCATTCGCTAGAGAAACACCTGAACATAAAAATGGCCATACTGGGTCCAACCAATGGTTGCTCTAACCCAGCATCCTGTCTCTAACAATGCCCATTGTTAGATACTTTATAGGGAATGAACAGAAGAGGACAGTTACTGAGTGATCTATCCCTTGTCATCCAGCCTTCTGGTAGCTGGAGGTTTAGGGACATTCAGAGCATGGGGTTGGTCTCTGACCATCTTGACTAATATCCATTAATGAATCTAACCTCCATGAATTCATCTCACCCTTTTTTTGAACCTAGTTATATTTTTGGCCTTTTCAATTTCCCCTGGAAATGACTTTCACAGGCTGACTGCACATTGTGTGACAGGTTGACTGTGCAAGTACTTCCTTATGTTTTTTAAAAAATATGCCATCATATTTCATTGGTTGACACAGAAATTTTTGTATTATGTGAAGGGATAAATAACAATTCCCTATTTCCTCTTAGGATAATAGAATATTAGAGTTGGAAGGGACCTCAGGAGGTCATCTAGTCCAACCCCCTGCTCAAAGCAGGACTAACCTCAGCTAAATCATCCCAGCCAGGGCTTTGTCAAGCCACGGCTTAAAAACTTCTAAAGATGGAGATTCCACCACCTCCCTAGGTAACCCATTCCAGTGCTTCACCACCCTCCTAGTAAAAAATTTTTCCCTAATATCCAACCTAGACCTCCACCAATTCATTCATGATTTTATAGACCGCTGTCAGATCCCCACTTAGTCATCTCTTTTCCAAGATGAACAGTCTCAATACTTTTAATTTTTCCTTTTATGGATGCTGTTCCATAGCCAGAATCATTTTTCTTGACCTTCTCTCTACCTTTTCCAAATATAATATATCTTTTTAGATGGGGTAACCAGATCTGCAGATAGTATTCAAGATGGGATGTACAATGGATTTATATGGTGTCATTATATTATCTGTCTTATTATTATCAATCCCATTTTAGCTTTTTTGACTGCTGTTGCACACTGAGTGGATGTTTTAGAGAACTAGTCACAATGTAATTGGGACAAATTGAAACATGGATTTACTAAAGGTAGATCGTGCCAAACCAACCTGATCTC
>ML675636.1:2326978-2342556 GCA_007922155.1 Mesoclemmys tuberculata | reverse complement strand
TCTTTTAGCTGTATATCTATCTATTGGTGATGTCCAAAGATGGCAGGCCATTTCCCATGTTCTCCCCTATGCTGCCCTCTTGTGGCATTATGGCCACATTATGGCTATACATTATGGCCAGGATCTTCAAAGGAGTGTATGGGAAATGAAACAATTTGTTATTTGAGTGTCTCACTCTTTGCAAATCTGAGCCAAAATATCTGTCTTTTTTATTGACAGTCGCTGAGACTGGCTACCTAAATCACTGGGACTCTATGGTACTCCACACCGCCACACTCAATCTTAAACAGTACAGAGCATTGCTTAACACTATGCTGAACAGCTTAGTGTTACTGGTAGTTTGTTACCAAGAATGAACTTCAGGGAGTTTGTCCCAGGAGGAGCAAGACAGCATTTAAACAGCACTCAAGAATCAGCTCTTAATCTTGGAGTTTGATAAGGAGAGTCTGCTCTATTCACACTGATAACACCAACTAACTTGGGGGATTTCACTGCTGTGGGTAAAGAATATTGGACCTGCTTAGATGTCGTATTCTAGAGGCTGTCAGACAGATTAGATCGACAAATCAATAAGTAGATATATAAAAAGACTATGAAAAGAGAAAGAGGAAATCACAGATCACAACAATCTCACCATATGTATGACCCACGTGTACTCGGAAGGTGAGTTGAGTCATATTTGTATTCCCATTTAATCTTTTTTCTCCTTTCAATTTCAAAGGACCAGATTCTGCCCCCATATCGAGGAATAGGTCTCACTCTAGAGTTCCATTGACTTCCACCAGGAAGCTTCTGTCTGCGCCCACAGAACCAGTTGCATTTTAGAGGACAAGGTTGAAAACTCACATATTTGGTGGTGAAGCACTGGAATGGGTTACCTAGAGAAGTGGTGGAATCTCCATCCTTAAAGACTTTTAAGGCTTGGCTTGACGACGCCCTGGCTGGGATGGTTTAGTTGGAGTTGGTCCTGCTTTGAACGGAGGGTTGGACTAGATGATCTCCTGAGGTCACTTCCAACCCTGATCTTTTATGATTCTATGATTTCAATTACCCTTCTCTCTGCCTCTCCCTCACTATTTTTCAAGACAGTTTTGAGACAACTGAGATTAGTTAGGGCATGTCAGCAACAGTTTCTAATTTTGCTCTGTGTGTGAGGTTAGAGGCAAGGAATTCTCTGGAGAAGATGTTTAGCTTTGGAATTCACTTTTCATAAAATCTGCCTGTGCTAATATCCAGGTTTTAGCCCAAGGTCCATCTCTTTGCTTAGCTAATTGTCTTCTAGGTGAATCCAGGGGGAGAGGTTTAATTTCTTCCTGGGAGACATATGGGGATAAACATAGATTTGACATTGGACTAAAATTCGATGTCAAAATACACCCCCTCTCCTCTTCTACAGTGGCAGGTTTGATTAGCTTCTGTACAAACAGCATGATATTTCGACGTGCAGGACAGTGAGTTGCATGGGGTCAGATTTTCAAAGGACTTTAAGTGACTTAGGAACAAAAGTCCCATCAATGTTCAATCAGACCTGCCTTTTTAAAATGATCTCACTGTGCCTAGATAGAGTAGGCTGGACACGTTCATTTCCTCTTCTTCTTGAAAAATCCTAGTCATTTTAATAGGGATAATAAATATTAAGTAGCTTTTCCAACAAAACACTCATCAACAACGAAAAACTCATGGCAGACAATAATAGACGTTTTTACAGATTTGGTCAGATCCCCATCTGATGTAAATCGGCCATAATTGCATTGTAGTCATTGGGCTGAATTAAACAGCTATTAGGCCACAAAGGGGAAGAGAGAGAGAGACTTTATAGCCCTATGATAAGAGTACTCAATCCAGATGCAGAAGACCCAGTTCCCTGCTTCAATGACCATTGAATCATTTATCCATAGTGGAACAGCTTCGACCGGACAGACTGAGGGAGTCCCACAACTCCACACAACTCCACACTCCACAGCTGTGCAGGGGATCTATGAATACTACTGGGACCCGATTCTGGGATTTAGGTATCTAAAGTGGCAGATAAGTGCCCAGATCCTTTTCTGTATCTAGTTAATTGTGTTAATTTATAAACCACAAATTCCAACCAGAGCAATCTCTCTCTTTCTCACGCTCTCTACATTTAGGCTATTTAAAAGGTGCATTTCCCAGGATGCAACAGACCTCTCTTTACATTCATCCTACTCAACAGATGATCTCCACCTGACTTTTCAATTTACTTTTATTATATCTGTTAATTTCATTAATTAATTAATTATTTTTGGTGGCTCTTACAGGTCAGATTTTCCTGAATAAACAACAATGGAAAACCAAACCGCAGTGTCCGAATTTATTCTCTTGGGACTTTCCAGTGACCCACAGATGCAGATTTTCCTCTTTGTGGCGTTTTCAAGTATTTACCTAATGACCCTGGTGGGGAACCTGGTGATGATGCTGGTAATACGAGTGGATTCTCACCTTCAGACCCCCATGTACTTCTTCCTTTTCCATTTATCCTTTGTCGATACCTTCTATTCCTCAGTCACGGTGCCGAAAATGCTGGTGAACTTCCTAGCAGAGCACAAAACTGTTTCTGTCCATGGCTGCATTGCCCAGATGTTCTTCATTTTCCTGTCAGCTGGTACAGAAATTTTCCTTCTCTCAGCCATGGCTTATGACCGCTACACTGCCATCTGTGACCCACTGCATTATGTGGAGACAATGAACAAAAAGATCTGCGTTCAGTTGGTGACTGGTGCATGGACCATGGGCTTCTTAGAAGGCCTGTTTAACACTGTTTTTGCCCTCAACTTGCATTTCTGTGGGCCCAACCAAATCCACCATTTCACCTGTGAGCTCCCTCCTCTGTTACAACTGTCCTGCACTGAGACCCTCACCAATCAAGTGGTGCTTCTTTCTTCTGCTGTGATATTTGGATTGAGTTCTTTCCTCCTCACTCTGATCTCCTACATTCACATCATCTCCACCATCCTGAGGATACGCTCTGCGGAGGGCAGACGTAAAGCCTTCTCCACCTGCAGCTCCCACCTGACTGTGGTTGGATTGTTGTACTTGACAGGTTTTTTCCAGTACACGAAACCCAGCTCAATCTCCTCTGTGGTTCTGGATGAAATTTTCTCCATCCAGTACATCATCTTGACCCCCTTGTTAAACCCTATCATCTACAGCCTGAAAAACAAGGAGGTGAAAAAAGCTCTAGGGAAAATACTGGGGAAATTCAAGGGAGGGCAAAATAAGTTATGAGGGGTACGAAACAGCTTTTGTATGAGCGTCTGTGCAGCTTACAAAAGAGATTACTGAGGGGGATATGATAGATGTCTATCAAATCATGGTTAGGATAAAGTGAATCAGGAAGTACTATGTACCCTTTCCTATAATACATGAACCAGAGGGCACCCAATGAAATTAATAGGCAACAGGACTAAACAAAATGAAGGACTTTTTCACACAGCACGCAGTCAAGCTGAAGAACTCATTGCCAGGGGATTTTGAAGGCACGAAGTATAACCGGGTTAAAAAAACCTTATAGAAGTTCATGGAGGATAGGTCCACTAATGGCTATTAGCTACAATTGTCAGGGACGCAACCCTGTGCTGTGGGTGTCCCTAAACTTCTGACTGCCAAATGCTGAGACTTAACAACGGGGGATGGATTGCTTGATGATTACACTGGAGAACAAAGATTTTACCTCCTGAATACTTTTGGGTGTATATTATGTATTTTCACCTGCTGATTACGAAAATCACCAAGAAATTTCTCTATCACGTACCATTTGTTTGAAATCGCCTATATTTGTTATTTCAATTCATAATTTAAGTCTATTAAAATGTTGCCCACAATGTAAGCTGAAAAGTTTTCTATCTTGTGTCCAAGCATGCCTGGGCATGCAGTGACACTGCACCTAGTGCAGGCCACACAACATGCAGTGGGAATGTTAAGGCTTAAGCAGGGCAGATGCTGGAAGGACAGGTTTTAGAAAGGCTATAAAAGCATTTCACACACACCGTTCTATGCATTGAGTTTATATCAGTTTGCATTCATGTTGATGTGCATGCTCTAGGTGCATACGATATTGTGTATACTCACAATAATAAAGCAATTGTATTTTCAGGAGGGTTTGTGATAGCAAAATGTCTCGCCAATGTTGCAACAGCTGCGATACGTTCTGTTACATTTGTGGTGAATATATGCTTAAACCTCAAAGACGGAGCATGACTGCACGTATTAAGAAAGTGTATGAGCTCAACTTTGGCTGTAAAATTGGTGATCAGGACAAAGACTGGGCTCCTCACATTTGTTGCACAACATGCGCTGTCGATCTTAGAGCTTGGCTCAGAGGTACTTGGAAGTCAATGCTGTTCGCTGTCCCGATGATATGGTGAGAGCAGAAGGCTCATGTGACAGACTATTACTTCTGTCTGACCAATGTGTCTGGGTTCTCTGCTAAAAACAAGAAATCCATTGAATACCCCAATCTCCCTTCAGCCACGAGACCTGTGACGCATGACAACAGTCTTCCAGTACCGAAGCCACCAGAGACATGGAGCCCAGAGGAGGCAGATGAAGATCCCCTGATGCATGAGCCAGGAATGGAAAATGACACTGATCCAGATTTTGAACCATTTACGTCGAGTGAGCCTCATCTGATAACTCAATCTGAGGTAAATGATCTGGTCAGGGACTTGGGTTTGTCAAAGGCAAATGCAGAATTACTGGATTCAAGACTGCAAGGATGAGGTCTGCTGTCACCAGGCATGAACATTTCTCTCTCTTGCAGTCACCAAAAAGATTTGACACAATTCTTTGGTCAGATTCATAATCTGCACTGACATTGATGGGATGTTCACTGCTTTGGGTTGCCAGCAAGACCCCCAACAACTGCGTCTTTTTATTGATTCATCAGTGTTAAGCCTGGAAGCTCTGTTGTTACACAACAGCAGTGTCCACCCTTTCATGTGGCTATGCAGTACACATGAAAGAAACCTACAGAAATATGGAAGTTTTGTTGAAACACATATAGTACAGCAACTACAACTGGAACATCTGTGGTGATCTGAAAGTAGTCGCGCTGCTACTAGGTATGCAGCTTGGATACACCAAGTACTGTTGTTTCATTTGTGAATGGGACAGCCGTGCTAAAGAGTCTCATTATATTAAAAAGGACTGGCCACTCCATAAGCAGTTGGTTCCAGGTTGGAAAAGTGTGGCACATAAATCACTTGTAGACCCAAAAAAGATATTTTTGCCTCCTCTTCACACAAAACTTGGACTGATGAAAAATTTTGTGAAAGCGATGAACAAGGAAGGTGAAGGATTTTGATATTTGAGACAGTTGTTTCCCAGAATAACTGATGCCAAGATTAAGGAAGGCATTTTTGGTGGTACACAAATCCAATATGTCATCAATGACAGGCAATTTGAAGAACTTCTAGTAGGGCTGAAGAAAAGCGCATGGAAGGCATTCAAGGAT
Source organism: Mesoclemmys tuberculata (assembly GCA_007922155.1). Taxonomy (NCBI): domain Eukaryota; kingdom Metazoa; phylum Chordata; order Testudines; family Chelidae; genus Mesoclemmys; species Mesoclemmys tuberculata. The sequence goes on along the minus strand of ML675636.1, from coordinate 2,337,080 downwards.
GTTGTTGAAAATTTTCTTGGCAACTACAGAGCACCAAACTACGAGCAGGTGGTTGACAGCATGCTTCAAGCATACAAAACCATGAAGTGCAACATGTCACTAAAGACTCATTTTCTGCATTCGCATTTAAACCTCTTCCCTGCCATTCTTGATGCAGTCAGGGACGACCATGGTGAAAGGTTTCACCAGGACATTCCGATCATGGAAAAACAGTACCAGGGCAACTGGAATCCATCAATGCTGGCCGATTATTGTTGAACACTTAAACAAGAAGCCTCAGACACTGAGTACAAATGAAAATCATCAACAAAACATTTTTAGCTCAGTTGAACTATTGCAAAGCATCAGCACCGTTATGCGATTAAACGCATTACATTCAATAAACGTCAATTTCTTGTTTCTCCAAATTCCTATGCGATATAAGTAGTCTGAAATGATATTTGTGTTCAGCTTCAAGTGGTCTAGCACAGGGGTCGGCAAACCGTGGCTCCCGAGCCGCACGCGGCTCTTCAGCCGTGGTGAGCCGCGTCTCCGGAGCTGCATGCGGCTCTTCAGCTGCGGCGAGCCGCGTTTCCGTAGCCACATGTGGCTCTTCAGCCGCGGTAAGGTGCGGCTCCGGAACGCAGCTCCCCTAGTGACTAGGGGACCAGATCAAAAATTCTTCCCTTAGTGTGAGCCCCCACTCTCCAGCTCCGCCGCCGAAATTGACCAGGACGAGTTAATTTCACAGCGGAGAGTGGTCTGAAGTGCTGGCTGCTGGGGTGCAGTGTGTTGGGTGCTGGGTGCTCCATTCATCCGATCCTAGCCCGGCCCCTCTGTCAAATTTTAGAACGCATTGTGGAGCATTGTGGCCCCGTGAGTCAAAAAGTTTGCCCACCCCTGGTCTAGCATAATCAAAAACAAATTCTGAGGAAGCAACACTTTCGAAAAAATGTGTTGTCCAATGTTACCTGTTCCGTTCAGTACTATGAAGCACCTGGCACTGTCAGAAGACAGGATCCTGGGGTAGATGGACCATTGTTCTGAGACAGAATAGTCATTCTTATGTTATGTTCTTATGTCCTTAAATAATTTTGTACCATCTGCAAGCTTTGCCACCTCACTGTTTACCCCTTTTTCCAGATCATTTATCAATATGTTGAACAGCTCTGGTCCCAGTATACATCCATGGAGAATCCCAATATTTATCTCTCTCCATTCTTAAAATTGAACCTTTATTCCTACCCATTGTTTCCTATCTTTGAACCTGTTACTGATGCAGCAGAGGACCTTCCCTCTTATCCCTTACTTTGCTTAAAAGCCTTTGGTGAAGGACCTTGTCAAAAGCTTTTTGAAAGTCCAAGTTACTCTCCATCCAGTGCATCAACACCTCCACATGTTTGTTTCCGCCCTCAAAGGATTCTAACAGGGTAGTGAGGCAGGATTTCCCTTTACAAAAGTCACATTGTCTGTTCCCCAAAAAATAAGGTTCATTTGTAAGTCTGATAATCATGTTCTTTACTGTAGTTTTGATGTTTGCCTGGTGCTGAAGTTAGAATTTCTGGCCCTGAATTGCCAGGATCGCATCTGGAGCCTTTTTAAAAAATTGGCATCAAATTAGCTACCCTCCAGTCATCTGGTACAGAAGCTGATTTAAGCAATAGGTTACATATCACAGTTAGCAGCTCTTCAGTTTGATATCTGAATTCCTTCAGAGCACTTAGGTGAATACGATCTGGTCTTACTGACATATTACAGTTTAATTTATCAGTTCATTCCACAAACTCCTCTATCAACACGTCAAGCTGGGACAGTTCCCCAGGTCTGTCACCTGAATGATGTGGGAACTGTAGTAGAGGGTGAGAGCATGAGACCTGAAACCTAGCATAGCAGGCTAAGCCCCCTTCCTCACATATACACATACACACAGAGTAACAGATCACCAAAAATGTTCAGGCTTCTGTCGTCATCGTGTAAATCAGAATTAACCCCTGTGTCTCAAGTGGTCTGAAAGTGGCTCTCCAATGGTGCATGTAGGACCATGATTAGTCTCCAGAGGTCAGTTTCTAACCATGGTCTCACTGGTGTAAATTTGGAGAGGAAGACGAATTCATAATAGTAATATAGTTGGGAGTACAGCAGAGGGATCCAGAGGCACTGTTCCTGACCCCAGCTAAATTATTTAGGCAAAAGTTTTCAGACTCAGGTGCCTAAAAGAATTTTAGCCAGCAAAACTCCCTGCTAATCAAAGTGGCTGGCCTCCTCAGGGCTGCCCAGAAAAAAAAACAGGAAAAAAAACCCAACAAACCTAAACAGAGACAGGAAGACTAAGATTTTCAAACTGCCTAAGGGACTTGGATGCCCAATTTCTATTAATTTCTAGGGGAGTTAGGTGCCTAACTTTTTTAGGCACTTGTGAAAATTCTACACAGCACCTAAATCCCTTTAAAAACCTGGGTAATGGGATTAGGTGTTTTTGAAAGTGTGACCCATCCCCTGTCTGTGCCTCAGTTTCCCTCAGTAGGGATGGGGCTGAGGTTTGTGTCTATGCCAGCTGAGAGCTCTGGGTGGCATTTTGAAAGCAGCTTTCTGGGAGCTAGGTGTTCAAATCCCTTTGAAGTATGAGCGACTTTAGGTGACTAATTCCAGCCTAATTAATTTTGGTAATATTTTATTGACTCCACTCTGTGCCTCAGTTTTCCCTATATGCTGCATGGTTACCCGGTGGGGAGGCAAAGGGCTCCGTGTGTTTTCAGGAAAGGCTGAAAGACACACGAGTGGATGTGTCCCCTCCCAGTCGTTAAGGTACCGGTTGAAACCGACCAAGAAGATGGACAAGGGGGCTGGCCAGACCATGCTGGTGCCAGCGAGGCCTGGATTTCCCCCCCTTCTCATCAAGGAACCTGAGAGAAGACATTCCCACCCTGGAGTTGGAGAATGAAGGACTGGGAAGGTCTGAGGTGCCTTCTGGACTCTCTCTGTTCTGAGAACTGATTGCGGACCCCAAATGGACACATAGACACAGTCTGCAAATGGGGTTCACTCCAGCTTGTCTGGGCTCTGGGTTGACCTGAAGGGATGATGCTTTGTCTTCATTTCTCCACGCTAGCCTCTGTCCTGCCAGTGATGTGATTAGTAAACATGGTTGTTTTGCCAACAGGGCTTGAGCAGCACGGCAAATCCTGGGGGCGGCATGTGGGTCCCTGCCAAGCAGACAGGTTTGTCCCAGGAATCGTGCTCTCCTTGGCTCCCTGGGCAGAGATTATGGTGTGAAATGGGGGGACTGAGCCCCAGCGGTCACATCCAGGAGGCGATGCGGACAGATGTGGCCTCCCTTCAAGGGAGAGTGGGACCCTTTGGGGGTCTGACCTGTTGGCGGAGGGATGAGTCCAAAGCAAGGGATGTAGCACCAGTGTTTGGGATCTGCGGTAGCGTATGTGAGACTGTTCCCTTCGCCATCCAAGAACACACACATGTGATCTGTGAGTGTGTTTTGTTGTGCCCTGCAGGGGGGAATGAGACCTGGTCAGGGTGCCTACATCCCTTCTCTCCCCATCTTTTGCTCGGTTGTGGGACATGCGTAGTTCCCTTCCATGCCCCCTGGGGAGGAAGGATGGCTGTTTTCGTGTGGGAGATGCCTGTTGTGCATGAAAACAGCTCAGATCCAGCCCAGGTGTGGCCTGGCAGGGGTGGCTGGGGTGCAGAAATCAGCAGAAATCCCAGATTTCTCAGGCTGAAGGACCCGGGAAGCTCCTGCTTTGAGTAGGGGGTTGCACTAGATGACCTTCTGAGGTCCCTGCCAAACCCTATATTCTGGGATTCTCTGATTCAATGACCCATCTCCAGTTGTCAGGTCAGGAGCCTTCACCTCACTAATGAGGAATCCTGGGATTTTCCCAATTCCAGACCAGGTTCTTGAGTGACAGCAGGATTGCCCAGCAGGTCTGACTGGACTTGGTACCAGTGCATGTACCCTCGGGGAACCGTGACCTGTGGTGATAACAGTGATGAAAAATAGCCATCTTAAAATAAAGTATTGTTTAATCTTAACAGCACAAGAGACAAGTTTAAATTCCCTCATACAGGCTAAGATTGCTCGAGGAATTGTCTCTGGAGGTCAGGAGACAATTTCGCCCCCTAAATCACCTCAGCAAACCAGTCTCTCCTCTTTTTGCGAAGTGGCTTTCTTGAAATCCACTTCAGACTTTTGAGTTCCCTCTCTTCAGAGGGGAAGGGATTCAGTCCTGGGAAAGCTGATCTAGCAGGCTCGCAATGGGTGGGCAGAGGGAGCATATCACAGTTAACTGTCCTTGGTGTTTGTGGAGAAGCTCTCATCTGAATTATTGTCCATTTTCCTGGGTAGTTTCCTGAACAGCTGGCTGTTGAACTAATCCCATATGTACACAACAAAAAAACTTTTAACTATTCAGACAAACATACAGTATTCCTAGATTGCTATAGTTTACCCAAAGAGATCACTTGAGCTCTTATTTTATTAGCATTAATGAAAAGAGGCTACAGCTCTATAGTCTGCGCACTCTGTTATAAAAGTTGTAACCTAGCAAGTGGGCAGGAGGAGAGAAAGACGTTACCCGTGGGAAGTGCCAAGATGATCCCACTGGTGATGAGGAGGAAGGTGATGGTGATGAGGAAGATGATGGCTAATATTTCCATTTGTTCTCGGAGGAATGGTGTGAGTCAATGGACATTCTGTAGTATCTCTATCTGTTTTGCTGGGTTGAGTGCTGGTGCAATATATTAATGAACTATTACAAATACAGAAGGTTGCCAACAGAGTGAGTGTTGCAACTGTGCCCATTGGCGGTCCCAACGGAATGGTAATTTTAATAATACTGGACCTCACTTCGAGAGAAGAACCTCTCAATACCTTAGAGTGATAACTGAAAATTCTTAAATAATGAATATAATTGCCATATAATTCATAGTTCAGGCTACCACAGGCAACACCAAATCCATTACAAGAATATTATGAATATTAATTAGTATTAAAATATTACAAATATTAGTACATGACAGAACAAGGGAGAACAGTCTCCAGTTGCAGTGGGGAAATCCAGGTTGGACATTAGGAAAAAGGTTTTCATTAGGAGGGTGGTAAAACACTGGAATGGGTTACTTAGAGAGATGGTGGAATCCCCAATTATAGAGATTTTTAAACTGTGGCTTGACAAAACCCACTCTGGGATGATTTAGCTGAGGATAGTCCTGTTCTGAGCAGGGGGTTGGACTAGATGACCTGCTGAGGTACCTTCCACCTCTAATATTCTATGGGTCTGAAAAAATCAATCTTCCCCCCGTTTTCAAACCAATATTTTTCTGGCCATCACTCGTCTCAGGGCTTCCTTCACTTCCTTATTCCTCAGGCTGTAAATCAAAGGATTGAGCACTGGGGACACAAGGGAGTAGAAGAGGGAAAGCAGTTTGTCTGTGCTCAGTGAGTAGCTGGATTTGGGCCTTAGATATGTTATGATGCCGGAGCCAAAAAACAAAGTCACCACGATGAGGTGGGAGGAGCAGGTGGAGAAGGTTTTACTCCGGCCGGCAGCAGACGCAATGCTGAGGATAGTGTGGAGGATATGAATGTAGGAGACAAGGATGAGCAGGAAGGGAACCAAGATGAAGGTGACAGCAATGGCATACACAAATACTTCATTCTTGTAGGTATCCGCACAGGCCAGTTTCAGCAGCGGGGGCAGGTCACAGAAAAAATGGTTGATCCTATTAGGCCCACAGAAGGGCAGAGTAAATATGAAAGTTACCTGCCCAATTCCCACCAGCAGCCCAATGAACCAGCACACAGCTGAGAGCAGGAGACACACAGCTCTGCTCATCATGGTTGTGTAGTGCAGAGGGTAACATATGGCCACATAACGGTCATAGGACATAGCAGCCAGTAGGCAGCACTCTGTGATCCCGAAGAGGGAGAAGAAAAACATCTGTGTGGCACAGCCCAGGAAGGAGATGCTCTTTTCTTTGGAGAGGAAGTTCACCAGCATCTTAGGGATGGTGGATGAGGTGTAACCGATTTCCAGAAAGGACAAGTTACGGAGGAAGAAATACATGGGGGAGCGAAGGGCAGGGTCCACCACCGTGACCGTGATGATCAGCATATTGCCCGCTATGGTAAGGAGATACATCAGCAGCACCAGGAAAAAAATGGAAACGCGGAGCACCAGGATGTTGGAGAAAGGCACAAAGAAGAACTGTGTCACCATTGTGTAGTTCCTGCTAGCCATCTCCTATGGATGTTTTCTATCTGTGGAGAGAATAAAATTATTCATAAACTGAGGCAGTTGGGTGAATTCCATAAGCAATATATAGATATTATCTCAGATACATCTATTTTCAGTGGTGCAGTCCATTTGTAAGACATCTGGTGATTGATGCGCCGTAGCAATAAGACCCCCACATATCCCACTGATATCAGATACAAAGCCAGGCTCGAGGTGTCATGACTTGGACACCCAGAACAGTGGCCGGTGCTGAGAACGTCAGCCTGAATCTGCCTGGTCTTTAATATGAGGAAACAATCAGGCTTCATTTCCTGTTTGCTAGGTCTGTTTACAGAGGTGGATATCCCTGGCTTCTGTTAAGATCCAGACTACATTGGGTATGTCTACACAGCACTTTGTCAAAGGAAGGAGAGAGCCTCCCAGCCTCGCTTAGGAGACTTCAGCTAGTGGGGCCCCTCTTAGCCCACCCACCTCCCTAGTCTTCAAACCCTGAGCTCCAGCCTCCACCACACCTTAAAAGAAGCATCTTCACAGCTATTCTGCAAGCACTAGTGTGAATCCAGCGAGTCTAATTTTGCCAAACTGAGCTCGGAAGCTGACATACACATTGTCCAAAGTGCTGTGTAGACAGACCAATCGGGGCTTGATCCTACAAAACTTCCAGTTGTCCTGGCTCAACTGATTAGTCCAAAATTTGAAGTGGCACCATTTTCCTACCTTGTTCTAGTTTTGACTTCATAGGGGGTTTTATGTAGGGACACAGACACATACTGTATGCACAAATAGACACCTGCCAGACCTGTCTACACATCACCCCCACAGTTCTATGGAGCCACAGCTGCAGTCTCAGAAACAATTTATTTAGGGAAGGAGGAAATGCCAACCAGCATTTCAACAGGATTCTCCCTTCAGTTCACTGCTCCAATTCTGCAGTGGAAGAGGTTTTATTCTATTGAAGACGCTTGATTCTCCTCTCAGTTCAGTTTTACGCAATTGTAAGTCAACTGTCTTCAGTAAAGTTACTCCTAATTTTCATCTGTTAAAGTGAGAGGAGATTTAAACCCATGGATAATCAAGTGGTCTCTCTATCTAGCCATCCTTTCGTATGTAATATTTATCCATCCATTCATCCACATCATGTTTCTATCTGTGCTGTCACATGCCATATCTATTGATCTATCTATGCAAGAATTTATATCGCTGCTCCTCATTATGGTATCTGAACATATATCCCATCTCATGCATGCTTATCTATCTCTGTTTTCATATGCATTAGCCTATCTACCTACACACCCAGCCACCTACCTAGCTACCTGACAAGGTGCGGAAGATAATATTTTTGACTGGACAAACTTCAGTTGGTGAAAGAGCCAGGCTTAGGAGTTTACAGAGCACTTCTTCAGTAGCACTCTTGAGTACATTCCCCTGACCTGAAGAACGGCATTGTGTAAGCTCAAAATCCTGTCTCTCCCAACAACAGAAGCTGGTCCAATAAAAGATATGACCTCCCCTACCATATCTCTCAAATATATTGGGACCAACATGGTTACCACAACACTGCATCCATCCGTCTCTTTTCATACACCACTCTTTAAAACTGTACTTAGCAGCCAACACCCTGATCACATTTTTAGGCACTATCCTATCCTAACTATCCTAAATTTAGTGGGAGTTGGGTGTGTAAATCCCCTAGATTTCTTTGGAAATTAGAGCTATAAATTGTAATTTTTCTATTACGCATTAGTACAACAAAGCAGGAAGGGGAGAGCACTAAAACACCAGTTCCTGATGCAAAGTGAGTGCCAAATGATTCTGTATCACAATTACCCTCTTGAACTGGCAGGTGTGTTTCCACACCCAGGCGGCACTGACGAATAAATGACTACATAAAGGTACAAAGCTGTAGAGAAAAAGGATTAAGGTAAAGGTATGCACTGATGTGCTTAGTTAAAAAGCAAAAACACATAGAAGAAACATTGACTTTAAAAAATATTCCAATCTAGGAGAATCATGTTCTTTAAAACTTACTTGCAATTGAGAGAACAGCACATTCTGAAGAAGCCACACCTAGAGGAGTCTGAGTATTTAAGGTCTTTATGCCTTTGTTGAGATGGGGTCCTTCGTGCGTTGAATCCTCGCCAGGGAGAAGACTCGTAGATGAGAGGAAGTCTCCTCTTTGGGGTGGAGACTACACAGTTTTGTGGCCAGGGACCAAGTTTCCAGGGACAGTTGTTTTGAACAAAGGATGGTGGAAAATTTTCCATCAAAACTTTCTCCACTAGAAAATTAGGTTTTCAATTAGGCTAATGCTTCCCGGAAGGTGTCTGCTTTGGAAGTGGGTCTAACCCAAAACTTTTTGAAAATGAGACTAAAGTCCTTAAATGGCTGATTTTAAACTTATTACCCATAAGGACACTCACTATTTCTCTCTCTTTAAAGTGTTTATCTAGCCTGTGTAACAGAAGGCGTCTCACACAATTTCTTTAGCGTCACAACCCACCCGTGACCTAGGGAAGTGTGACTGCCCCTATTTTGCAAACTGGGAGCAGATGCACAGAAAGAATGGGTACCATCTTTTCAAAGGTGGCCAAGAGCCAAAACATTCAGAGAGGCACCTACTGGTATTTCCAAAGTTGCTTAAGCAGGGAAGAGGTCAAATCTCAGCTTCACAAAGTTACTTAGGTGGCTACCTATCACTTATGGCAAAATCAGATTTGGGCCTCTCTGGGATTCACAAAAATGCTGCTCAGCTGCTGTCATACCCATCGGTGCCTGAACTCAAGGGGTCCTACTTTTTTGCAATAAAGGTTCCCCAAGTGCTTCTGTTTCTGTGTCTGGGAATGTGTTCTGCAGCCCCCCACCAGTCAACCTTAGAGACTCGCACAAGCTAGGGGGAGCTAGCCGGTCATCCATCTAACCTCCCTGCATGGCCTAATTTGGTAAGCATGCTCAGAGCTCACCTATCCGATTGGGTCTTTAAAGATGTACTTACGCAAAGTGAGGGTGGGCTGGAAAGGGGGGAAGTGGATGACCTCCATTGTGACTTTTAGCTTAGTGGTTAGGATCTGTATTTGGGGTCTGGAATAACTCTGGTTCAATTCTGTCTTGGGTGGGTATTGATTTTAACAGTGATCTGCTGCCTCTCAGGTTTCATAAATTTCTAGATCTGCCGCAGCCATGGCCTGTGAGGGGGCTGGCAGCACACAACCCTCCTCTCATAACCTTGTGATGCCTTGAGGGGTCCCGACCTCCAGTCTGAGACTAACCTCCTGACCTCCACACCCCTTGGTAAATTGTTCCAATGGTTTATTACGTTCACTGTTACAAATGTATGCCTTGTTTCCAAGCTGCATCTGTCTACCTTCAACTTCCAGCCACTGGATGCTGTTGGGCCTTTCTCTGCTAGACTGAAGAGCCCAATGTTAAAGGTTGGTTCCCCACATAGATACCCTAAGGTGGCAGTTAGGTGCTTAAACCCTTTTGTGAATGGAACTCTTTGCAGGATTTAAATAATCATCTACACAGGCCATGCCCCTAAATACCCATGACAATCTGCCCCATAGAGACAAAATGATTTGCCCCATTGCAAAATCCACATTAGAGCAGTACACTCAAACTCTATGTCCTACTTCTGAAGGTAGGATGGTAACCACTGCACCGTCCTTCCAAGCAGCTGTTAAGAGGGAAATTCAAGTCCTTGCTGAGAATATGCTCTTCTGGGGAAGGGTCCATGGGTGACACTTAGTAGGATGAGGCCCCAATTCCAACCTCACCTTTGTTACCAGGAACAATAATAAAGGAAAACACCAGTAATTCATTCCAAATTAGGAAATTTAGACTTGAAATTAGACGAAGGTTTCTAACCATTA
>ML675636.1:2300902-2321978 GCA_007922155.1 Mesoclemmys tuberculata | reverse complement strand
CCACACAGGGAGATAATCAGGAATGGCTATACCTGAGGAATAACTGGGTAGGCCATAGTATTGCTGGAAAGCGTATTTATTTTATGGTGGGTCATGAATGGAATACGAATCACCGATGTGATGAGTTGCGAAAAAGGGCTGCATTAATAGGAGGATTGTATGTAAGATTTAGGAGGTAATTGTACTGCTTTACTTGGCCTTAGGGAAGTCTCCGCTGGAGTACTCTGTCCAGTTCCAGGTGCCCCAGTTTAGTAAAGAGGTGGACGAATTAGAGAGATCCCAGAGGAGAGCAAGAACAACGGAAAAGGTTTAGAAAACCTGACCTCTGAGGGAAGGCTAAAAAAACTGTTCATGATTAGTCTGGGGAACAGGAAACCGAGACGGGACATGATAATAGTTTTCAAATAAATTCAGGATTGTTAAAAAGAGAACGGGTTCAGTTGTTCTCCACATCCACTGAAGGTAGGACATGAAGTAACAGGCTTAATCTGCAGCGAAGGAGATTTAGGTTAGACATTAGGAAAAACCTTCCAACTCTCAGGCTAGTTAAGGTCTGAAACAGGTTTCCAAGAGAGGTTTTGGAATCCCCCTCATTGAAGGGTTTTAAGAATAGCCTGGACAAATCCATGTCAGGGCAGTTCTTGGTTAATTGGTCCTGCCTCAGTGCAGGGAGCTGGATGTGATGACCTCTCAGAGTCCCTTTCAGCCTGAAATTTCTGATTCTATTATTGTAACTATCCCTTTATAACTGCGTGTGGACACACAATGGGATTTTCAGACGTGCCCGGGGCTTGAACGCCCATTGAAATCAATAGCTGCTAGGTTTTTTGGTGAATCTGAAAAATTCCACTAGGTGTCTTACCTGCATCCTCAGGCCCATAAATACCTTTCAGAATCTGCCCCAGTCCTTTTAGTGTGGCCTGATGTACAAAAACCCCAGATTACAGTGGCCTATGGAGGTCCCCAACTAGGATGAGCCCTTGATGGCAAATGAAGCATGTGGAGCGATAGGTACTGTGGAGATCTAGACCAATAGCTCCTGCACAAGGATTCTATGGTATGGATTCAACAGGATGTACAACATGGGATTTCCTTCTCTGTTAAATCTGAGAGGTGGGGTGGGCATGGACTGGATTTGGAGCTAGTACAAATTTGCACAGCTCCACTGATTTAAAAGGCGTTATTCCAGTTTACACCTGGTGAGAATGCGGCCCAGTATTTTTCATTTTAAAATCCCCCATGCTCCCTTTTTCCTTCTATCTTCTTCGAAAAGCTATCAATCGAGTGGCAATTCTCCTCAGGGCGTCATTCACATCCTTGTTTCTCAGGGAGTAGATGAGGCAGTTGAGCAAGGGAATGATAAGGCTGTAGAAAAGGGAGAATGTTTTGTTTAGGTTTACGGCTGCACTCATTGTCGGCACTTGGTAGACGATGGACAGAGCACCATGGAAAGTGCTGACCACCATAAGGTGGGAGGTGCATGTGGAGAACGCCTTCCTCCCCCCAGTTCTGGAAGGGTTTTTCATGATTGCCACGATGATGAAGGCATAGGATATCAGGGTCAGCAGGAAGGGGATCAGAGTGTCTGTATCTGAGAGCAAGAAGCCTGCTAAGGTGATCAGATGGGTATCACTGCACAACAGCTTTACCAGGGGCATGAAGTCACAGAGAAATGGTCAATTTCATTAGAGTCACAGAAACGTAGCCTGTATCTTCAGGCCATTATCACCAGGTTGAAGAGGAAGCCACCCAGCCAAGAGCAGGAAGCCAGCTCGATGCACACCCTCCCATTCATGAAGGCCGTGTAACGTACGAAGTTGCATATCGCTAAGTAGCGATCGTACGCCATCACCATTAGCAATATGATCTCGGTGGCTACCTGGGAGCTGAAGATATAAAGCTGCATGACCCAGCTGCTGAAAGAGATGGCCATGCCCTTCTAAGCCAGGAAGCCTTGCAGTATTTTGTGGACTATGTTGGACGTGTACCAGATATCCAAGAAAGACAAGTTCCCTAGGAAGAAACATATGGGGGTGTGAAGGCCACAGTCCACCAGAACTGTGACAATGATCAGGCTTTTTCCAGCCACGGTGGTGATGTACGTTAGAAGAACCAGCACAAGCAGACCCATCTGGAATGGGTAGAGGATCCAGAACATGCGGAGGATGAATTCTGTAACGTTGCTTTGATTTCCCCTCTCAACATCTGCCATGTTTGTGGCATCTAGGAAAAGTCCATTATAGAAATCAAACACCAACAGACAATACTGGTTTCAGTAAACAAGAAAGATTGTGGGACTAGCCCCAGCCTTTAAAGTGCAGTCCTACATCAGTAAATGCCTTTCATCCCTATGGAGCAAAATCAAACACCATCTACTGAAAGACTGACCACCACCAATAAATCGAGAGAAGTGGAATCACAGAAGTATTCAAGGAGAGAAAGACCAAAAGGAATGAAAAGATAATTACATGAATGATTGTTGCTGTCACAGAAACCTTGGATGGCATTTTCTAAAGCTGCCTAGTGGGTTTGGATGCCAAATTCTCATTAATGTTAATGGGAACCGAGCATCCAAATCTATTAGGGAGCTTTGAATATTTCCACCTGTATGTTTGTCTGCTGTAGGCATATGGGAGTTTGTCATGCAACTTCCATTGAAGTACAAAACCCCCACCTCTAACTCACTGAGTATTATGACCCATACCGTCTCCCTTTTGCTGATTCCCCAGACTTTTTATGGCACGTGGGTGCTTTAGAAAATTTCAGTAGGCACCTATCTGCATCTCTAGGATCCTAAAATCATTAAAAACCAGGGCCCCTGGTAAGGCAATTTCATTCAGCTCTGCACAGGCATTATTTTAAATGACCCCTTTTTACACCCCAAACGAAGGGAGGGGAATGTGGCTCTGTGCCTTACTGTTGGCTGAGGGATGGGTCCAAAGCTGGGGGTCTGTGAGAGCGGGTGTGAGGCTGTTCCCTTCGCCAGCCTGGAGCACACCCACGGGATCTGTGAGTGCGTTTTGTTGTCCTCTGCTGGCGAGAATGAGATCTGCTCCATGTGCGTGGGGGGAGGGGTGCCTGCATCCCTGCTCTCTCCGTCTTTTGCTCGGTGTGTGGGACATGCGTATTTCCATTCTGCGCCCTCTGGGCAGGAAGGACGTCTGTTCTCACGGGGGAGCTGTTCTGTGGTGCATGGAGACAGCTGAAGTCCAGCCCAGGCCTGGCCTGGCAGGGGTGGCTGGGGCACAGAACTGGGCAGAAATCCCAGATTTCTCAGGCTGCAGGACTCGGGCCAGGCATCGCCTAGTCGGCGTGCTGGGGACGCGGCACTGGTGCAGTGACAAAGCGCTCTACCTGTGGGAATTGTCGGTGCTGTGTGGTGGGGGCGGGACAGCAAGGATCGCTTTTGTCTGTGATCCATTGGCCCAGCCGGGGGGCAGCATCAGGACAGGCACGGGGGGGTATTGTAAACTGGGGCTGTGGGTCGGGATTGAGGGGCACCAGCGCAGCTTCGCACGGGAGCCCAGAGATGGTGGGCAGAGAGGAGAGAAGAGGGCTGTGGGGCAGGTCTAAGCGCAGTGGCAGAGCTAGGGATTGCAGGCCGGAGAGCAGTGCCTAGAAGCCTGGCATTTTCTTTCACTCGCTGCTCCTGGGCTGTGCTGCCTTTGCTAACCTGGGGGGAAACTGAGGTTTGTTTTCATGCCTCTTTCATGGCAGCTTCTTGCCCCTTACTTCTCTTCGCTACCCGGGAGTCTGACGGAATTTACTAAGGGAGAGGTGACCTGTGTCGTGCACTTGACCCCTTCCTCTTTACCCACCAGGGCTGTTTGCCCTGGGATCAGCCCGTCCCACACTTTGTCTAACTTTAATCAATGCCTTTGGGTCTCCTTTTCAATCACCCCCACAGGACAGCCCCTGAGCCCCACGTTTCCCGGTGGCATTCATTGTAATGGCGCTCGGTGGGACCCATTAAAACGCCGCGTAAACTTGTGTCTGTTGGTGGCCCATAACTCCAGGCAGGGCCAGCTCATTAAGGCAGGTGAAATTCTAATGACCCGGGTCTCGCCTGTAGGTCTCTGTAGGCCCAGAGGTGCTGCACGGCGAATGGGAGAGATCTCTTTTTACAAGGGGATGGTTTTTAGTGGGCACAGAATGAAGCAGGCTTTGGGGTTTTTTTGAGTGACTATTTCTGTCCTAAGAGGAATGTTAATGAGATGAATGAAATGGATCCAGGCTGTGTCGAAGGGCACCATTGTTTCCGGGCTCTGCGGTGGGCTGCCTCAGTTTCCCTCCCTCACTGTGGTCACTTAGACTCATAGACTTAGGGCCCCAATGAACCATCAGGATCATCTAGTCTGACCTGCCTCTTGCAGGCTACAGCACCTCCCCAATCTGCTCCAGTCACACACCCCCTCACCTCTGGCCTAGTCACTGACATCCTCAGATCATAACTTAAAGATGTCGAGTCACAGAGAATCCACCACTGACACTCGTTTAAAGGTGAAAGCGACCCATGCCCCTAGCTGCAGAGGAAGGCGAAAACCCCCAGGATCTCTGCCCATCTGAGAAGGTGGAAATTCCTCTCTGACCCCAGCTATGGCGATCCGTCAGACCCTGAGCATGTGGGCGAGATGCAGCCGCCAGACACTGGGGAAAGCGTTCTCTGCAGTAACTCAGAGACCTCCCCGACTCGTGCCCCCATCACCTATTGTTGGAGATATTTGCTGCTCGCAGTCTCAGGTGGATAAAGTGCCATCGTAGGCAGCCTCAAACCGTCCCCTCCATAAAATTACTAAGCTCACTCTGGGTGCCAGTTCGTTTTTTTTTTGTCCTTCCACCCCCCATGAAATTGCACTGGAGTGTGTGTGTGTCTGACGGGGTGTCCAACCTGTGATGAAGTGGAGATATTCTTGGGGTTTTCTCTGAGTGCTGTGGGTGTGCCTCAGTTTCCCCCATATGTTACTCATCTATTTCGGTGATGGGACCCACATGTGTAATCATTGCAGAGCCCAAAAGAGGGTGGAGGGGCCTTTCCCAGCCACACGTATGGAGATCTGGCCAGGACCCCATTCCTTTCCTCAACCAGTTGCAAGAGGTCGCGGCAGGTGCAGAGCAGGAGCCGTGGCCAGCTTGCCTGAGAAGGAGTCAAAGGTCTGGGGAGGGGCCAGAGGATTTGTCTGGGTGGTGGCTGGCTGGAAGAGAGGGTGTAGGGCCCAAGAGTATGGGCTCTCCAGTTGGGCTGCTGAAATTTGTAATTAAACTGCTCACAAAGCCTGTCTATGCTGTGAGCCTGGGAACTAATAAACCCTCTTGACTCCCACGCGGGCATGAATTGCTGCTGACTGCAGGGCGGGTGCATGGCCCCTTTGGGGGTGTGTAGGGCTCCCCATGGTGCCATTCGGGGGCCCCGCAGGGAGAAGGGGGCTAAACCCTGAAAGGCCAGGGTTAGGAGTTGGCTGCACTGGTGTGTGGAGACCTGGGTGGGGTAAGAGTCTGACTACCAGCATCCGGACTGGCTCGCCCGAGTGGTCCCACCACACGGTTCCTGTGGGACTCCATCACACACCCCACACAAAACCTGAGTGGGGTCACGTGGGCAGGGAGGGGACAATTAACCTGAGTCGCTTCACTGGAAGGACGCCAGGGTGGCTGGGCGCTAATGGCAGAGGAATGCCAGCTGCAGGGCGCTAGGAAGCCAGAGTAGCGAGCGGCGGCTGGGAGGCAGGGATTGGCAGTGACAAGAAGTTGGCCTGGGACAAGGAGGTGATCCAGGGGAAGTAGATCCTGGTGTGCTGCCCTGGACTTGGGGAGCTCTACCAGAGGCCTATGCGGGGGGGAAGCAGCCACAGGGAGTGGAGGACGCTGCGGGGTAACCCAGTTGTAGGCAAGGAGACAGAGCTGGGGTGCAGACAGAGCTGTCCTGGTTTCCTAGGAATAGGGTCCTGGGGCTGGCCCTGGAGTAGCGGGGTAGCTGGGTTCCCCCGACAGCCATTTGCAAAGTGGTGTGGGGACAGAAGACTGCCAGAGAAGGCACATGGCCAGCTGATCTGCTGGGACTTCCTTCCCCGGTGGGTCACCCTACAGCGACCTGGCTGGAGGGCTGGGTCGCAAAAAGGGAGCGCCCCTGAGTCATTATGTGATTATGAACGATACAGTATGTGCTCTCACTAGACACCTTGGATGCTACCTTTGGCTCAATACCATGAAAGTGAGGCATTGGGTGTAGTGAGTGTGTCAGGTCTGAGACAGGAGCTGATTGTGAACAATGAGCTTGGTGTAAACTAGCCCTGTCCCTGTTGTGAGGACAGCAAAACCATCCCTCCCTGAGGCTGGAGGGGGAGAGAAGAGGGGAAGGGGTTGCAGAGGAGGGAGACAGCCACAGGCAGCTGTGGCCACCTGCACCTCCACATGGTTACCTGTACACCCAGCCCCCCCCTCCGGCCCTCCCAGATCCCAGCCATAGACCCTTAATTAAACCATTCCTACAGCCCTCCCAACTCTTCTATAGACCCTTCCAAAGCTCTCCCCCAGCCAACACCCCACCATAGACTCCCATATAACCCACTCTCCTTGGCCCCTCCTCCCCCACTCACAGAATCATAGCATATGAGGGTTGGAAGGGACCTCAGGAGGTCATCTAGTCCAACCCCCTGCTCAAAGCAGGACCAACCCCAACTAAACCATCCCAGCCAGGGCTTTGTCAAGCCGGGCCTTAAAAACCTCTAAAGATGGAGGTTCCACCATCTCCCTAGGTAACCCATTCCAGTCCTTCACCAGCCTTCTAGTGAAAAAGATTTTCCTAATATCCAACCTAGACCTCCCCCACTGCAACTTGATCCCATTGCTCTTAGTTCTGTCATATGCCAACATTTAGAACAGCCTTGTTCCATCCTCCCTGGAATCCCTTTCTGGCAGCTGAAGGCCGCTATCAACCCCCCCTGTCACTTGAGCTAAAGAAAATCACGTTAGGCTGGCAGCAGTGCTGGCTCGTTTGTCTTTCTGCATCTGCACAACTACTGTGATTACACCCATGGATTCTCCAAAAAACATCTATGCACAAACTCACAATTCAAACACATGCTCCTGATGTTGCTTTTTTGGGAAGCAAAGGTATTCATTTGTTTTGTTGTAGCTTTGTATTTTAATGTCCTAAAATAAAAATGAATGATTTAGATGGTGTGACCCGTCCATGCCCAGAAACAAAGAAACCCAGAAACCCAGAAACAAAGCACATGCTGAAATACAGAGACATCCTACGTACCCCTAACGTTCTATGCAAATGTGACACAGATATATAAATAATATTATCATACTTAGCAAATTATAACCTTTCTAACGATACCTGACATGGCCTGTCTGATATAAATTATTGTAATTACAATCGTAATTGTAATTATTACAATTGTAATTGTAATTGTAATTATTGTAATTACAATTGTAATTGTAACTTTAAATATTGTAATGTTAAGTCATATCATAAATGGGCCCCAAACCCAGCCAGTATCACAGATGACTGACCAGGTCATTGTCTTGAACGAATATATCCCTTACAAAAGGGAAATTAACCAGATACTGTGTTATTTCAACTCAAGGGAAATCTCCCAAGATTCTCTCATTTTTTGATCTGTTTTAAAAGCAACTTTTAAAAAATGCGCCAAATGAAGAATCTCTGAGGCTACTGCTCTGTGACTTGTCCCCTCACTGTTTGATTTTGGTCACTCGAATGGTCCAGTAGGGGGGAGTTCTTTTATCTCATAGCCACCCGGCAGGTTAAATCCATGCATTACCAGAGGCTAGGGCAAACTCCAAAGTGGGAGAGCTAAGATTACATTTCAGGGGTTGAATGTATCTTAAATCTTTGTTCCCTGCTTTTCAGCTATTGAACTTTAGTTACTATCCATATTCTGGGAGGGCATAAGCCAGTTCTGGGCATCTGAACTCTGCATCAAGAAGGGTTTTGGGAGGGAACATGCATGAAGGGGACAGATTTTAAGTGAGTGAGACGCTTACCAATTCCTGTTGATGCTCAATGGGAGTTGAGTGCCTAACTCCCCTAGGTATTGCTGGAAATCCTACACTAAAATGTTAGTGCTATGAGTAAAGCTGGCCAGAAAATGGAGGAGGGAAAAAATTGTGAACTTTTGTTTTACAATAAGTAAATAATTAAACAAATAACATGTTTTCTGAGAGACTCCTAAAAGTGTGTTAAGGACATAGGAACTCTGACGTCCAAATCAACTTAACTTTCTAATTCCCTTTGGTGCTGTTGAAATTCTCACTGTTCCTCAATAATTTTTTCAATTAAAATGTTCTAAGTTCTATTCAATAGTCATATTTTATTTTCACAGAAAAAAATCAGCTTTCCTATCTATTATCTATAAAATGTCAGCTATCCATCCATCTCATTGCTAGGGGTGGGTAGAAAATAAGAATTGAATTTTATGAACATCTTTAATGTTTCAAAATTTGGTTTCAGCGTGCTATTTTTAAACCTTGCTGACAAATGTTTAGCCAAAACTACCGGTTAATTTTAAACAAAGTTTTGACGAATCAGCATTTCCAAATGAAATTTAAAATTGCTACCTAATGACACTCACCTATTGAGCTTAAATTCCATGTTGCTCTGCACAAGAAAATGTGAAGCTGAGTAATGCCATTCACATGCTCTCATCAGGGTTGCTTGCATGGGCAAGGTTACTCATGAGTGTTGGTTTTGTAGTACTGAGCCATGAAAGACATCTACTGAGGATCCACCAGTTATGTCAGCCCATGCAAACAAGTGCCTGGCACAGCTTTAGATGCACTGAGACTGAAAACGTGTAAGGGAAGTTACTGCCCAGACCCCGCAGGGTCCCTCAGCCTGTTCTGCTGAGACAGCCAGAATTCTAAACCCATCTCTTTTTGTTTTCCTTGGACTAAAAAACCCCACCTGCCTTAGGGCCTGAATTTCAAAACAAGGACCCTACCAGAAGTGAAACTGACAGCCAACAAACAATGCAAATAATGCAATGTCCATACAGATGCTGCGTCGCCTGAACTACAGCGACCTAAGCCTTACATCTCTTCCTGATGTGGATTTATTAGATGGGCATAGTGGGCGAGTTACAGCAGCAGGAGGAACATTGTAGTGTGTCTGGTTACACAGTTAGGTTGATGTAAGATGTCTTATGTCAACCTAACTCTGTAGTATAGGGTAGGGCTTAGTTTGCGGCAAGCTAGGGAGTAAAGCTACCCCTCACTAACATGACACGCCCTAAGTGTCCATGTAGACTGAGCTGCTGTGCACTAAAACCCCTAATGCTCTTTTATAGAGTCATAGAATATTAAAGTTGGAAGGGACCTAAGGAGGTCATCCTGTCCAACCCCCTGCTTAAAGTAGGACTAACCTCAGCTAAATACGACTACTTTTTTGTCAGTTTTCATCTACTCCTGTTTCAAAGTGCAGTGAACGAGTGAATAAAAATGCAACAAGGAGCTTGATTCATTCAACAGCCTCCCATTAAAAACAAAAAGCAGGGATGGCTGTGGGCAGGGAGGGGGGGAGAGAAAGAGAAGAAAAGAGAAAATAATGAAAAAGAGGGGAAAATGTAAAAAATGCAGAAAAAGAAAAAGTGGCAATGGGCTAAAAAATAAGAAGGTAGAGAGAAAAAAAAGAATTGTCTCATTTCAGGTGAGATGTCTCTCTGTCCCTCTCTGGGTCTCACTGAATGGACCCGGACGATTTAGTCAGTGTTGGTCCTGCTTTCAATAGGGGGTGGCACTAGATGACCGCCTGAGGTCCCTGCCAACTCAATATTCTGGGATTCTCTGATTCTACGACCAACCTCCTGGTTTCAGGCCAGGAGCCTTCACCTTGCCTGTGTGGAATCCTGGGTTTCTCCCACTTCCAGACCAGGTTATTGGGTGACAGTAGGATTGCTCAGCAGATCCGACTGGACTCAGTAGAACTGCATGTCCCCCCAGGGAGCCATGATCTGTGGTTATAACAGTGATGCAAAACAGCCGTCTTAAAACAAAGTATTGTTTAATCTTAACAGCATACCAAGAGACAAGTATTTAATCTTTTCTTACAGGCTAAACTTCCTCTAGGAGGCAAACTAGCCTCTCCTCTTCTTGGGAAGCGGCTTTCTTGAAATCCACCTCAGACTTTTGAGTTCCATCTCTTCAGGCGGGAAAGGATTCAGTCCTGGGAAAGCTGATCTAGCAGGCTCGCTATGGGTGTGCAGAGGCAGCATATCACAGTTAACTGTCCTTGGTCTTTGTGGAGAATCTCATCAGAACCATTGTCCATTTTCCTGGGTAGATTCCTGAACACTTGGGCTGTTGAATTAATCCCATATGTGCACAACAAGAAATCTTTTCACTATTTAGACAAACATACAGTATTCCTAGATTGCTACAGTGTACCCTCAGAGATCGCTTTAGCACTTCTTTTATTAGCTGTAATGCCAAGAGGCAACAGGCCTGTAGTCTGCGCAATGTGCTATAAAAGTGGTAACCCAGCAAGTGGGCAGGAGGAAAGAGAGACGTCACCCATGGAACGTGCCAAGATGATTGTCGCTGATGATGAGGAGGAAGGTGATGGTGATGAGGAAGATGATGGCTAACATTTCTGGTTGCTCTGGAAGGAATGGTGTGAGTCAATGGACATTCTGTAGTATCTCAATCTGCCTTGCTGGGTTAGAGTGCTGGTGCTATATATTAATGAACTATTATAAATACAGAAGGTTGCCGACAGAGTGAGTGTTGCATCTGTGCCCATTGGCGGTCCCAACAGAATGGTAATTTTAATAATACTGGACCTGACTTCAAGAAAAGAACCTCTGAATACCTCAGAGTGATAACTGAAAATTCTTAAATAAAGAATATAATTGCCATACAATTCATAGTTCAGGCTACCACAGGCAACACCAAATCCATTACAAGAATATTATGAATAATAATTAATATTAAAATATTACAAATATTAGTGAATAACAGAACAAGGAGGAACTGTCTCAAGTTGCAGTGGGGAAGTCTAGGTTGAATATTAGGAAGAAGTTTTTTACTAGAAGGTTGGTGAAACACTGGAATGTGTTACTTAGAGAGATGGTGGAATCCCCAATTATAGAGGTTTTTAAACTGTGGCTTGACAAAACCCTCTCTGGGATGATGTAGCTGAGATTAGTCCCGCTTTGAGCAGGGGGTTGGACTAGATGACCTGCTGAGGTCCCTTCCAACTCTAATATTCTATGGGTCTAAAAAAATCAATCCTTCCCCCGTTTTCAAACCCATATTTTTCTGGCCATCACCCGTTTCAGGGCTTCCTTCACCTCCTTATTCCTCAGGCTGTAAATCAAAGGGTTGAGGACTGGGGATACAAGGGAGTAGAAAAGGGAAAGCAGTTTGTCCGTGTTGAGTGAGTAGCTGGATTTGGGCCTTAGGTACATCACGATGCCAGAGCCGAAAAACAAAGTCACCACGATGAGGTGGGAGGAGCAGGTGCAGAAGGTTTCACTCCGGCCGGCAGCGGATGCAATGCTGAGGATAGTGTGGAGGATATGAATGTAGGAGACAAGGATGAGCAGGAAGGGAACCAAGATGAAGGTGACAGCAATGGCATACACAAATACTTCATTCTTGTAGGTATCCGCGCAGGCCAGCTTCAGCAGCGGGAGCAGGTCGCAGAAGAAGTGGTTGATCCTATTAGGCCCACAGAAGGGCAGAGTGAATATGAAACTTGCCTGCCCAATTCCCACCAGCAGCCCGATGAACCAGCACATAGCTGAGAGTTGGAGACACACAGCTCTGCTCATCATGGTCGTGTAGTGCAGAGGGTAACATATGGCCACCTAACGGTCATAGGACATAGCGGCCAATAGGCAGCACTCTGTGATCCCGAAGAGGGAGAAGAAAAACATCTGTGTGGCACAGCCCAGGAAGGAGATGCTTTTGTCCTTGGAGAGGAAGTTCACCAGCATCTTGGGTCCACCACCGTGACCGTGATGATCAGCATATTGCCCACTATGGTAAGGAGATACATCAGCAGCACCAGGAAAAAAATGGAAACGCGGAGCACCAGGATGTTGCAGAAAGGTACAAAGAAGAACATCGCTTTGATTTCCCCTCTCAACATCTGCCATGTGCTTGGCGTCTAGGAAAAGTCCAGTGCAGAAATCAAGCACAGACAGACAATAAACCTGAAAGATTGTGGGAATAGCCCCAGCCTTTAAAGTGCAGTTCTACATCAATAAATGGCTTTCATCCCTATGGAGCAAAACCAAACAACATCTACTGAAAGATTGACCACCACCAATAAATCGAGAGAAGTGGAATCACAGAAGTATTCAAGGAGAGAAAGAACAAAAGGAATGAAAAGATAGTTACATGAGTGATTATTGCTGTCACAGAAACGGTGGATGGCATTTTCTAAAGCTGCCTAGCGGGTTTGGATGCCAAAATCTCATTAATATTAATGGGAACTGAGAATCGAAATCTATTAGGGAGCTTTGAATATTTCCACCTTTATGTTTACCTGTTGTGGGCATGTGGGAGTTTGTCATGCAACTTCCATTAAACTACAAAAACCCCACCTGTAACTCACTGAGTATTATGACCCATACCGTCTCCCTTTTGCTGATTCCCCAGACCTTTTATGGCACGTGGGTGCTTTGGAAAATTTCAGTAGGCACCTATCTGCATCTCTAGAATCCTAAAAACATTAAAAATTAGGGAGCCTAGTAACACAATTTCATTCAGCTCTACAAAGGCATTATTTTTAAATGACCCCTTTTCACACACCAAACGAAGCAAGGGGGATGAGGCTCTGTGCCTTGCTGATGAAGTCTCACCAAATTAAAACTGTGGCTCTGTTTAGCATTTCAGAGTCTGAGGCATCACAGCGGCTGCAGGACAGCCCACCCATGTGTGTATGTGGGGGGCACAGATTTAAAATTAAGAAGTGTCGGAAGAGTGAAAGAGGTGACGGAAAGAGTGAGCCCAGCTGAAGTGATGGGGTTAAGAGCTGGACAGGTGGAGGCAGAGAGAGAACATTTTATCCAAACCATTGATGTGATTCCTTGCTCCCTAAAACTTTGGGAAAATGGTGAAAATCCAGAGCAACATCAAAGGGCTACTCCAAATTCCATGGCTCAGGACGGTGGGCTGCCTGGCACAAATTTGTGTCAGAACACCCAAGAAGTTTTATTTTTCTACCAATCAAATTAAATAGATAAGAAATGAATGCTGATGTTTCACAATTATTTAACATAGGGTGAGACCCCAAGTTTCACTGTGCTGTAACTGGAATTGTGAAGTTTTATACCAAATCTGTGCGATGGAGGAAGTCAGACCAGACACTTAGCGTGGCCCCAGATGGCCTTATAAAATCTACAAATGTATGAAAATCTCAAGAAAAAATTGGTGTAGCTCTTCCTGCCCCTTTCCATTGCCCCAGGTGCTCTGCATATAACATGTTGTTTCTGATCATTTTCTTTAAAATAAAATTAAGAAGAAATAAGCCAGAGGGGAAGCTGGAGAAATTAAGCCTAAGGAATTCAGGTGCCCAGGCCAGTGGGATTTGGATGCCGAACTTTCTTTGTTTCCTTGGAAAATCCCTTCCCAAAACACACCAGTCAATCACACCTCTCATCACTTACCTCTCAGTTAGCTACATGGTGGAAAATCTGGTCTGGGTGAGAGTGTGACGCAGCAGCCGGGGCTGGTGGAGGGAAGATGTGGACTTTAAAGAGAGAAAAAGTACAGCTGGATCAGAGCCGATTGTAACTGAAGTTTTTGTTATCATCACGTGCCTAAAGAGTGGTTGGAATATTCAAAAGAACCGAAAGGCCAGATTTTCAAAGGTATTGGGAGGATGGAGGTGCAGATAGACACGTCGGAAATCACAGCCCACAGCAATTATTTTGCATTCTCTCTTTGAGAAAAGATTAATGATGAGACAAAGTTCAAGGCAGTGGAGAATCAGGGCCCTTGTATCTAGACAATACAGATAAAACCGAATTTACGGTTATACTCTGCAGCTGCGAGGTGGTGCTCCCAGGACAGAAGGAATCTTGTTCTAGTTAATGCTATCCCAAGAATTACAGATTTCTGCCCAATCTCCCTCCAGCTACTTGAATCAATATGTACTATAAATGGCCTTTTTTATTTTCTGTAATGAACCGATATTGGACTTTATGTGCTCCACTTATGTCCATTACAGAACTCCCACTAACTTGTGCATGAGTAGGACTAGCCTTTTTTCCCTCTAGAAAATATAGTTTAAGATAAAATATTCTATTCCTGATTTTGATCTCACACCAGTGTAGCTACACAGATGTTGAAGGTGGTAGTATGACAGACAGCTGGAGCTAGCTAGGTAGATAGAAGAGGTGGGTCCATAGCTGGTATAAGTCAGTGTATTTCTTGTGAAGTCAATGGGTTTACACCAATTCACACCAGATGAGGACCTACTCCACTATGTGTTAGTCACTTTCCAAACACTGAAGAACGACACTGCCTGCTTTGAGGAGCTCCCAGTTTAAGGAAAGACAAGAAGACAGAGGACAGGTGAAGGGGAGTAACCAGAGGCAACATATATACCATTTACCCTCAGTTATGTAGCTGCATCAACAAGATTCCGCAAAACCAGAGTGGCAGGGCTGGGTGTGGAGGAAGGATTCACACACGGGAGGACAAGAGGCACTCCTGGAGGCTGGATTATGAACTGGTGGCTGCATGATAGATGGCACAGAGGTGACCAGGAGGGAATCTGACAAGAGTGTGGGTGAGATGGGATGTGTTAGTGGCAGGGCTGAAGGCTTGACAAAGAGAAGATTGTGAAGGAGGGGCAGAGCTATATTGAGCTAAGGTAGTGACAAGAAGCTTCAATAAGATAGCATGTTGGTTAGAAAGGCAATAGAAAGGGAATTACAAGATCAAGGTGATGGTAAAGAGGAGTTGGGGTCAACATTTGGTATAAACTGAGTGTGTGGCTGGGAGCTCAGAGAGGATGGTGTGACCGTGACCAAAAATGAAGTTATACTAACATAAAATGGGTGAAATTAAGATCAGATATAGAGCCTGTTATAATTCAGTGAATAAATATGAAAATTTCAAAACGAAAGATAGAATAATAGAATCATAGAAGATGAGAGTTGGAAGGGACCTCAGGAGGTCATCTAGTCCAGCCCCCTGCTCAAAGCAGGACTAACCTCAGCTAAATAATCCCAGCGAGGGTTTTGTCAAGCCACATCTTAAAAACCTCTAATGATGGAGATACCACCACCTTCCTAGGGAACCCATTCCAATGCTTCACCACCATCCCAGTAAAAAACATTTTCCTAATATCCAAACTAGGCCTCCCCCAATGCAACTTGAGACCATTGCTCCTTGTTCTGTCATCTGCCAACACTGAAAACAGCCTAGCGCCATCCTCCCTGGAATCCCCTTTCAGGTAGTTAAAGACTACTATCAACTCCCCCTTCATTTTTCTCTTCTGCAGACTAAACAGGCCTAGTTCTTTCAGCCTCCCTTCATAAGTCTTGTGCTCCAACCCCCTTATTGCTGCCCTCTGATGGGCTCTCTCCAACTTCTCCACATCCTTTTTGTAGTGGGCCGCCCAAAACTGGACACAATACTCCAAATGTGGCCGCACCAATGCCGAATAGAGGGGAACAATCACTTCCCGGGATCTGCTGGCAATGCTTTTACTAATGCAGCCAGTATGACATTAGCCTCCTTGGCAACCAGGGCATATTGCTGATTCATATCCAGATTCTTATCCACTGTAACCCCCGGGTCCTTTTCTGCAGAACTGCTGCCCAGATCATCGGTCCCATCTGTAGCTGTGCATGGGAATCTTCCGTCCTAAGTGCAGGACTCTGCACTTGTCTTTGTTGAACCTCATCAGATTTCTTTTGGCTCAGTCTTCCAATTTGTCTAGGTCACCCTATATTCTATCCCTACCTTCCAGGGTATCTACCACTCCCCCTAGCTTAGTGTCATCTGCAAACTTGCTGAGGGTGTAATCTACCCCATCCTCCAGATCATTAATGAAGATGTTGAACCAAACTGGCTCCAGGACCGGCCCCAGGGGCACTCCACTTGTGACCAGCTGCCAGCTAGACATGGAGCCATTGAACATTACTCGTTGAGCGCTTTGCTCTATCCAGTTTTCTATCCATTTTATAGTCCATTCATCCAACCCATACTTCTTTAACTTGCTGATAAGAATACTGTGGGAGACCGTATCAAAACCTTTGCTTAAGTCAAAGTATATCACATCCACCACTTTCCCCACATCCACAGAGCCAGTCACCTCTTCATAGAAAACAATCAGGCTGGTCAGGCATGACTTACCCTTGGTGAATCCATGTTCAGTGTTCCTGATCACCTTCCTCTCTTCCAAGTGCTTAAAGTGGATTCCTTGAGGATGTGCTCCATGATTTTTCCAGAGATTGATTGAAGGCTGACTAGTCTGTCATTCCCTGGATCCTCTTTCTTCCCTTTCTGGAAGATGGGCAATATATTTGTTTTTTTCCAGTAATCAAGATAATAGCCAATGGCTCTGAAATCACATCAGCTAACTCCCTCAGCACCCTTGGGTGCATTGCATCTGGTCCCATGGGCTTGTGTATGTCCAATCTTTCTAAATAGTCCTGGACCCGTTCCTTCAGCACTGAGGGATGTTCACCTCCTTCGCATTCTGTGCTGCCCAGTGCAGTAGTATGGGAGCCGACCTTGTCTGTGAAGACAGAGGCAAAAAAGGCAATTAGTACCTCAGCTTTCTCCACATCCTCTGTTACTAGGTTGCCTCCCTCATTCTGCAAGGGGCCCACACTTTCCCTAATCTTCCTCTTGTTGCTAACATACCTGTAGAAACCCTTCTTGTTCCCCTTCACATCCCTTGCTAGCTGCAATTCCAATTGCGCTTTGGCCTTCCTCATTTCATTCCTGCATGTTCGAGCAGTATTTTTATAATCCTCCCTAGTCATCTGACCAAGTTTCCACTTCTTGTAAGCTTCTTTTTTGTGTTTAAGGTCACCAATGACTTCTTTGTTAAGCCAACCTGGTCACCTACCATGTTGCTATTCTTTCTGCACATTGGGATGGTTTGTTCCATCCAGTTTGTAAGTTTTTATCCCTTATGACTTCATGAATTACAGTGGTCAACAGCGAGGTCTATATGTGTGTCATGCCGAGAGACCTAGATCATTTTGATATCAGAGTAACTCAACAAAATACCACCCTTACACTACCGCTAAGTTATATGCAACAATTTCATTGGTTGCATGAGGGAGACTTGGCCCAACTGTTATAACTGATAAGAGAAGGGGTTCTCAGCTATGGGGGGTGTACTCTCCCACCCACTCACACACACACCCACATAGAGTTAATTTCTGTTATATGGAACTGTAACAATTTCTCATATGCAATGGCATTAGGTTTTGACCGTGAGACCGTCCTTCACAGGCCAGATCTTGTACAACTTGAGCTAAAACAGGAATTCATATAGCTGACAGCAACAAAAAGCTGTTATACTCCGATTATCTATTCTCTGATGATAGCACTAGGTTGTTATCCCTGTCAGACTACCCAAGCTGGATATGAGCAAGGTGTTGGACTAGATGACCTCCTGATGTCTTTCCAACCCTCATTGTCTATGATTCTATGAAACACCTTCCACATGTCTCTGTAGTCACCTTTACCAACAAAACTTGTAATTTCAAAGAATGAAATCAAGTTAGTTTGACCAGACCTGTTTTCCATCAAACCGTGTTAAGTGGCATTAATTACATTCCTACCTTTTAATTCTTTATCACTTGAACCCTGTATCAGCCTATGCAGTATTTTGTCTGGGATTGATGTCAGGACAACCAGCCTATAATTAATTGCTTGCTTTTTTGAATATTGGCCCAGCATTATCTCCCTCATCCTCCCTCTCCTTGTCAAGCCCCAAACCCATCTCCTGACACTGCCCACCCCCACATATTATCCCTCACTCTTCACTCTCCAATATTTCCTTGCTTTACATCCAAAATAAGGATCTTCACATGCAAAGAACATCTCACCTTAGAGGTAGGGTGTGTCTGAAACACCTTGACCAAATGTAACTTGGTTGTCTTAGATTACACTCAGTTCCATTGCTCAGCATGGTGGAAATCCTAGCCAGTTAGTAAATCTTTTCAACTCCCCTCTGTTTTATCAGTGCTAATGTACTTGACAATGCTGCTAAAGTAAAAGCAGAGGCTGCATGGGGATTTTAGAGCCCTTTGAAATAAAACTGTCAAACCAGAAATGTTGGTTCCAGGGCAAAACTCCCCAAAGGCAGTATACCAGGCCGTGCTCTGGGCCTGTTCTCTGATAATGGCCAAGGACAGGGCTCAGACTCACAGCGGGTGGGTGTAACTTTGGTCCAACCACCATCACGTGTCACCGTCAGCCATTGAATTCCTGGGACAGCAGATGGCCCACAAAGGTCCTGGCTGCTAACAGACCCTTTGTCTTGCTGCACCTGTGAAATTCAGTCTCTTTGGCCTCCTTTACTGATGCTCCAAGCTGGGGTTCCTGACTTAACCCTCAATAACTGAAACGCTTCCGGGGGCTACCCAGGGCTACAGGGAAACCCTGTTACCACCTGCCAGGAGTGTGAGGAAGTCTCGTTGGTGCCTGCTGGGGGCCAGCTTCCCAACTCCACCAGCCATGGGCAATACGACTCTCCCCCTAAGTCTAGGCAGGCCCCACTGTCAATCTATTGGTCAGCGATCGCAGATTCCAACCCTTCAGCCCCCCAAGCGTCCCCGTGCAGTGTCCAGGCCCATTCACTGGGTACACACAGTATTCGCAGATCTGCTGCTTCCAGAGAAACAGTCCCCCCTTTGGTGCTTTAGAAAAACCCACTAGCCACGTAAATAGCATCCGTCCTTAAGTTCTTCTGCGACAACTGAAAAACCCATCACAAATAACCAGCATAACTAAAGTGCAGTTCAGCATAACTCACTATCAGTGGCCCTGAAAGCTCCAATCTTTCTCCCCTCCCGTCAGTGTCAGACACACAAACCCCTTGTGTTAGTCCACTGAATTCAATATCCTGGCGATAACGGGCATAACGACTGGACCGACCCCAATTGCCATTCCAGCAAACCACACACTCACCCTTTGCCACGGTGACCTCGGTAGGAATGCCCTGGCATTTAAAGTTTAAAGAAATGCTTTACTGCATGGAGCCTGGAGCGCTCGGTGCTATGTTGGATTCAGTTTGTTACCGTTCATCAAGTGCAGGGTTCCGCAGCAGCTCTAGCTCACTGGCACCAACACTTTGGACCAAATCGTGCCGGCGGTCGGTCCAGAACTGGGCAAATTCTCTGTAAGAAGGACAGAACTGAGGTCTAAAATTGCTGTTGTCCAGTTTCCTCCCCTGGCTTTGCTGGCACATGCACAGAGACGTGTGTCTTTCACTACATACACGCTTTTGTCCTTGAACAGTATTTCCTTATTCCGCAGTAGGGCACACTACGTCCAGAAACCAAGCCAGGGAATCGTCTTATGACAAAAGTGACAGTTTGAAAATCTTTGTGGTTCACACCCAGGGTTAGAAATGGTATTACTGCTCACACAGTTCTCCTGTCATCACTTAAAAACCAAACAAAAAAGCCGCAAATTTTATTTTAGCTGGAAGTTTACCCTCTTTGCATGAATAAATTTGGTATGAAATTGGTCAGAAATGTGTTGATTTTCTCATTATTAGAGCCAGTCAGGAAGAGAATTTGCATTCCAGAGGAACTTCTGAAAGTTCCAGTTTTGTTTTCAGTTCCCTTCTGACTTTCCAAAAATAGAAGTCTTTTAAATTTTATTCTGAGGTTATTTTATTTCATTTCTTATTACTTTATGTCATCTTTTATTTTATTGTATTACTATTTTACGTGCATATTATATTTCATTTTGTATTATTTTGGAACATATACAGTTATTACGTTTTCCCTAAAGAAAAGTTTGCAAAAATTGCCCATGGAATATTTTGATCTTGACAATTTGACATTTTCTGATGGAAAAATCATTCCTTTGGAAAATTATTGATCAGCTCTATATTTTCTCCCTTTTCTTTGGTTAAAAATATTAATCCCCTCTCTCTGTTTGGGGCTGTCCTATCTACCAGGACATTGTCTGTTGGCCAGGCATTACTTATCCTTCTTAACTGCTAAGTAAGGACTTGGTCCTGTGAAGAGTTATGCAAAGTTAACTTTACACCTGGGAATACTTGTCAGGTGTCTGAGCCTTAGTTTGGGGAGATCAAAGATAAAATTCCCACTGATTAAGGGACTGGATCCTTTGATTTCAGTGGGATTTGGACAGCTAATGCCTTTAGCCTTCTTTGACACTTATCATCAATGTGCAAACCCCTAGAACTAAGTGCCGCAGCAAATCTCAGCTCTGTGTTACCCGCGTCATCTCACCAGCTCTCTCAGTACCACGGGGAAAAGGATGCCGCTCTTTAGAGTACAATCTTCAGTTCAGCATCCTGTCTCACTGAAAGTCAGTGGGTCGTTGGCACCTAAGTCACTTTTGAAACTTGCTCGTGCTTTTCAAAATATGACCCTTAGTCAAGGCCTCCTGGTCAGACGTTCCTGAAAATCGCAAATGAATTTCTTTGCTAAGATAAAATGCAGGTGAAAGAAGGTGCTTTTACACATTTTGGCAATGATTTTCAAAGCACGGTACTGTATACAAGCAGCACTCATCTCCCACTGAATTGCTAGCAAGCTGAGGTTACGAAGGGTGAGTGGTTTCTTCACATATCCTGGAAAAGTGTGAGGGACCTTCAGTGCGCCGGCAATTATAGGAATGAGATAATCTTGGACCAGAACTATTGGCCCCTGCATTGGTCTGTTGAACTGTATAAGAATCATCAGAACTTCTTGATTACTCTCCTCTACAGGGTTGGTTAGATAGTCACACTAACCAGTTCTGGATCCTATCTGGGCACAGCAAATATGATCATTTCATTTCTGTGTATTACAGTAGGCTCTGTCACTTAATTGAAAACCTGTACTTTTTCAACACGAACTTTGTGACCTATTGTCCCTTCTTCACCTGAAGG
>ML675636.1:2207405-2255902 GCA_007922155.1 Mesoclemmys tuberculata | reverse complement strand
GGTTGCTCTGGAAGGAATGGTGTGAGTCAATGGACATTCTGTAGTATCTCTATCTGCCTTGCTGGGTTAGAGTGCTGGTGCTATATATTAGTGAACTATTACAAATACAGAAGGTTGCCGACAGAGTGAGTGTTGCCACTGGCCTCATTGGGCGTCCCAAGACAACAGTAATTTTAATAATACTGAGCCTGAGTTTGAGAGAACAACCTCTCAATACCTCAGAGTAATAACTGAAAATTCTTAAATAATGAATATAATTGCCATACAATTCATAGTTCAGGCTACTACAGCCAACACCAAATCCATCTCAAGAATATTATGAATATTAATTAATATTAAAACATTCAAAATATTAGTTGATGACAGAACAAGGAGGAATGGTCTCAAGTTGCAGTGGGGAAGTCTTGGTTAGATATTAGGAAAAACATTTTTACTAGGAGGGTGGTGAAACACTGGAATAGGTTACTTAGAGAGGTGGTGGAATCCCCAATATTAGAGATTTTTAAACTGTGGCTTGACAAAACCCTCTCTGGGATAATGTAGCTGAGATTAATCCTGCTTTGAGCAGGGGGTCGGACTAGATGACCTGCTGAGGTCCCTTCCAACTCTAATATTCTATGCGTCTAAAAAAATCAATCCTCCCCCCGTTTTCAAACCAATATTTTTCTGGCCATCACCCGTCTCACGGCTTCCTTCACCTCCTTATTCCTCAGGCTGTAAATCAAGGGGTTGAGGACTGGAGATACAAGGGAGTAGAACAGGGAAAGCAGTTTGTCCGTGTTGAGTGAGTAGCTGGATTTGGGCCTTAGGTACGTCATGATGCCAGAGCCGAAAAACAAGGTCACCACGATGAGGTGGGAGGAGCAGGTGGAGAAGGTTTTACTCCGGCCAGCAGCGGATGCAATGCTGAGGATAGTGTGGAGGATATGAATGTAGGAGACAAGGATGAGCAGGAAGGGAACCAAGATGAAGGTGACAGCAATGGCATACACAAATACTTCATTCTTGTAGGTATCCGCGCAGGCCAGCTTCAGCAGCGGGGGCAGGTCGCAGAAGAAGTGGTTGATCCTATTAGGCCCCCAGAAGGGCAGAGTGAATATGAAAGTTGCCTGCCCAATTCCCACCAGCAGCCCGATGAACCAGCACATAGCTGAAAGCTGGAGACACACAGCTCTGCTCATCATGGCCGTGTAGTGCAGAGGGTAACATATGGCCACTTAACGGTCATAGGACATAGCGGCCAGTAGGCAGCACTCTGTGATCCCGAAGAGGGAGAAGAAAAACATCTGGCCCCTACTCTGATTTAGTGATGCTAGTTCATACTATGGAACTATGCTGGGAATCTGGTACTGGACTTCTATTCAGACCACATCTGTTGCAATTCTGGGGAGAAGACGTTGCACTTTCCATGCAAACAGAGGAAGCAGAATCCTGGCTTTATGTGCTGAACTCAGCCTTCCAGGTAGTTCCACACAGGGAGATAATCAGGAATGGCTATGCCTGAAGAATAACTGGCTAGGGCATAGTACTGCTGGAAAGGATATGCATGTTATAGTGGGTCATGAATGGAATATGAATCAACAATGTGATGAGTTGCGAAAAAGGGCTGCATTAATAGGAGTGTTGTATGTGAGATTTAGGAGGTAATTGTCCTGCTTTACTTGGCCCTAGGGAAGTCTCCACTGGAGTACTCTTTCCAGTTCCAGGTGCCCCTCTTTAGAAAAGAGGTGGATGAATTAGAGAGATCCCAGAGTAGAGCAAAAACAACTGAAATGGTTTAGGAAACCTGATCTCTCAGGAAAGGCTAAAAAAACTGTTCATGATTAGTCTGGGGAACAGGAAACCGAGACGGGACATGATAATAGTTTTCAAATAAATTCAGGACTGTTAAACAGACAACGGGTTCAGTTGTTCTCCACATCTGCTGAAGGTAGGACATGAAGTAACAGGCTTAATCTGCAGTGAAGGAGATTTAGGTTAGACATTAGGAAAAACCTTCCAACTCTCAGGCTAGTTAAGCTCTGGAACAGGTTCCCAAGAGAGATTTCGGAATCCCCCTCCCTGAAGGTTTTTAAGAATAGCCTGGACAAATCCCTGTCAGGGCTGCTCTTGGTTAATTGATTCTGCCTCAGCCCAGGGGGCAGGTTGTGATGACCTCTCGCAATCCCTCACACCTGACATTCCTGATTCTATTATTGTAACTATCCCTTATAACTCCGTGTGGACACACGATGGGATTTTCAGGTGTGCCCAGAGCTTGAACGCCCATTGAAATCAATAGCTGCTAGGTTCTTTGGTGAATCTGAAAAATCCCACTAGGTGTCTTACCTGCATCCTCAGACACCCAAATACCTTTCAGAATCTGCCCTAGTCCTTTTAGTGTGGCCTGATGTACAACAAACTCCAGGTTACAGTGGCCCATGGAGGTCCCCAACTAGGATGAGCCACTGATGGCAAATGAAGCCTGTGGAGAGATAGATACTGTGGAGATCTAGACCAATAGCTCCTGCCCAAGGATTCTATGGTATGGATTCATCAGGGAGTACAACATGGAATTTCCTTCTCTGTTAAATCTGAGGGGTGTGGTGGGCATGGACCGGATGTGGAGCTAGTACAAACTTACACAGTTCCACTGATTTAAAAGGTGTTATTCCAGGTTACACCTGGTGGGAATGCGGCCCAGTATTTTTCATTTTAAAATCCCCCATGCTCTCTTTTTCCTTCTCTCTTCTTGGAAAAGCTATCAGTCGAGTGGCCATTCTCCTCAGGGTGTCATTCACATCCTTGTTTCTCAGGAAATAGATCAGGGGGCTGAGCAAGGGAGTGACAAGGCTGTAGAGAAGGGAGAACATTTTGTTTAGCTTTATGGCTGCACTCACTGTCAGCACCAAGTAGACGATGGACAGAGCACCATGGAAAGTGCTGACCACTATAAGGTGGGAGGTGCAGGTGGAAAATGCCTTCCTCATCCCAGTTCTGGAAGGGTTTTTCACGATTGCCACAATGATGAAGGTGTAGGATATCAGGGTCAGCAGGAAGGGGATCCAGGTGTCTGTATCTGAGAGCAAGAAGCCCGCTAAGGTGATCAGATGGGTGTCACTGCACGACAACTTTACCAGAGGCATGAAGTCACAGAAGAAATGGCCTATTTCATTAGGGCCGCATAAATGTAGCCTGTAGGTCCCGGCCATTATTACCAGGTTGAAGAGGAAGCCACCCAGACAAGAGCAGGAAGCCAGCTTAATGCACACCCTCACATTCATGAGGGCCATGTAATGTAGCGAGTTGCATATTGCTAAGTAGCCATCATACGCCATCACCATTAACAGTAAGATCTCAGTTGCTACCTGGGAGCCGAACATATAAAGATGCGCTACAGAGCTGCTGAAAGAGATGTCCATGCCCTTCTGAGCTAGGAAGACTTTCACTATTTTGGGGACTATGTTGGAAGTGTACCAGATATCCAAGAAGGACAAGTTCCCTAGGAAGAACACATGGGGGTGTGAAGGCTGTGGTCAACCAGAACTGTGACAATGATCAGGGTGTTCCCAGCCAAGGTTGTGATATACATTAGCAGAACCAGCACAAACGGACCCATATGGAATGGGTAGAGGATCCGATACCAGCGGAGGATGAATTCTGTAACGTTGCTTTGATTTCCTCTCTCAATATCTGCCATGTTTGTGGCATCTAGGAAAAGTCCAATACAGAAATCAAGCACCAACAGACAATACTGGTTCAGTAAACAAGAATGATTTTTGGACTAACCCCAGCCTTTAAAGTGCAGTCCTATATCAGTAAATGGCTTTCATCCCTATGGAGCAAAACCAAACAACATCTACTGAAAGATTGACCACCACCAATAAATCGAGAGAAGTGGAATCACAGAAGTATTCAAGGAGAGAAAGAACAAATGAAATGAAAAAATAATTACATGAGCGATTGTTGCTGTCACAGAAACAGTGGATGGGATTTTCTAAAGTTGCCTAGCGGGTCTGGATGCCAAATTCTCATTAATGTTAATGGGAACTGAGCATCCAAATCTATTAGGGAGCTTTGAATATTGTCTCCTGTATGTTTGTCTGCTGTAGGCATATAGGAGTTTGTCATGCAACTTCAGTTAAACTACAAAACCCCACCTCTAACTCACTGAGTATTATGACCCATACGGTCTCCCTTTTGCTGGTTCCCCAGAAATTTTATGGCACGTGGGTGCTTTGGAAAATTTCAGTAGGCACTAATCTGCATCTTTAGGATCCTAAAAACATTAAAAAATAGGGCCCCGGTAACACAATTTCATTCAGCTCTACACAGGCATTATTTTTAAATGAACCCTTTTTACATCCCAAGCGAAGTGAGGGGGTGAGGCTCTGTGCCTTGCTGATGAAGTCTCATGTAACTGAAACTGTGGCTCTGTTTAGCATTTCAGAGGCTGAGGCATCACAGCGGCTGCAGGACAGCCCACCCATGTGTGTATGTGGGGGGCAGAGATTTAAAATGAAGAAGTGTCAGAAGAGAGAAAGAAGTGACAGAAAGAGTGAGTCCAGCTGAAGTGAAGGGGTTAAGAATTGGACAGTTGGAGGCAGAGAGAGAAAATTTTATCCAAACCTTTGATCTGATTCCTCGCTCCTTAAAACTTTGGGGAAATGTTGAAAATCCAGAGCAACTGGTTAATTTATGTATTGATAGGTACAGACATATATATGACAAGTTTGTATGGGGTAGAGAGAAAGAGAGAGATCCATGATTGTTACTTTGTCTTTGTCTCACTCTGCAGCCTAGAACCAGTGTTGAGTCAGTGTGAAGTAATAGCATCAGCGCTAAGCATGGACGAGACCTCTTTTTGTTTGTAGTATTGCCAGGTTCAATCATTCCTGGGATTCACCATCTCTTACATAGAATCAAGCTTCTGTCTTCATCGTGGAAATCAGAATTAACCCCGGGACTCAAGTGGGCTATAGGTGGCTCTCCAATGGTGCATGCGTTACCCTGATTGGTCTCCAGATGTCGGTTTTTATCTATATTCTCACTGGTGTAAATTTGGAGAAGATGAAGAAGAAGAATGCAGAATAATAACACAGTTGGGAGCACAGGAGGGGGATCCAGAGACGCTGTTCCTGACCCCAGCCAAATTACTTAGGCAAAAGTTTTCAAACTCAGGTGCCTAAAAAATTTTTAGCCAGCAAAACTCTCTGCTAATCAAAGTGGCCTCCTCAGGGCTGCCCAGAAAAAAACAGGAAAAAAAAAACAGACTAAGATAAGAAGGCTACGATTTTCAAACAGCCTAAGGGACTTGGATGCCCAATTTCTATTAATTTCTAGGGGAGTTAGGTGCCTAACTTGCTTAGGCAGTTGTGAAAATTCCACATAGCACCTAAATCCCTTTAAAAACATGGGTAATGGGATTAGGTGTTTTGAAAGTGTGA
Source organism: Mesoclemmys tuberculata (assembly GCA_007922155.1). Taxonomy (NCBI): domain Eukaryota; kingdom Metazoa; phylum Chordata; order Testudines; family Chelidae; genus Mesoclemmys; species Mesoclemmys tuberculata. Next base: position 2,250,476 of record ML675636.1, on the reverse strand, counting down.
CCAATTCCACAGTCTGTGTCTCAGTTTCCCTCAGTGGGGCTGGGGCCGAGGTCTGTGTCTATGTCAGCTGAGAGCTCTGGGTGGCATTTTGAAAGCAGCTTTCTGGGACCTAGGTGTCCAAATCCCTCTGAAGTGCGAGGAACTTTAGGTGCCTAATTCAAACCTAATTAATTTTGATAATATTTTCATGACCCCACTCTGTGCCTCAGTTTCCCCTATATGCTGCATGGTTACCCAGTGGGGAGGCAAAGGGCTCTGTGTGTTTTCAGGAAAGGCTGAAAGACACATGAATGGTCGTGTTCCCTCCCAGTCATTAAGGTACCGGTTGAAACCAACTGAGCAGATGGACAAGGGGGCTGGCCAGACCATGGTGGTGCCAGCGAGGCCTGGATTTCCCCCCTTCTCTGCAAGGAAGATGAGTGAAGACCCCCACTTGCCAGTTAGAGAATGAAGGACTGGGAAGGTCTGAGGTGGCTTCTGGACGCTCGCTGTTCTGAGAACTGATTGCGGAGCCCAAACGGACACACAGACACAGTCTGCACATGGGGTTCACTCCAGCATGTCTGGGCTCTAGGCTGACCCGAAGGGACAAGGCTTTCATCTTTTGCTGTGCTAGGCTCCGGCCTGCCAGTGATGTGACTAATAAACATGGCTGTTTCGCCAACACGCCCCAAGTGGCATGGCAAATCCTGGGGGCGGCGTGTGGGTCCCCGCCAAGCAGATGTCTGTCGCAGGAATCGGGGTGTTCATCATAGGGTGAAATGGGGGAGCTAAGCACCAAAGGCCCATCCGGGAGAAGATGCAGCCAGGTGTGGCTTCCCCTGAAGGGAGTGTGGGACCCTTTGGGGGTCTGGCCTGTTGGCGGAGGGATGGGTCCAGAGCTGGGGATGTAGCACCGATGCTGGGGGTCTGTGGGAGCGGGTGTGAGGCTGTTCCCTTCGCCAGCCTGGAATCTGTGGGTGTGTTTTGTTGTCCTCTGCTGGTGGGAATGAGATCTGCTCCGTGTGCGTGGGGGGGAGGGGTGCCTGCGTCCCTGCTGTCCCCGTCTTTTGCTCGGTGTGTGGGACGTGCGTATTTCCCTTCCGCTCCCTCTGGGCAGGAAGGACGTCTGTTCTCGTGGGGGAGCTGCTCTGTGGTGCATGGAGACAGCTGAAGTCTGGCCCAGGCCTGGCCTGGCAGGGGTGGCTGGGGCACAGAACTGGGCAGAAATCCCAGATTTCTCAGGCTGCAGGACCCGGGCCAGGCAGCCCCTAGTCGGCGTGCTGGGGACGCGGCACTGGTGCAGTGACAAAGCGCTCTATCTGTGGGAATTGTCGGTGCTGTGTGGTGGGGGCGGGACAGCAAGGATCTCTAGTGTCTGTGATCCATTGGCCCAGCCGGGGGGCAGCGTCAGGACAGGCACGGGGGGGTATTGTAAGCTAGGGCTGTGGGTCGGGATTGAGGGGCACCAGCGCAGCTTCGCACGGGAGCCCAGAGATGGTGGGCGGAGAGGACAGAAGAGGACTGTGGGGCAGGTCTGAGCGCAGTGGCAGAGCTACGGGTTGCGGGCTGGACAGCCGTGCCTGGAAGCCTGGCATCATCTTTCACTTGCTGCTCCTGGGCCGTGCTGCCTTTGCTAACCTGGGGGGAAACTGAGGTTTGTTTTCATGCCTCTTTCATGGCAGCCTTTCACCCCTTATGTCCCTTCTCTGCCCGGGAGCCTGATGGAATTTACTAAGGGAGGGGTGACCTGTGTTGGGCACTTGACCCATTCCTCTTTACCCACTGGGGCTGTTTGCCCTGGGATCAGCCCGTCCCACACTTTGTCTAACTTTAATCAATGCCTTTGGGTTTCCTTTTCAATCACCCCCACAGGATGGCCCCTGAGCCCCGCGTTTCCTGGTGGCATTCCTTGTAATGGCGCTCGGTGGGACCCATTAAAACGCTGTGTAAACTTGTGTCTGTTGGTGGCCCATAATTCCAGGCAGGGCCAGCTCATTAAGGCAGGTGAAATTCTAATGACCTGGGTCCCGCCTGTAGGTCCCTCTAGGCCCAGAGCTGCTGCACGGTGAATGGGAGAGATCTCTTTTCTCAAGGGGATGGTTTTTAGCGGGCACAGAATGAAGCAGGCTTTTGGGTGTTTTTGAGTGACGATTTCTGTCCTAAGAAGAATGTTAATGAGATAAATGAAATTGATCCAGGCTGTGTCGAAGGGCACCATTGTTTCCTGGCTCTGCTGTGGGCTGCCTCTGTTTCCCTCCCTCACTGTGGTCACTTAGATTCATAGACCTATGGCCCAAATGAACCACCAGGATCATCTAGTCTGACCTGCCTCTTGCAAGCTACAGCACCTCCCCAATCTGCTCCAGTCACACACCCCTCACCTCTGGCCGAGTCACTGACATTCTCAAATCATGACTTAAAGATGTCGAGTCACAGAGAATCTACCACTGACACTCATTTAAAGGTGAAAGCGACCCGTGCCCCAAGCTGCAGAGGAAGGCAAAACCCCACAGGATCTCTGCCCATCAGAGCTCATGATTTACACAGAGATCGCTTTAGCACTTCTTTTATTAGCAGTAATGCCAAGAGGCTCCAGCTCTGTAGTCTTCACAATGTGTTATAAAAGTTGTAATGCAGCAAGTGGGCAGGAGGGGAGAGAGATGTCACCATTGGGAAGTGTCAAGATGATGGCCACTGGTGACGAGGAGGAAGATGATGGTGATGAGGAAGATGATGGCTAACATTTCCGGTTGCTCTGGAAGGAATGGTATGAGTCAATGGACATTCTGTAGTATCTCTACCTGCCTTGCTGGGTTAGAGTGCTGGTGCTATATATTAATGAACTATTACAAATAAAGAAGGTTGCTGACAGAGTGAGTGTTGCAACTGTGTCCATCGGGGGTCTCAACAGAACAGTAATTTTAATAGTACTGGGTTTGACTTTGAGAGAAGAACCCCTCAATACCTCAGAGTGATAACTGAAAAGTCCTAAATAATGAATATAATTGCCATACAATTCATAGTTCAGGCTACCACAGCCAATACCAAATCCATCACAAGAATATTATGAATATTAATTAATATTAAAAATATTTAAAATATTAGTAGATGACAGAACAAGGAGCAATGGTCTCAAGTTGCAGTGGGGGAAGTCTAGGTGGGATATTAGGAAATAGTTTTTCACTAGGAGTGTGGTGAAGCACTGGAATGAGTTATCTAGAGAGGTGATGGAATCTCCATCTTTAGAGGTTTTTAAACTGTGGCTTGACAAACCCCCACTGGGATGGTGTAGCTGAGATTAGTCCTGCTTTGAGCAGGGGCTTGGACTAGATGACCTGCTGAGGTCCCTTCCAACTCTAATATTCTATGGATCTAAAAAAATCAATCCTCCCCCCGTTTTCAAACCAATATTTTTCTGGCCATCAACCGTCTCAGGGCTTCCTTCACCTCCTTATTCCTCAGGCTGTAAATCAAAGGGTTGAGCACTGGGGACACAAGGGAGTAGAAGAGGGAAAGCAGTTTGTCCGTGTTGAGTGAGTAGCTGGATTTGGGCCTTAGATACGTCACGATGCCGGAGCCAAAAAACAAAGTCACCACGATGAGGTGGGAGGAGCAAGTGGAGAAAGTTTTGCTCCGGCCTGCAGCGGATGCAATGTTAAGGATAGTGTGGAGGATGTGGATGTAGGACATAAGGATGAGCAGGAAAGGCACCATGATGAAGGTGACAGTGATGGTGTACACAGCTATTTCATTCTTGTAGGTATCCACGCAGGCCAGCTTCAGCAGGGGGGGCAGGTCGCAGAAGAAGTGGTTAATCCTATTAGGCCCACAGTAGGGCAGAGTGAATATGAAAGTTGTCTGCCCAATTCCCACCAGCAGCCCGATGAACCAGCACATAGCTGAGAGCTGGAGACACACAGCTCTGCTCATCATGGCCGTGTAGTGCAGAGGGTGACATATGGCCACGTAACGGTCATAGGACATAGAGGCCAGTAGGCAGCATTCTGTGATCCCCAAGAAGGAGAAGAAATACATCTGTGTGGCACAGCCCAGAAAGGAGATGCTCTTGTCCTTGGAGAGAAAGTTCACCAGCATCTTGGGGATGGTGGACGAGGTGTAACCGATTTCTAGAAAGGACAAATTACGGAGGAAGAAATACATGGGGAGGCGTAGGGCAGGGTCTGCCATCGTGACCGTGATGATGAGTATATTGCCCACTATGGTAAAGACGTACATCAGCAGCACCAGGAAAAAAATGGAAACGTGGAGCGCCAGGATGTTGGAGAGAGGCACAAAGAAGAACTGTGTCACCATCGTGTGATTCCTGCTAGCCATCTCCTACAGTTGTTTCCTATCTGTGGAGACAATAAAATTCTTCATGAACTGAGGAAGTTGGGTGAATTCCAAAAGCAATACACGGATATTATCTCAGACACACCTATTTTGGGTGGTGCAGTCCTTTTGTAAGACTTCTGGTGATTGATGCTCCGTAGCAATAAGACCCCCACATATGCCTCTGATGTCAGTTACAAAGCCAGACTCGAGGTGTCACAACTTGGACACCCAGAACAGTGGCCAGTTCCGAGAACATCAGCCTGGATCTCCTTGGTCTTTAAAATAATGAAACAACTGGGCTTCATTTCCTGTTTGCTAGGTCCGGTTACAAAGGTGGATATCCCTGGCTCCTGTTACCAGCCAGACCACATTGGGTGTGTCTACACAGCAGTTTGACACAGGCAGGAGAGAGTCTCCCAGCCTGGCTTGGCAAACTTCAGCTACTGGGCCCCTCTTAGCCCACCCACCACCACTCTAGTCTTCAGATCCTGAGCTCCAGCCTCCACCACCCCTTCACAGCAGCATCTTCACAGCAAGCACTACTGTGAATCTTGCTAACCCAATGATGCCAAACCAGGCTGGGAGGCTCACATCCACTTTGTCCAAAGTGCTGTGTAGACCGACCGACTGGGGCTTGATCCTACAAACCTTCGAGTAGTCCTGGCTCAACTGATTAGTCCAAAATTTGAAGTGGCTCCGCTTTGCTACCTTGCTCTAGTTTTCACTTTATAATGGTTTTTATGTAGAGACACAGACACATACTGTATGCACAAATAGACACCAGCCAGACCTGTCTACACACCACCCCCACAGTTCTATGGAGCCAGCTGCAGTCTCAGAAACAATTTATTCAGAGAAGGAGGAAATGCCAGCCAGTATTTCAACAGGATTCTCCCTTCTATTCATTGCTCCAATTCTGCAGTGGAAGAGGCTTTATTCTACTGAAGAGGCTTAATTCTCCTCTCAGTTCAGTTTTACACAATTGTAAATCAACTGACTTCAGTAAAGTGACTTCTAATTTTCATCTGTTGAAGTGAGAGGAGAATTAAACCCATGGATAATCAAGAGGTCTCTCTATCTATCCATCCTTTAATATGTAATATTTATCCATCCATTCATCCTCATCACGTTTCTATCTGTGCTGTCACATGCCATATCTATTAATCTATCTACGCAAAAATTTATATCAGTGCTTCTCATTACGGGATCTGAGTGTATATCCCGTCTCAAGCATACTTATCTCTGTCTACTTTCATATGCATTATCCTACCTACCTACATACCGAGCCACCTACCAATCTACCATACAGGGTGGGCGAGATAACATCTTTGACTGGACCAACTTCAGTTGGTGAAAGATCCAAGCTTACGAATTTACAGAGCTCTTCTTCAGCTGCGCTCTAAATACGTTTCCCCGACCTGAAACAGAGCTTTGCATAAGCTCAAATCTTGTCTCCCTAACCAATAGAATCTGGTAGTAAAATGTATGACCTCCCCTACTGTATCTCTCTAATATACTGGGACTGCCATAGCTACAACAACACTGCATCCATCCGTCTCTTTTCGTACAGCACCCATTAAAACTCTACTTAGCAGCCAACATCCTAATTACACATTTAGGCAATATCCTAACCTAACTATCCTAAATTCAATGGGAGTTGGGTGTGTAAATCCCCTAGGTTCCTTTGGAAATTTCCTTTGGAAATCTGTAGTCATTTATACCGATGCAAGGTGAGTGCCAAATGATTCCATATCACAATTACCCTCTTGAACTTGCAGGCCTGTTTCCACACCCAGGTGGCACTCATATGTAAATGACTACACAAAGGTACAAAGCAGTAGAGAAAAGGGATCAAGGTAAAAGTATGCACTGATGTGCTTAGTTAAAAAGCAAAAACACTTAGAAGAAACAAAACATTTAAAAAATATTCCAATCTAGTAGAATCATATTCTTTATAACTTACTTGCAATTGAGAGAACAGCACATTCTGAAGAAGCCACACCTAGGGGAGTCTGATAATTTAAGGTCTTTATGCCTTTGTTGAGATGAGGTCCCTCGTGCACTGAATCCTCGCCACGGAGAAGACTCATAGATGAGAGGAAGACATTTCTTTCTTCTCTTTGGGGTGGAGACTACACAGCTTTGTGGCCAGGGGCCAAGTTTCCAGGAACAGCTGTTTTGAAGAAAGGATGGTGGAAAATTTTCCATCAAAACTTTCTTCACTAGAAAATTAGGTTTTCAATTAGGCTAATGCTTCCTGGAAGATGTCTGCTTTGGAAGCAGACCTTACCCAAAACTTTTTGAAAATGAGACTAAAGTCCTTAAATGGCTTATTTTAAACTTATTACCCATAAGGACACTCAATATTTCTCTCACTTTAAGGTGCTTATTTAGCCTGTGTAGGAGTAAGCACCTCACAGAATTTCTTTAGCGTCACAACCCACCCGTGACTTAGAGAAGTGTGACTGCCCCTGTTTTGCAAACTGGGAGCAGATGCACACAGAGAATGGGGGCCATCATTTCAAAGGTGGCCAAGAGCCAAAACATTCAGAGAGGCACCTATTGGGAATTCCAAAGTTACCTAAGCAGCGAAGGGGTCAAATCTCAGCTTCACAAAGTCACATAGGTGTATATCTATCACTTAAGGCCAAATCATATTTGGGCCCCTCTGGGATTCACAAAAATGCTGTTCAGCTGCTGTCAAACCCATCGGTGCCTGAACTCAGGGGGGTCCTACTTTTTCGCAGTAAAAGTTCCCAAGTGCCTCTGTTTCTTTGTCAGGGCATGTGTTCTGCAGTCCCACAACAGTCATCCCCAGAGACACGCACGAGCTAGGAGGACCTAGCCAGCCATCCACCTAACCTCCCTGCAGGGCGAAATTTGGTAAGCATGCTCAGAGCTAACCTATCAGATTGGGTCTTAATAGGCGAACTTATGCAAAGTGAGGATGGGCTGGAAAGGAGGGAAGTGACTTTTAGCTCAGTTGTTAGAATCGGTAGTTGGGGTGTGGGATAACTCTTGTTCAAGTGTGCATCAGGGGGGCAATGATTTCAACAACGATCTGCTGCCTCTCAGGTTTCATAAATTTCTAGATCCACCTCAGCCATGGCATGTGAGGGGGCTGGCAGCTTGTGACCCTGCCTTGTAATAACCATTTGACCCCTTGAGGGTTCCCAACCTCAAGTCTGAGACTAACCTCCTGACCTCCATTCCCCTTGGTAAATTGTTCCAATGGTTTATTACGCTCACTGTTACAAATGTACACCTTGTTTCCAAGCTAAATCTGTCTAGCTTCCACTTCCAGCCACTGGATGCTGTTGGGCCTTTCTCTGCTAGACTGAAGATCTCAATGATAAATGTTGGTTCCCCACGTAGATACCCTCAGGTGACATGTGCTTAAACCGTTTTGTGACTCTAACTCCTTGCAGGATTTAAATAATCATCTATGCAGTCCATGCCCATAAATACTCATGAAAACCTACCCCACAGAAACAAAGCGATTTGCCCCATTTCAAAATCCATGGTAGAGCAGTACACTCAACCTGGGTTTCCCACTTCTGAAGGTAGGTCTGTAACCACTGCATCATCCTTCTAGCCAGCTGTTTAGAAGCAAATTCAAGTCCTTGCTGTGAATATGCTCTTCTGGGGCAGGGTTAATGGGTGACACTTAGTAGGATGAGGCCCCAATTCTGACTGCACCTTCGTTAGTGACCACAATAAAAAAGGAAAACACCGATATTCATTCCAAATGAATTACAGGCAATGTGGATGGGAACTCAGTTCAACGTCTGAGAAAATATTTCTGACAAACCATTTACACTATGTATACTGATCTATTATTAATAAATGGATGAATCCATATCTTAATTACATTGTATAGTTATATCTAGCAATTTGAAATCGCATAATTCCAAAGCTAATTAAAAAAGAAGATTAATAGCTGTAGGGAACAATTTTAATAGAAAGTGGGCCTCAAAGCCCTTGACAGAACTTTGAACATTCTGCTCTTGTAAATTACGATACTTATACTGAGTTCAAGGCAGTGATGCTCCTCACACCAGCGGTGGATCTGGCCCCGACTCTGATGGAATGATGCTACTTTATACCAGTTGGGGCTCTGGGCTGTGGACTGAGATGGAACTATGCTGGGAATCTGGTGCTGGACTTCTATTCAGAGCACATCTGTTGCAATTCTGGGGAGAAGACGTTGCACTTTCCATGTAAACAGAGGCAGCAGAATCCTGGCTTTATGTGCTGAACTCAGCCTTCCGGGCAGTTCCACACAGGGAGATAATCAGGAATGGCTATGCCTGAGGAATAACTGGCTTGGCCATATTATTGCTGGAAAGGATATGCATGTTATGGTGGGTCATGAATGGAATACGAATCAACAATGTGATGAGTTGCGAAAAAGGGCTGCATTAATAGGAGTGTTGTATGTGAGATTTAGGAGGTAATTGTCCTGCTTTACTTGGCCCTGGGGAAGTCTTCACTGGAGTACTCTGTCCAGTTCCAGGTGCCCCTCCTTAGTCAAGAGGTGGAGAAATTAGAGAGATCCCAGAGGAGAGCAAAAACAACAGAAAAGGTTTAGAAAACCTGACCTCTGAGGGAAGTCTAAAAAAACTATTCATGGTTAGTCTGGGGAACAGGAAACCGAGACAGGACATGATAATAGTTTTCAAATAAATTCAGGATTGTTAAAAAGAGAACGGGTTCAGTTGTTCTCCACATCCACTGAAGGTAGGACATAAAGTAACAGGCTTAATCTGCAGCAAGGAAGATTAAGGTTAGACATTAGGAAAAACCTTCCAACTCTCAGGTTAGTTAAGCTCTGGAACAGGTTCCCAAGAGAGGTTTCAGAATCCCCCTCATGGAAGGTTTTTAAGAATAGCCTGGACAAATCCATGTCAGGGCTGCTCTTGGTTAATCAGTCCTGCCTCAGCACGGGGGGCAGGTTGTGATGACCTCTAGCAGTCCCTTACAGCCTGACATTTCTGATTGTAACTATCCCTTATAACTCTGTGTGGACACACAATGGGATTTTCAGATGTGCCCAGAGGTCGAACGCCCATTGAAATCAATAGCTGCTAGGTTCCCTGGTGAATCTGAAAAATCCCACTAGGTGTCTACCTGTATCCTCAGACACCTAAATACCTTTCAGAATCTGCCCCAGTCCTTTTAGTGTGGCCTGATGTACAACAAACCCCAGGTTACAGTGGCCCATGGAGGTCCCTAACTAGGATGAGCTGCTGATGGCAAATGAAGCATGTGGAGCGATAGGTACTGTGGAGATCTAGACCAATAGCTCCTGCCCAAGAATTCTATGGTATGGATTCATCAGGGAGTACAACATGGGATTTCATTGTCTGTTAAATCTGAGGGGTGGGGTGTGCATGTACCAGATGGGGATCTACTACAAACTTGCAGAGCTCCACTGATTTAAATGGAGTTATTGCAGTTTACACCTGGTGGGAGTGTGGCCCAGTATTTTTCATTTTAAAATCCCCCATGCTCCCTGGTTTTGATTTCAAGGCCCCAAGTAATGGAGAATTCATCATTTTGCTAGATAAGTTTTTCCATTAATTAATTACACTCATTGGTTAAAAAAACCTGCCTTTTAGTAAGACTCGTAGACTTTATGATCATCAGGTCTGACCTCCTGCACATCACAGGCCAAAGAATCTCCCCCCACCCAGTCCTATAATAGAGGCCTCACCTCTTGAACATGAACGAGCATTGTCAGCATCCTTCTTGAGGACTTTACCCACTAATAGGCTCCTGTTTGCTGTGTGACTAAAATTACTAGACCTGTGATAACTTCCCGTGAAAAGTTTTGATTTTCCTGCATTGGCATTTTATGACTGGAGAAAGGTTTTGCAGAAAAATTCCTGCTCACCCCTACTGTGAACCTTCTCTTGGCTAAATGAAATAGATGGCACTACTTAAATCCCTCACTTGGAAATATTCTCATAGTGCTTGTGTGAACACTGGTCATTTTCTCAACAGGGCGCTTAGGTCTGTGTAACTTACATCGCTCAGAGGATGGCTTATTCACACGCCCGAGCAGCGTAAGTTATACCACGTAGGGGTAGTGTAGACATAGTAAGAGTTAGGCACCCAATTCCTGAGTCTTATTCACACTACAGACCTTTTTCACCATTCTGGCAGCTAAAAGGAGCCGTTCAGTGAGCATGACTGTAATTTGCGCTCACCTTAAAGCTTCTTTACGATGCCATAATGAAAGGGTTTCTGTAATTCAGGCCTGGAAAACTTACCATATCCTCTGGTCATCTGTGCATGAGGCCTCAGAAAAATAATCCAACCTAACATACATTGGTCAATTTACAGCCACTACAATACTTACCGAAGGAGCCGGGGGAAGGCACCCAGGGCTCCTCCATTTCCCACTCTCCCCCGGGAACCAGCCAGCCATGTCAATTTCACAGCTCAGACAAGTTGCTCAACTCTCATTGGGGCTGAGACAAAAGCTGACTTTTGTCGACAAAACTCTGTTTTGTAGAGCAGGCCTCAGTCTTTGCCCACTCAGCTGTCCCAGGGGAGTCAGGGTGTATCTGGCTCTGTAATCAGGTCTGGATTAAGGCAGGCTCCAAATTTGCTACCTGTGTTGGGAAGGGGAGCATGTACTCCCACATCCTGGAGCCCAGGATCTATTCTGTGGGAGGCAGCTGACATTTTTTCTTCAGTTCTGGAACCCACACTGGGTCTCTTATGGTGATGGGAGAGGAAGGAGGTGACTTGACCAGTTCAAAGGCAGCATTAAAACTTCAGCCACAGAGCATATAATTGGTACCCAACTCACAATGGCATGCCAAGGATTTGCTGGATTAGGGTGCGAAATCTCTTTAAACCTCTTAGAAAATTCCAACCTCAGTATAGGGGTTTTTAAATGAAATTCCAGGGAGTTTTTATGTATTTTATTTTAAGTTAATTTATTTACGTATTCATAGGGATGGACTTATATATGGACAGACAAGTTTGTATGGGGTAGAGAGAGAGAGAGCAAGATTTCCATGACTGTTACTCTGCCTTCGTGTCATTCTGTAGCCTAGAACCAGTGTTGTGAAGTGATGGCACCAGCGCTAAGCATGGCTGAGACTCCTTTTTGTTCAGAGTATCACCAGATTCAATATCACTGGGATTCACCATCTCTTACCATCCAGTTTGTAAGTTTTCATACCTTATGACTTCACAAATTACAGTGGGCAACAGCAAGATGTATATGTGCATCATGCTGAGAGACCTAGACCATTTTGATATCAGAGTAACTCAACCAATTGCCACCTTTACGTTACCTTTAAGCTAAGTTGCATGCAATAATTTCATTGGTTGCATGAGGGAGACTTGGCCCAGCTGCAATAATTCATGAGAGAGGGGACACTCAGCCACGAGGGTGTACACACACACACACACACACACACACACACACACACAGAGTTAATTTCTGTTATGTGCAACTGTAACAATTTCTCGCATGCAACGGCATTACGTTTGTAATAAGATAACCAATTCAGACCCGATCTGATTGTGTCGGAATAGGTACTTGGAATGGTTATCTCATTACAAGAAATAATGGTCACTGTTCACACATTCTCACCTTCTGATAAATGGTTGTGAATAGGCCTCAGCTACTCTAACTTTATGACTTTGCTATTACCTACCCCACTCATTGTTGTACCTTCCCCTTCACTGTATATATATGCCACATATCTGATTTCCATTCCCTGCATCTGATGAAGTGGGTTAAAGCTCACAACAGCTTATGCCTGCAAAAAGTAAATGTAATAGTCTTTAAAGTGCTATAGAACTCTTGTTGTTTTTGCTGTATACAGACTAACGTGACAACCCCTCTGGAACTGTTATACTCTGATTCTCAATTCTCTGGTGATAGCACAAGGATGTTATCCCTGTTAGACAATCCGAGCTGGATATGAGTCAGCTGTTTGCCCTTATTGCCAAGAAAGCTAATGGTATATTGGGCTGCATTAGTAGGACATTACCAGGAGATCAAGGGAAGTGATTATTCTCTTCTGTTCGGCCCAGTATTTTGCGAGGGATTGATGTCAGGACAACCAGCCTACTGTTAATCACTTGCCTTTTCTTAATATTAGCCCAGCATTATCTCCCTCATCCTCCCTCCCCTTGCCCAACCTGAAACCCATCTCCCCAAAGGCAGAATACCAGGCCGTGCTCTGGGCCCGTTCTCTGATAATGGCCAAGGACAGGGCTCAGACTCTCAGCAGTTGGGTGTAACTTTGGTCCAACCACCATCACGTGTCACCTTCAGCAATTGAATTCCTAGGACAGCAGATGGCCTGCAAAGATCCTGGCTGCTAACAGACCCTTTGTCTTGCTGCCCATGTGAATTTCAGTCTGTTTGACCTCCTTTACTGATGCACCAACCTGGGGTTCCTGACTTAACCCACAATAACTGTGGTGCTTCCCAGGGCTACTCAGGGCTATGGGGCACCCCGTTACCACCTGCCTTGAGTGTGAGGCAGTATTTTCTGTGCCTGCTGGGGGCCAGCTTCCCAACTCCAACGGCCATGGGCAGTACGACTCTCCCCCTAGGTCTAGGCAGGCCCCACTGTCAATCTATTGGTTAGCGATCGCGGATTCCAACCCTTCAGCCCTCCAAGCGTCCCCGTGCAGTGTCCAGGCCCCTTTCACTGGGCACTCCCAGTATTCACAGGTCCACTGCTTCCAGAGAAACAGTCCGACCCCGCTCCCCACTTTCACCTCACATCATCACGCTGCTTAACACAGAGCCATTCATAGTGAAATCCATCCAGGGTTAGTTCCCAAAGCACAACGCTTCAAAGCAACAGCAAGTATAAGCACTGGAAACAAGCAGTTACATATCAAATAAAATCATAACAAGAATGCTAGAGCCTAGACCTAATGAACAAGATACTCTCCAAAGGTCTCCTCTCTGCACTTGGCCCAGACAGGAACACTGCCTGTCTCCCCGGATGCTCATTGCTCAGTACGCTGACTGAGGTAGCCCAAGTGGCAAGCTGTGTTTGAACAATTTTGGAACCTAATATTTTACATTGCAGACTATTGCCTGTACAAACATCTTGCATTAATTAGGATGCCCAGTGGGCTACTCGCTTTTGGTAGAGGCCTCACGTGGTTGTAAAACTAGGAGATCCCTGGAAAAGTCTATGGCCCCTCTTCGTCCACTGCCAGTTCACAGCATGAGGTGGCTGGGGCACAATAGCATCTTCAATAGAACCCCAAAAAGGCAGTGGGTGCTGTGCTGTAGCTGAGATAAATCCTGAGTGACTGAGGTAGGTTTGGGGCAGATCCGAGCCATGGTTTGAGCCCCAGTTGTATGAAAAAAAGTTTTCCTTAAAGGAACAACTTAATTTTGCAAATGCTGTTGCTTGGGAACAGTGGAAGGGGGGTTGTATCTTGGGACCTCTGGTTATGATTTGGGACACTGATGTCACCTAGCTGCCCCAAAAGGTAGGGCAAATTTATAAGAACTTAGCATGAGCTACCTGGAGGATGGGGTGGATTGCACCTTCATCAAGTTTGTGGAAGACACTAAGCTAGGCAGAGTATCAGATACCCTGGAAGGAAGGGATAAGATACAGAAGGACCTAAACAAATTGGAGGATTGGGCCAAAAGAAATCTGATGAGGTTCAACAAGGACAAGTGCAGAGTCCTGCACTTAGGACAGAAGAATCCCATGCACAGCTACAGACTGGGGACCGACAATCTAGGCAGCAGTTCTGCAGAAAAGGACCTTGGAGTTACAGTGGATAAGAAGCTGGATATGGGTCAGCATTGTGCCCTGGTAGCTAAGAAGGCTAATAGCATTTTAGGCTGCATTAGAAAGATCATTGACACCAGATCGAAGGAAGTGATTATTTCCCTCAGTTCGGAATTGGTGGGGCCGCATTTGGAGTATGTGGAGGATGTGGACAAGTTGTAGAGAGTCCAGTGGAGGGCAACAAAAATGATTTGGGGGCCAGAGCACAAGACTTATGAGGAGAGGCTGAGGGAACTTGATTTGTTTAGTCTGCAGAAGAGAAGAATGAAGGGGGAGTTGATAGCAGCCTTTATCTACCTGAAAGGGGGTTCCAGGGAGGATGGAGTTAGGCTGTTCTCAGTGGTGGCAGATGACAGAACAAGGAGAAATGGTCTCAAGTTGCAGTGGGGGAGGCCTAGGATGAACATTAGGAAAAAGGTTTTCACTAGGAGTCTTGTGAAGAACTGCAATAGGTTACCTAGGGAGGTGGTGGCATCTCCATCTTTAGAGGTTTTTAAGTTGCAGCTTGACAAAACCCTCGCTGGAATTGTTTAACTGAGGTTAGTCCTGCTTTGAGCAGGGGGTTGGACTAGATATCTCCTGAGGTCCCTTGCAACTCTAAGATTCTATGATTCTATGATTCTATCTTTAGAGAAAAAGGGAAGCTCTGTCTAATTCGTGCTCTAATTAGAGCTCGTCTGGGTAGAATTCATTTTTAAAAATTAATTTGATGGATATCATTGATGTTTAGTTTTAAGCATTAGTTGAATTTTTTATTTTCTCTGTCATTCAAAATTATGGCCCAGTCAGACAATAAATGTTTAATGACAACAGAGAGGGAGATTTAAAAAGTTATGTTCTATAACCATTAAAAATCCAAATTGTCAACTCACAGGTCAAAATATACAGTCAATCACCTTAAGCCGAACTCCACTAAGTTGTCAAGCAGCATTTTTCTTAGTTTTCCCGTCTGCACATTTCCATCCTTATCAATGGAAATATTTATGACACTTTCTATGTGTAAAGGGAAGTTGACTTTTATCAATAAGAGTTGAATCCTTCCAAGCCTAAATATAGCAGAGCTGACACCATATTCTGCTCCCACACTGACACTAACCAGGGGAGGGGGATGTCAATGAATTGCTGACAGTGAATCTGATAGAGTTCTGGGGGAATAAGATGCATCTGTCAGGTGCTTTCACAGACCATGAGATCTTCACTCACAGATGTGTTCATCTCGGGCTTGACATTACAGGATGCGGAGCGTGCTCAGTTCCCATTGGCTTTGCTGAGAGTTGTGGGTGCTCAATATTTCACAGGGAATGCTCAGCACCCAGTTGCGGGCAGGGGGATACCATCTACTTTCTCAGCTGACAGATCAGATTTAAGTGCTCTGGAGTTTTATCACTGTCCATTTGTCATTCCCTGTGGTCAGCCACCATCTAGAGATTGTTAGACACATAAAATTCTGGGCACATTAACCTTCTCTTCCCCATAGTGTCCAATCTACACCCTAATCATGCCTTTACCAGATTTCACCCTCTGTTATCCACCATACCTCCTGGGGCAGCTTAGACACACCCGAGCATCTAGCTATGGATTATTCACACAAGCCTCTTCCATCAGTTGGCCCTTTTTCACTTGGGATATTATCAGCACTCCATGTTAATGCAAAAGCCCCTTTCCTTGGATTATCAGAGTTTATTTCAAATCCAGGAACGTCCTGACGTATTTTCACAGGGACTCACTTGTTGGGCGAGGTCTCCACCCAGATTTTGCACCAGTATCACTATTCTGGTTAGTGGTGTAACTTTGTTATGTGAGTACAACCTCCAGTGTGGCCACAGTTCCCCAATGTGGAGATCTCCAGCATTGGACTGGCTTATTGCGATGCCCGTATGCGAATGAACTATATTGATATAAGAGCCTTTACATCACTATAATTGCATCCGCTCATTGTGGATGAGTGGGTCCCACATGGCACTGCCTGAAGGCCTTAGAGTAGCCTAAAATTCCGCCTCTCACCTCAGTTTCCCTTCTTTGTTCCCCAACAAACTTCACACAGGCTTTCTCCAGTCCAAATCACAACAGCTCTTTCGTTGGTTTCATGCATTAACTTCAAGTTCAGAACTAAACCCAGGCGTCTTACCTGCAGCTGCAAACACGCCAAACAGCCCTCTGGTCAGAATCCTTCCTGCCCCAGTAGGCTACTCCCAGCTCTTCCAGGCTGGAGCAAATCACCCAGTCAAAGGGTTTCCCCCTCACTCACTCCCTGATATTTCACTGCAGCTTTCTGAGCTTGCCTCATACTTTAGCTCCTTCCAGCTCTTTATTGCAAATTGCCAGTATAGCTAGAGTGGTGCAATGCCTACATGTAGACACACCTTTACATATTTATTTCTTGTAAAAGAGTAGAGTTCATAGCTGGATAAGTGGTCAGGCCTAAGTAATAGGGAACGGGGTCATGGCATGGGCAAACCTTGTTTTTGCTAATTGATGTCAATTCTAGTTAAAGTCTGTTATTTCTATTCTTTTTCTCCGTTCCTGGACATTTGTGCATCACTCCTGCACAACGCCTTTGGTGGGAAGAAAATATATCTTCCTTATTCCCCTGGCATACCTTTACTTCAAAGAATACTAGTGTAAAATGTGTAACTTTTAAGGTGATGTGCCTGACCTCTGTATGTATGGTAATCCCGTAAACAACAAATAGGGGAGGTATAATTATATTAATTATGTAGTTGTTAATATTCATGTTATAGGTGTCAATGTAACCAAATAAGGGTCTATGTGGAGCTGCTGGAAATGTATACATTTACATACTGTTATGGATAAAAAAAAAATTGTAAAATAACCCATTTGTAGCTCACTCATGGCATCGAGGTGGAATGAGCAGGTAATAAAGGGTTCTGGCTCCCCAATCCACCCCCGGGACAACTTGTTTGGTTATTTCTAACATTTCTCACATCAGACACAAAGGGGACAGATAACTGGAGATCTGACAACAAAGACGACAGCAAAAGACGTTTTTAGCTTCATTTAGTTTTTATTGATTTAGACTTTTGGTAACAGACACAGAGTTATTGGTGTCTCCTAGAAAACGGTAAAACACGAGAAGGAGCTGGTGGAAAACATCCCCTGCATGTGGGGGGAATTCTCAAGATACTAGTTTGGATATAAATGCACAGGCTGGGTTTTCCATAAGAGGTGATGTTAGGAACCCAAAACCTACAGCCAGTGATTGGGAGCTGGGCACGTAACATCCTGAGGTGCCATTGTCAATTACAAGTGGACATGGTGGAGCAGACAGGGAACAGGACTAGGACTATGGACGGCTGGTTTCCATGCCTATCCCAGCCACTTGCCCGTTGAGTGACTCCGGGGACGTAACTGCACCTCGTTCTACCTTAGTTTACCCACCTGTAACACAAGGATGAGAAAGTTGGCCTAGGGCTGCAGTCACAAAGCTTCCACTTTAGGCACCTGAACTCCTGAATGTGGCCCCCCAGGATGTACAAAACCCTTGCTAAGCTGCCTGCAACCCTGTAGGCACCTAAGTTTTTACAGCAAAAAGGCATAGCCCCTGTGTTTCTGCCTCTAGTCACGTCCTTTGCTGCCTCACACCGGGCAGCTGGGCCCTGAAGGCTAGAGTGATGCAAGTACCTGGGGTAGGGAGATATTCCCCTTCCTGACTCTCCTTCAGGGCTGATGCTTTTGAAAAATCCCACTAGGCACCCAATAATCTTGAGAAACTGGACCTACATCACAGTTTAGAAAGGACCAGTAATAGAGATCTGCTGGGCCCTGTAGCACAGGATAGGGGGTTTCCTTTACATTCCTATCCCTTTGGAAAGAAGTCCAGGTATGAAATACACTACAAAAATCAAATATTAATTACATAATTTCCTAATGCTGGAGTCCCAATCTGACTTTGTCACCATATATTTGTATAATGTAGGCATAGATTTATGTGTGTGTGTATCTAAATCTCTCACTCTACAAAAAACTGATGGTCAGTTTCCCAGCTGTGTCTGTTTTCCCTGCACCATTTCACTGAGCACAATGCCTCATCATTGGCTGAACTCTGAGCAGCCTCTAGTTCAAATCTCCCTCCAGCCCCGTAACACCCAGCTGTGGCATGAGATACTGGCCCTAACAAGAACGGGTCAAAGGTTCCAAGAGGTCTGTCCATCTCCACTTCCTCCCCTGGCTGTGACTCTAAGTGCATGACACACAGCCCAGTGAAATGTCAGTCACGCTCTAAAGGAGCCTTGAGCATATCTGTTTTATTTTAAGCTAGAGCACCTTGTCGGCTACCATTGCCCTAACATTAATTTCCTGCAAATTTTCCTGAGGGCCCCCTTCACCTCTTTGTTTCTCAGGGTGTAGATGAGGGGATTGACCAGAGGAGTCAGGACTGTGTAGACAACAGAGAGAACTTTCTTGAAGGCTCTCAGAGTGTTGTCTGTGGGGAACATGTAGGCAATTAGCAGAGTCCCATAAAAAATGGACACCACAGTGAGGTGAGAGGAGCAGGTAGAAAAGGCCTTTTTCCTCCCCATGGTGGAAGGGATTCTCAGGATGGTGGCAATGATGAAGATGTAGGACATCATGGTTAGTAGGAATGGGACCAGTAATATGATCAAGGAGAGTATGAAGGCCAAGATTTCCATCAGCTGAGGATCATTGCAAGACAGTTTTACAAGAGGGATATAATCACAAAAGAAATGGTCAATGCTATTGGGGCCACAGAAATTTAACTGTGATATCAACACCGCTGTTAGGATATTACCTAGGAAGCCACCTGCCCAAGAGCTGCCTGCGACATGGAGGCAAGAGCTGCCACTCATACGGGCTGCATAGTGAAGTGGTTTGACTATGGCTAAATACCGATCGTAAGACATCACCGATAGGAGCAGGCATTCTGTAGATACCAGAGAACCAAAAAAATAATATTGTACAAAGCAGCCAATAACAGAAATGGTTCTTTCTCCAGTCAGGAGACTGGCCATCAGCCTGGGCAGGATGGTGGAGGAGTAGCAGGTCTCCAAGAAGGACAAGTTCCCCAGGAAGAAGTACATGGGGGTGTGAAGATGCTGATCAGTCACAACTAGCACCAAGATGAGGATGTTCCCAGCCATGGTTGCAATGTAGATCACTAGAAACAGCAGGAAGAGAAGGATTTGCAGTTCAGGAAGGGTCCTGAATCCCAGGAGGATGAATTCTGTGATTAACGTTTTATTTCTCTGTTCTGGATTCCCCATGGAGTGTGTCTATGGGAAAGAAATTCACTCTGTGACATAAAAAGCTACGTTCACTCTATAATACATCAGCTTTGTTTTCATTTTCTCTCTCTGCTAGCTACCAGAACAATAGCTGCGTGAATTATGGAGACCAGGAGAGGAGAAATGCCATCTCTAGATCTCTGGAACGGATTTCCTATCTGGGCAATCTGCAGGTTCCACAAACCATTATTTTCTCAGCAAACACAAGTTGTAACTTGACAGTGGGCACCAACGGATTCAAAGCCTACATGATGGGGCTCGTGTACGAGAGTAGAGTAACACAGAGGATGGTTCAAATCGACCTTTAACATCCTGGTGCATTAAAGCAGAACCATATCCTTTACAGATTAGAGTTTCTCTGGTGAAATGGGTCAGGATTCTATATTTTACAGCAAACCTCAATAAAGAAATAAACTGAGCAACTAAGACTTCGATATGCAATGGTTGGGTAACCAATTCTCATTGAATTGCAGTGGACATGGACCATCTAACTATGAAAGCCATTTGAAAATGTTTATCTAATAAACTCCTGTCCTTCTCTAGGACAATATTTCCTTGTCCTGTGTGTGACACTCTACATAGAGACACAGCCTTAGCTAAAAATTAACAAAAACTAAAACTCCAGGTAGAAAGTGCCCTTTTGGCTAGAAACGTATCCTGTTTTGTAACAGAAAAACAGTTTGAAATTTGAATGAACTGTGATATTTTCATATAATGACAGTGGTGTGTAACAGAAATGTCCATTTCATCTACAGTTCCATGATTTCAAATGTTGATTTTAATTCCCAATTTGACCTTTTAAAAATGAATTTATGTATTTTAATTTTATTTCTAGGTTATTTTTATTTTATATTTCACTGAATTTTATAGTTACATTTCTATTAATTTAGTTTCATAAAAACATACACAATAACTCATTTCCTAAACAAAATTTTGTAGACATTGTTATGTTCCCATGGAACATTTTAATTTCGATCCACAAATCATTTTTCCCCTAAGAAATGCCTGTCAAATTTTTATCAGCTGTCGTGGAAAAGATCACACAGTTTCTTTTGTGAGTCAAATCGAGCTGAGCTTTATTCAGACAGACACACAGAGACCTATGGCCATAGGGAAGCCCCAAACAGCAGAGGGTTAATGTGCTGCTATCAGGGAACTTCCTACAGGTGTGAATGGCCAAGGCTTATATAGGGTAGTTGTTTACATACTGATCGCATAGTGGAGTTTTTCATTGCAAAACAAGTCTAACAGATAGTTTCTTATTGATTACACAAGCTTAATGGACAACTGCTTATCTGTTGCAACCCCAGCTAGGGCTGTTGCAAAGACAGCTAAAAGAGTGATTATAAAGGCAGTAAAGTCTCAAAACAGCTTTAGGAAAAACTCACAGTCTTCTGTGAGTTTTTCCATTTCTAGTTATGCTAACTTACATTTCCAACATACATTTCAGAGCAAGGCTCACCAGGCCTTGCTTTTGTGCTTCCACACAGCTCTCCACTTTCTTCTTTATCTTTGGCTGGAATAATACCAATTCTCCATGGTGGGTATCATGTCTGCCATTACTAATCTTTATTAACTGCTAAAGAAGCAGAGCTGCATAGAAGATGAGGGTTGGAAGGCATGTCAGGAGGTGAATTAGTCCAACCCCCTGTTACAGCAGAACCAACCCAATTAAATCTTCTCAGCCAAGGCCTTGTCAAGGACCTGATCCCATACAGAGTCATGTGGAGTTAATTTTACACTCCATGAATAATGTTGTGTAGTCTAAGCCTTCCCTCTCTGTAGCCAAAGATAAAATTTCCACTGATGTCATTCATAGAACTCTCTGGTTTCAATGGCATTTGGACAGCTAACGCCTGGAGCTTTCTTTGAAACTCACAGCTTGTCTCAGCAGGATTCGATTTCAATCAATAGATGAAAGTAAATGTCTATATCGGCTGAAACACCAAAACCACCAATAAAAAATATCATAACAGTGGGCATTAGTGCAGTCTCCCCCCGTGCTTTATGCCTGCAGGTATGTCTCACCAGCCTCACTGCCATGCAGGGAGTGAAAATTAAAAAGTTAATAATTGAAACCCCCCAAAAATAATATTGTGAAATTGCAGCCCCAATTCGGCAAAGCCTCCTCATAGCCAATGTCTCCTCCCTTCACACTCAGCAACACAGCAAATACAGCTCTGCTTTACCCACATCAGCTCTCTGACCCTCTCAAAGCTCCTTGTGTGACTTTCAGGCCGGGTTTTCAAGGGCTGCTAGGTAATTACAAAGGTGCAAGGATGCCTGAGTAGGGTCCGAGACTAATGTCCATCAATTTCAAATCCCAGCTGGTGTCTCAGTGACTTTAGGAGCTGAAATACCTCCCTCTGTCTGTCCCTGTAAGTGCCAGTCGCCCATCTGCAAAGTAGGGAGAAGAGCACAGCACCGGGATTCTGGGCGGATAGACCCATGCAAGACAGAGAAGTGCCCAGATACCACGGTGATGGAACCAAATAAAGAGCCAGGATAGCAGTAACCAGTTTGGTTTTTTTTCCCCCCAAATTCAGTGATTTTGCTTTGGGTTGGGAGTTTGAGAGAGATCATTGCCCCGTTCCCCTTGGATTGCCATGGGATAAGTTACCTGACACACCGACATTGCAAAAAATCCTCAAGGTGCAGGAGTACAGAGGAAAAGGCTGACATACCTCTAAGGTGGCACTGCCAGCAGATGGAGTCTCTGTTGTCACCTCCTAACGCAGCTGCTCAGGGCCCAGGATCTAGGCTAGTCGGTCCATCTTCTCTCCCCACCAGATTCACGTACATCCTAGTTCCCAGTAAATAAAATGAGAACCCATAAAAGTTTCCCTGTGTGGTAACCTGACCCGTCCCTCATACCCTCAGTCAAACGGGGAACGTCTTTTCTGGTTCGTTTTATATCCTTCTGTGGTAAGGTGCAGTCTCCTGAGACATGTCTGCTGTGGTGAACGTAACAGGAAAGGAAAAGCTGGGATTTACTCAAAAGTTTTGTAAATAAACCAGAGTCAAATGTCTCGTCTGAAAGCGAGAGCCCTGGAGAGGGAACAAGCTTCTAGTCCTGAAATAAATCTCTCTTCATTGGATGCACTGCACTGTGTCTGGCAAGAAATAATGCACAACTGTTAGATATCGCAGCTGACATTTTCAGAGATACCTAAGTGATTTAGACACTGAATTCCCATGCAATTCCCATAGAAGGTTTTTGAAAAATCATAGTTAAAAAATCTTACATTTTCTTCCACCAAAAGTACTCCTGCCCTTCCTAGCAAGCACACGTGTACCCAGTCCACCTTCAATACGCTCACTTATCAGTCCAGGTAACATTTTTAAAGAGCAAGTGATTTAGGAGCTTAAGTCCCATTTTTAAAAGTGAACTTGCCACAGAAACTTTTCAGCCTGAGTCTCACTGAAAGCGATTTAGGCTCCTCTGTCACTTTGGAAGTTTGATTGTTTTGTTTTGGGTTTTTTTTTAAATAATGTTACCCTTAGCTCAGTGCCCCCTGCTCGGGCATTTCGGAAATGAGGCATGGAAGGCTTCTGGGAAAGGCACACACCATGGAAGCATGGAGGTTAGACACCTGAGATTACATTTCAGCATTTCTTCCTGCCTCCCAGGAAAGATCCAGCCTTTTGAGAAGAATAGAAATATCCACATATTTCTGAATACAAAACTATCTAGGAGATTGTTTTTCCCAGTCCTCTCCTAGCATGACTGCCTCCCATACCATGTAATAAGGTCTCATTTCAGTTTATAACCAGTGTGAACAATTTTGTTGCACCAAAGATTTGTTGCTCATGAAGCCCAAAGGTTGAATATTTAGGTCTCATGTAAGTGTATTTTGGAAAAAGACTTTTGGGTTTTTTCCTTACTTCTTCTGGAAAAATAATGCAGACAGGGATGTACTCACATTGCTCAACGCTTTGCAGGATGACTGTCTATTCTAAACACTGGCTGTAATAAAGGGATAGACCTCAATCTTATCATATTGCAGTTTACATTTCTGACTCTAGGATTATTGACTCTTAATTGCTTAAAGAACATTTGTAACTGAAATCACTGGTTTAATTATTATTTCTGTCTATGTACCACAGCCGGCGATCAGCTGCCATCTAGCGATTATGAGGAAAGACATATCAAACATTGGCCACATTAAGCTTTGCTACCCCAATGCCCATTTACAGGATGGCCACCCCTTCCCCATTACTGACTCTGTGCCCCCTGAGTGCCCCTTTGCCCCAGGTATATTCTTGCCTGTGCAGCTGGCATCGTGCAAAAACAAACAGTATACGGTGGGAAAATCCAAACCCCAAAACATCATTGTGGGATGTATTAGCAGAAGCATTGTCAGCAAGACCCGAGAGCAATTATTTCTCTCTACACTGCACAGAAAAACCTCAGCTGGGGTCGTGTGTCCATTTCTGGGCACCACATTTGAGGAAAAAAGTGGATGGATTGGGGAAAGTCCAGAGGAGAGCGACACATATGATTGAAGGTATAGAAAACATGAGCTATGCAGGAAGATTGAACAATTAGGGGTTATTTAATCTGGAGAAAAGAAGACTGAGGGGGGACATGGTAAGAGGGTTCAAGAACATAAAGGATTTTTAAAAGGAGGAGGGTGAAAAGCTGTTCTTCTTTGCTTCTGAGACAGGACTAAGCTGCAGCAAGGGAGGTTTGGGTTGGATATTAGGAAAAGTTCCTGACTGTCAGGGTCATGAAGCACTGGAATAAATTGCCTACGGAGACATGGAAATCTCCACAATTAGGAGTTGTTAAGAACAGGTTAGAAAAACACCGGTCAGGGATGGTTTTGTTATCACTTAGTCCTGCCTTGAGTGCAGTTCATATACAAGTTGACCTAATGATGTCTCTGCCAGGCCTACCTGAATCCTCTAGGGTCGATACAGATGACCAATATATCTCTTGTTCTGCTTCCCCCGTGGGAATGAACTAGCCTGCCAGGAGCACCTTTACCTCAGTAGAATTTCATCCACTTGGGGCACTCATGGGAGCCGCTCACCTCAGTTTCCTTCCTTCGTTCCCCACATAAGGAAGTAATCCCCCATCTGAGGGTTTTATCTGAAGGAACCTCCCTCACTCTCTCAAGTTTCACTGCAGCCTCCCGTGTTTCCCTCTCACCCTGGCTACATCTGTCCTTGACTGGAAAGTGCCTGATGACCTCAGCTCTGGCTCCTTCTCTAATCAGGGCTGGCGTGGCCACAGGCTCTCCAGCCCAAAGGTGTGTGGCCCTTTCATAGGTAGGTGTAGGCCAGTATAGTTAAAATAGTGCAACACTGAGATGTAAACCAGCCTTGACACGTGTATTCCACACACCAGACATGAAGGGAGCAGATAATGGGAGTTCTGACAACAAAGATGACAAAGAGAAGACTCAGTTTGGTTCTTTTATTGCTCTATGGTTTTGGTTACACACACAGAGTTATGGGGTCTCTTAGACAATGGTAAAACGTGAGAAGAAGCTGGTGGAAAACATCCTCTGGGAGTGGGGGGAATTCTCAGGTTAAAGTTTGTCTATAAATGTACAGGCTGGGTTTTTCCATAACAAGTGACGTTAGGGACCTAAATTCCACAGCCAGTGAATGGGAGCTGGACATGTAACACCTTTAGGTGCCATTGTCACTTACAAGTGGAGATGGTGGAGCAGGCATTGAATCGCAAGAAGACTCTGGGTGGTTGATTTCTAAGCAATTCTTTACCCCTCGCCCTCTGAGCGACTCTGAGCAGGTAACTGCACTTCGTTCTGCTTTAGTTCCCCAGCTATAACCTGATTATAGGGATGTGGGCCTAGGGCTGGAGTCACAGAGCTTTCACATTAGACACCTGAACCCCAGAATCTGGCCCTCCTGGGATTCACAAAACTGTTGCTCAGCTGCTCACAAACCCTGTAGATGTCTAAGTGTTTGCAATAAAAGGGCCATGGGGCCCTTTCTTTGTGGCTCTAACCATGGCCAACAGGCAGCCGGGCGCGGGGGCGAGGGATACACAGACATGCGGGAGGGAGGCATTCTTCTGCGGGACTCACCTGCAGGGCCAGATCTGGCAGGCGATGTGCCCCGATGCATAGGTTAGAGAGTTTTCTTCTGATTCCTGTCCCTTTGGAATTATTCAATTTCCTATCGCTGGAGTTCCAGGCTGATGTTGCCACCATATGTTTGAATAACGTGGGCATCATAGATTTATGTGTGTGTATCTAAGTCTCTCACCCAACAAGGAAGGGATGCTCAGCTTCCCAGATGAGTCTGTTTTTTCCCACACTGTCTTACTAAGCATAGTCCCCCATCAATGACCACATTCTGGGAAGCCATTAGTTCAAATTTCCCACCAGCCTAGAACCACCCAGCATCTGATAAAGGCCCTAGCAAGAATGGGTCACAGGTTCTGTCCATCTCCACTTCCTCCACTGGCTGTGAATCTAAGAGCCTGACACACAACCTAGTGATGCCTCAGTTCAGGCCCTAAATGAGCCTCTGGCATATCTATTTTACTTTAAGCTAAAGTACCTGATTGGTTACCATTGTCCTAACATGAATTTCCTGTAAGTTTTCCTCAGGGCTCCCTTCACCTCTCTGTTTCTCAGGGTGTAGATGAGGGGATTGACCAGGGGAGTCAGGACTGTGTAGACGACAGAGAGACCTTTCTTGAAGTCTCTCAGCATGTGGGCTGTGGGGAACATGTAGGCAATTAGCAGAGTCCCATAATAAATGGACACCACGATGAGATGGGAGGAGCAGGTGGAAAAGGCCTTTTGCCGCCCAGCGGTGGAAGGGATTCTTAGGATGGTGGTGATGATGCAGATGTAGGACATCACAGTCAGTAGGAATGGGACCAGTGATAAAATGAAGCAGAGCGTGAAGGCCAATATTTCCATCAGTTGAGGATCATTGCAAGAGAGTTTTACAAGGGGGATAAAATCGCAAAAGAAATGGTCAATATTATTGGGGCCACAGAAAGTTAACTGTGATATTGATAATGTTGTTATGCTGTTACCTAGGAAGCCACCTACCCAAGAGCCAACTGCGAGCTGGAGGCAAGAGCTGCCACTCATACGGGCTGCATAGTGCAGTGGTTTGACTATGGCTAAATACCGATCGTAAGACATCACTGATAGGAGCAGGCATTCTGTGGCAACCAGAGAACCAAAAAAATAATATTGTACAAAGCAGCCAGTAACAGAAATGGTTCTTTCCTCAGACAGGAGACTGGCCAGCAGCCTGGGCAGGATGGTGGAGGCATAGCAAGTCTCCAAGCAGGACAAGTTCCCCAGGAAGAAGTACATGGGGGTGTGAAGATGCTGATCGGTTACAACTAGCACCATGATGAGGATGTTCCCAGCCATGGTTGTGATGTAGATCACTAGAAACAGCAGGAAGAGAAGGATTTGCATTTTAGGAAGGGTCCTGAATCCTAAGAGGACGAATTCTATGATGGATGTTTGATTTCTCTCTTCTGGAGTCCCCATGGAGTATGTCTAAGGGAAAGAAATACACTCAGTGACATAAAAAAGTACATTCACTCTATAATATGTCAGCTTTGTTTTCATTGTTTTTCTGTGCTGACTACCAGAACAATAGCTGTGTGAATTATGGAGACCAGAGGAGGGGAAATGCCATCTCTTGATCTCTGGAACAGATTTCCTGTCTGGGCAGGCTACAGGTTCACAAAATGTAGTTTCCTTGCAAACATGAGTAGTAACTTGACGGAGGGAACCAACGCATTCAAATATGACATGATGGAGTTCGGGTAAAAGAGTACAGAAACACAGAGATAGTTTCAAATCATCACACCTTTCACGTCCTGGTGCACGAAAGTAGAACCCTGTCCTTTGCAGATCAGAGTTCCACTGGTGAAATGGGTGAGGATTTTATATTTTAGGGGAAGGTGCATCAAAGAAAGAAACCAAGCAACTAAGGCTCAGCTATGCAATGGTTGGTCAGCGAACTCCAAGTGAATTGCAGTGGACATGGGCCATTTTACCCTTTTAAACCTATTTTGAAAATTTTTATCAGGCGAATACCTGTGCTCCCCTCGTTCAATATTTCGTTGGCCTGAAGTGCTACACTTGACATGTGGACATGGTCTTCATTAAAAATGAATAAAAAGAAAAACACTAGCTTTTTGGAAACCACCATTTTGCCTAGAAATGTCTCCTCTATTGCAAGAAAAATTTTTGTCTACAATTAGAATATTGTATGAACTGTACTATTTCATATCCTGAGAGTAGGGTGGGACCCAGATTTCCATTTCATCAGCAATTCCATGATTTGAAATGTTAATTTTCATCCCAATTTCAATGTTTAAAATATATTTCTCTATTTTTATTTTAATTCTGGCTTATTTTTATTTTACATTACATTGTATTTGATAGTGACATTTTCTATTTTGTTTCATGCTGTTTCATAAAATCATATATAATAACTCTTTTCCTAAAGAAAATTTTGTCAAAATTGATATCTTCTCATGGGGCATTTTGATCTCGATCAACAACTCATTTCTCCTTCAAAAATGTCTGTCAAATTTTTATCAGCCCTATCATTTCTTCTTTTTCTTTGATTAAAAAATATTAATGCTCTCTTTTCATCAGAAGATAAATTAAAATTTTATCTTTTAAAAATCTGAGATAAAATTTCCACTGACTTCTTGGATGGAATCCTCTGATTTCAATGGCATTTGGACAGCTAACATCTGGAGCCTTCTTTGAAACTTACAGCTTGGCTCGGCAGGATTCGATTTCAATCAGAAGATATCAATAAACGTTGATATCAGCTGAAACACCAAAACCACCAACAAAAATATCAGTAACAGTGGGCATTAGTGCAGTCTCCCCCCATGCCTTGTGCCTGCAGGGGTGGTCTTACTGGCCTCCCTGCCGTGCAGGGAGTAAAAATTAAAATAGTTTTTAATTGAAACCCCCCAAAATCAATATTAGTTGTCAAAATTACAGCCTCAATTCGGCCAAGCCTCCTCATAGCCAATGTCTCCTCCCTTCACACTCAGAACAGGAGCAAATATCAGCTCTGCTTTACCCACATCATCTCCCTGACCCTCTCAAAGTTCCTTGTGTGACTTTCAGGCCAGATTTTCAAGGGCTAGTAGGTACCTAAGAAGGTGCAGGGGTGCCTGAGTAGGGTAAGAGATTAATGGCCATAGATTTGAAAACTCAGCAGGTGTGTCAGTATCTTCAGGAGCTGAAATACCTCCATCCATCTGTCCCTTTGTGTGCCAATCCCCCATCTGAAAAGCAGGGAAAACAGCACCACACTGAGGTGCTGGTAGGATAGACCGATGCAAGACAGAGATGCCAAGATACCATGGAGACTGAGCCACATAAAGTGCAACGATAGCTTTGAGCTGGCAGGTGCTGTCTTTTTCCGAATTCAGTCATTTTGCTGTCAGTTGGGAGTTTGAGAGAGACCATTGCCCCACTCCATTTGAATTGCCATGGAATAAGTTACCTGACACACTGACATTGCTTCAAATTCCTCCAGCATCAGGAATAGAGAGGAAAAGGCTGATGTACCTCTGAGGTGGGACTGCCAGGAGCTGGAGTCTCTGTTGTCACCTCCTCACTCAGCCGTTCAGGGCCCGGCATCCAGGCTACTCCATCCACCTTCTTTCCCCTCCGGATTCATGTATGTCCATATTCCCATTAAATAGAATGACAACCTAGAAAATCTTCCCTGTCTGGTAACATGACCCATCCCTCACATTCTCAGTCAAATGGGGAACATCTTTTCTGGTGCATTATATATCCTTCTGTGGAAGGTGCAGTCTCCTGAGACACGTCTGCTGCGGGGAACGAAACAGGCAAGGGAAAACTGGTAGTTACTCAACAGTTTTGTAAAAATAAACCAGGGTCAAACTTCTTGTTTGAAAGGGAAAGTCCTGGAGAGAAAAGAAGCTTCTAGTCCTAAAACAAATCAATCTCTTTATTGGATGCATGCCACAGTGCCTGGAAAGAAATAGCACACCAATTCTAGATTTTACAGCTGAGATTGTCAGAGATACCTAAGTGATTAAGACACTGATTTACCATCCAATTCCATTAAAAGGTTTTGAAAACCTCAGCAGAGGTCACTGATCTTACTTTTTCTCCCACCAAACCTCCTCATGCCCTCCATGGCAAACACGTTTACCTGTTCCCCATCCCATAAGCTCACTCAGTCTTGTTCATGTTTTATCATCCCACCATCATTATGCACTGGAAATTGATATTCCCCTGTTAGGACTGCACATCAGCCGGGTTCTGTCCCTTCCTAAGATCCACATTCCGAAGAACTGTATTGTATTATTGCTACAAAGTGAATGTCGGGAAATAGAAAAGGCATTTGCAGTCCCTCACCATGTCATCATGAGCACCCCATGAACTAAGAAAAAATTTACTCCACTTCATAATTTATGGAATAAATGCATCTGCTGTGTGGGGGTGAAAATTGTTCCTTTTCCTACAGGATACTGAAATTCTGACCACACCACGATATACCTTAGTTTAATTTCCATGATTCTAACAGAAGATTCGTGCCAAAGGACACTAGACTGCACTGGAAATCTCAGTGCAATATTTCAGTGTATGTATTTTTTACTTTTACCCCAAGATATGATAGTAAATTAAGAAAAGCTCTGGTTCGTCACCTCAGTACTCTGCTACCAGAGAAATGTTGTCACTGTAGTTATTGATCTAATATGGCAGATGATAGTCTGCATGGCTACAAATAATGTGTTCTTGAATTCAGCCTCCTAGCAATTTGCTCTGAAGTTGACATTTAACCGTAAAATTCAGGCTGTGGTTAGCAAAGGAAGGGGAGCTGATAAATATTTTTGGAAATAATTCACAAGACTTCATTAACTTTTAGCTCTGTGTTCTTCTGATTCAATGTCACAGTTCCTTTTCTTGTTCCCAGACTCAGCCCATGGCAGACACTGACTGGAGAAACCAAATGGCCATCACAGAATTCATCCTCCTGGGATTTGGGAAACAATATGACCTGCAAATTCTTCTCTTCCTGGTGTTCGTAGTGACCTACATCGCAACCATGGCCCCAAACACCCTGATCGAGGTTCTTGTTATGACTGATCAGCACCTTCATATCCCCATGTACTTCTTCCTGGGGAGCCTGGCTAGCTTGGAGACCCTCTACATCCCCGACATCCTGCCCAGGATGCTGGCCAGTCTCCCGACAGGGGACAGAACCATTTCTGTTATTGATTACTTTATACAATATATATATATATATTTGTTCTCTGGCAGTTACAGAATGCCTGCTTCTATCGATGATGTCTTACAATCGGTATTAGACAATAGACAAAACGCTTCACTACGCAGCCCATATGAGTGGCAGATCTTGCCTCCAGCTCACAGCTGGCTCTTGGTATGTGGCTTCCTAGGTAACAGCATAGCAGCGTTGTCGATATCACAGTTACATTTCCGTGGCCCCAATGCTATTGACCATTTATTTTGTGATTTTATCCCCCTTGTAAAACTCTCCTACAATGACCCTCAGAGGATGAAAATGTTGGTTGTCATACTCAGCTTGATATTCTCTCTGGTCCCATTCCTTCTGACAGTGATGTCCTACATGTGCATCATCACCACTATCCTGAGAATCCCTTCCACCACCGGGTGGCAAAAGGCTTTTCCACCTGCTCCTCCCATCTCATCGTGGAGTCCATTTATTATGGGACTCTGCTAATTACCTACATGTTCCCATCGCTGAGAGACTTCAAAACCATTCTCTCTGTTGTCTACACGGTCCTGACTCCCCTGGTCAATCCCCTCATCTACAGCCTGAGAAACAGAGAGGTGAAGGGCACCCTGAGGAAAACTTGCAGGAAATTCATGTTAGGGCAATGGTAGCCGACCAGGTGCCTTATCTTGAAATAAAAGAGATATGCTAGTGGCTCGTTTAGGGCCTGAACTGAAGCTTCACTGGGCTGTGTGTCAGGCTCTTAGAGTCACAGCCAGGGGAGGAAGTGGAGATGGACAGACCTCTTGGAAACTCTGACCTGTTTTTGTTAGGGCCTTTATCAGATGCCACAGCTGGGTGCAACTGGGCTGGTAGGAGATCTGAAGTAATGGCTGCTCAGAGTTCAGCCAGTGATGGGGGACTGTGCTCAGTGAGACAGTGCAGGAAAAACAGACTCATCTGGGAAGATGAGCATCCCTTCCTTGTAGGGCGAGAGTCTTAGATACACAAACACATAAATTGATGATGCCCACATTATATAATATATGGTGGCAACATCAACCTGGGACTCCAGCGATAAGAAACTGTATAAGTTCAAAGGGACAGGAATGAGAAGGAAATTGTCTAAGCTATGCATCGGGGCACATCATCTTCCAGATCTGGCCCTGTGGGTGAATCCTGCAGAAGAATGCCTCCTTCCCCCAGGTCCGTGCATTGCTCTGGGAGCCCCAGAGCCTGGCTGCCTGGTGGCCATGGTTAGAGCCATAAAGAAAGAGCCCTATGGCCCTTTTATTGCAAACACCTAGGTATCTACAGGGTTTGT
The DNA here is from genome assembly GCA_007922155.1 of Mesoclemmys tuberculata. Lineage (NCBI taxonomy): Eukaryota > Metazoa > Chordata > Testudines > Chelidae > Mesoclemmys > Mesoclemmys tuberculata. Next base: position 2,218,554 of record ML675636.1, on the reverse strand, counting down.
GAGCAGCTGAGCAGCAGTTTTGTGAATCCCAGGAGGGCCAGATTCTGAGGTTCAGGTGTGTAATGTGGAAGCTCTGTGACTCCAGCCTTAGGCCCACATCCTTCTCCTTATGTTATAGCTGGGAAACTAAAGCAGAATGAGGTGATATTACCTGCCCAATGTCGCTCAGAGGGCGAGGATTAGGGAATAGCCTAGAAATCAACCACTCAGAGTCTTAGTCCAATGCAATGTCTGCTCCACCATGTCCACTTGTAATTGACAATGGCACCTAATGATGTTAGATGCCCAACTCCCGTTCACTGGCTTTGGGGTTTAGATGCCTAACATCACCTCTTAGGGGAAAACCAGCCGGTACATTTACAGCCAAACCAGTATCCGGAGAATTCCGCCCATGCCCAGGGGATGTTTTCTACCAGCTCCTTCTCATCTTTTACCATTATCTAAGAGACCCGCATAACTCTGTGTGTGTTACCAAAACCATAGAGCAATAGAAGAACTAAACCGAGCCTTCTCTTTGTTGTCAGAGCTCCCTTTATCTGCTCCCTTCATGTCCGGTGTGAGGAATACATGTGTCACAGCTGCTCTACACCTCAGTGTTGCACTATTTTAACTATTCTAGCCTACACCCACCTGTGACAGGGTCACGCACCTTTGGGCTGAAGAACCTTGGTCCACACCAGCCCAGATTAGAGAAGGAGCCAGAGCTCAGGTGATCCGGCACTTTCCAGTCAAGGGCAGATGTAGCCAGGGTGAGAGGGAAACACGGGAGGCTGCAGTGAAACTTGGAATAGTGAGAGAGGTTCCTTCAGATAAAACCCTCAGATGGGGGGATTACTTCCTTGTGTGGGGAACAAAGGAGGGAAACTGAGGTGAGCGGCTCCCATGAGTGCCCCAAGTGGATGAAATTCTACTGTGGTAAAGGTGCTTCTGGCAGATTAGTTTGTTCCCACGGGGGAAGTAAAACAAGAGATATATTGGTCATCTGTATCGATCCTAGAGGATGCAGGGAGGCCTGGCAGAGACATCATTAGGTCAGCTAGTATATGCCCTGCACTCAAGGCAGGACTAAGTGATAACAAGACCATCCCTGACCAGTGTTTGTCTAATCTGTTCTTAACCACCACCAATTGTGGAGATTCCCAAGTCTCCCTAGGCAATTTATTCCATTGCTTCACTGCCCAGAGAGTCAGGAAGCTTTCCCTAACATCCAACCCAAACCTCCCTTTCTGCAGCTTAGACCTATAATTACTTGTCCTGTCCTCAGAAGCGAAGAAGAACAGCTTTTCACCCTCCTCCTTTTAGCAATCCTTTATGTTCTTGATACTTCTTACCATGTCCCCCCTCAGTCTTCTTTTCTTCAGACTAAATAACCCCTAATTGTTCAATCTCCCTGCATAGCTCATGTTTTCTAAATCTTTAATCATATGTGTCGCTCTCCTCTGGACTTTCCCCAATCCATCCACTTCTTTCCTCAAATGTGGCGCCCAGAACTGGACACACAGCCCCAGCTGAGGCCTATCAGTGAGGTTCAGAGTGAAACAATTTCTTCACATGTCCTGCTCACAACGCTCCTGCTAATACAGCCCACTATGATGTTTTGAGGTTTGGTGTTTCCCAACCATATCCTTTTTGTTTTTGCACGGTACCAGCTGCACAGGCAAGAATGTACCTGGGGCAAAGGGGAACCTGGGGGGAGCACAGAGTCAGTAATGTGGAAGGGGTGGCTATACTGCACATGGACATTGGGGTAACAAAGTTTAATATGGCCAATGTTTCATGTATCTTCCTTGTGATCACTAGATGGCATCTGATCACAGGTAGTGGCAAATTCACAGAAATAATAATTAAACCAGTGATTTCAGTTACAAATGTTCTTTAAGCAATTAAGAGTCAATAATCCTGGAGTTAAAAATTTAAACTGCAATATGATAAGATTGAGATCTATCCCTTTATTACAGCCAGTGTTTAGAATAGACAGTCATCCTGCAAAGTGTTGAGCAATGTGATTACATCCCTATCTGCATTATTTTTCCAGAAGATCAGGTAAGAAAAAAACCCAAAAGTCTTTTTCCAAAATCCACTTATGTGAGACCTAAATATTCAACCTTTGGGTCTCATGAACAACAATGTGTTGGTGACACAAAATTATTCATACTGATGCTAAATTGGAAAGAGACCTTATTACATGCTATGGGAGCCAGCCATGCTTGGAGAAAACTGTGAAGAACAATCTTTTAGATATTTTTGCCTTTGGAAATATGTGGAAATATTTATTCTTCCCAAAGGGCTGGAACATTCCTGGCAAGAAATGTTAAATTTATAATCTCAGGTCTCTATGCTCCATACTTCCATGATCCTGGCCTTTCCAAACAGCCTGCTCTGCCTCGTTTCCCTGAGGCAGGGGGCACTCAGGGGGCACTGAACTAAGAGTAACATTGTAGGAAAAAAACTGAATTCAACTTCCAAAGTGACAGAGAAGCCTAAATCCCTTTCGGTGAGATGCAGGCTTTTGAGCTTCAGTGACAAGGTCACTTCTGAAAATGGGACTTAGGCTCTTAAATCACCTGCTCTTTAAAAAGGTTACCTGGAGTGACAAGTGAGCTTATTGAAGGGGGACAGGGTACATGTGTGCTTTCCAGAAAGGCAGGAGGATTTTTGTTTGAAGAAGTAAGATTTTCAAACTGAGATTTTCAAAACCTTCTATGGGATTGAATGGGAATTCAGTGTCTAAATCACTTAGGTATCTCTGATAAACTCAGCTGTATTCTCTAACATTTGTGCATTATTTCCTGACAGACACTGTGACGTACATCCAATTAAGAGAGAGATTTGTTTCAGGACTAGATTCTTCTTTCCTCTCCAGGCCTTTCCCTTTCAGACTAGAAGTTTGACTTTGGTTTATTTTTACAAATTTGTCCAGTAATTCCCAATTTTCCCTTGCCTGTCACATTTCCCACTGGAGACATGTCTCAGGAGATTGCACCTTACCGCAAAAGGATATATAACAAACCAGAAAAGACATTCCCCAATTCACTGAGGCTGTGAGGGATGGGTCACGTTACCAGACAGGGAAGATTTTCTGGGCTGTTGTTCTATTTATTGGGAACATAGATGTACATGAATGAGGTGGGGAGAGAAGATGGACAGAATATCCTGGATCCTGGGCCCTGAACAGCTGAGTGAGGAGGTGACAACAGAGACTCCAGCTTCTGACAGACAGATCTCAGAGGTACATCAGCCTTTTCCTCTCTAGTACTTCAGCTGGAAGATTTTTTGTGATGTCAGTGTGCCAGATAACTAATCCCATGGCAATCCAAGGGAGATGGGGCAATGATCTCTCTCAAAATCCCAACCCAAAGAATGACTGTACTTAGAAAAAGATAACACATGCCATGTCACTGCTATTCTAGCTCCTTATCCGCCTCCATCACCAGGGTATCCAGGCACTTCTCTCTCTTGCATGGGTCTATCCTCCCAGCACCCTGGTGCGGTGCTCTTCTCCCTGCTTCCAGCACCTAAAGACACAGATACCTCTGCTGGGATTTGAAATCAATGGTTAGCTACGGTCCCTACTCAGGCATGCATCTGTATATTTAGGAACCTACCAGCCTTTGATAATTAGCCTGAAAGTCACACAAGGAGCTTCTAAAGGTCCAGAGAACTGATGTGGGTAAAGCAGAGCTGATTTTTGCTGCTGTGCTGAGTGTAAAGGGCAGAGACATTGGCTATGAATAGGCCTGGCTGAACGGGGGACGGGTTGCCATTTTGACAAGTAATACTGATTTTGGGAGGTTTCAGTTATTAACTATTTTAATTTTTACTCCCTGCACGGCAGCGAGGTCAATGAGACCATCCCTGCAGGTGCAAGGAGCCGGGGGAGGATGCACTAATGCCCATTGTTACTGACCATTTTGTTGGTGGTTTCGGTATTTCAACTGACATCAGCATTTACTGATGTCTAATGATTGAAATCCAATCCTGCCGAGCTGTAAGTTTCAAAGAAGGCTCCAGGCGTTAGCTGTGCAAATGCCATTGAAACCAGAGGGTCCCATCCTTGTAGTAAGTGGAAATTTTATTTCGGGCTTCAGTGAGTGAAGGCTGAGATTGTAAAATTAACTGTAAAATTAAAATTAAAATTAACTGTAAAATTAACTCTGAGATCACATCCTTATTCAGCAACTAAGGATGAGTAATGTAAAATTAACTGTAATGTAAAATTAAAATTAAAAATAACTGTAAAATTAAAAATAACTGTAAAATTAACTCTGAGATTATGTCCTTATTCAGGAACTAATAAGGATGAGTAATGGCAGAGAAGAGAGCTACAAACAAAGAATTAATATTTTATCCAAAGATAAAAAAGAAAATCTAGAGCTCAAAAAAATTGGACTGGCATTTTTGAGTGAGAAATGTTTTCTTCATCGAGATCAAAATGTCCCAATGGAACATATCAATTTTGACAAAATTTAGTTTATAAAGCACGTTATTGTCTGTGGATTATTGAAGCAGCATAAAACAAATTTTTTAAAAATGTAACTCTAAAATACAATGTAATATAAAATAAAAATAACCTAAAAATAAAATTAAAACAAATCAATACATTTTTAAAAAGTTATTTGGAATGAAAACCAACATTTGAAATCATGGAATTGCCCATGAAATGGAATTTTGAGTTCCACACTGCTCTTGTTATATGAAAATAGCCCAGTTCGTAAAAATTTCAAATTATATACAGAATGTAATATTTCAGCAGGGGGATACATTTCTAGCTAAAATGGTGCTTTCTAGTTGGAGGGCTTGTTTTGATCATTTTTAGTTAGGGTTGTGTTTCTATGTGGAGTTTCCCATTGCAGGACAAGGAAAGCTCAGGTATTTGTCAAATAAAAATTTTCACATGGCTTTGAAAGAGTTTGTGGGCCCATCTCCAGTGCAATTCACGTGGAGTTGGCTGCCCAACGAGTGCATATCTGAGCCTTAGTTGCTTGGTTTTTTTCCTTTGTTGCATCTTCCTCTAAAATATAAAATCCTAACCCATTTCTCCAGTGGAACCTGTTCTGGGAAGGCCATGGTTCTGCTTTCATACAGTGCTACGTGAAAGGTGTGACTATTTGAACCGACATCTGAGTTTGCATACTCTTGTACTGGAGTGCAAATCATGTTGCATTGCTGTCCTCTGTCAAGTCACTAATCGTGTTTGCAGAGAGACTAACATTTTGTTGAACCTGCAGCCTACTCAGATATGAAATCTGTTCCATAGATCAAGAGATGTCATTCACCCCCTCCTAGCCTCCATAATTCATTCAGGTATTTTTCTGGTACCCAGCAGAGGTAGACAATGAAATAAGTTTGACATTTTTTGTAGTGACTGTTGTTTATTTATGTCAGTGTGAATTTCTTTCCCATAGACACAAACCACGGTGGCTCCAGAACAGGGAAATCAAACGTCCATCACAGAATTCATCCTTCTAGGATTCGGAACGGTCCTTGAACTGCAAATCCTTCTCTTCCTGGTGTTTCTAGTGATCTACATCGCAACCATGGCTGGGAACATCCTCATCATGGTGCTAGTTGTGACTGATCAGCATCTTCACACCCCCATGTACTTCTTCCTGGGGAACTTGTCCTGCTTGGAGACCTGCTGCTCCTCCACCATCCTGCCCAGGCTGCTGGCCAGTCTCCTGACTGGAGAAAGAACCATTTCTGTTACTGGTTGCTTTGTACAATATCATTTTTTTGGTTCTCTGGTATCTACAGAGTGCCTGCTCCTATCGATGATGTCTTATGATCGGTATTTAGCCATAGTAAAACCACTTCATTATGCAGCCCGTATGAGTAGCAACTTTTGCCTACAGCTCGCAGCTGGTTTTTGGGTAGGTGGCTTCTTCCCCAGTAGCATTGCAACAGTGTTGATATCACAATTAAATTTCTGTGGCCCCAATAGAATTGACCATTTCTTTTGTGATTTCATTCCCCTTGTAAAACTCTCCTGCAATGATCCTAAGCTGATGGAAATGTTGTCTCTCACGCTTAGCTTGTTTTTATTATTAGTCCCATTCCTACTGAATTTGATGTCCTACATCTCCATCATCGCCACCATCCTGAGAATTCCTTCCACCACCGGGAGGCAAAAGGCCTTTTCCACCTGCTCCTCCCACCTCATCGTGGTGTCCATTTTTTATGGCACGCTACTTATCGCCTATATGTTTCCAACAGCCCACACACTGAGGGACTTGAAGAAAGTTCTCTCTGTTGTTTACACGGTCCTGACTCCCTTGGTCAATCCCCTCATCTACACCCTGAGGAACAAAGAGGTGAAAGAAGCTCTGAGGAAATCGTGCAGGAAATTCATGTTAGGACAATGGTAGCCAACCAGGCTCCTTAAGTTAAACTAAAATAGATAGATTCTCAAATATTCAAAGTTGGGCATTATGAAAACAAAGCTTTGACAACACAAAATTATCCCCAAGGGTCATAAAGGACTGAGACTTTATCACATGGGTAGGGAGCAAATTATGCTATCAGAGGACTGGGACTAACAATCTTCTAGTTTGTTTTGCATTCAGAAATAAATGGATATTTGTATTCTTCTGTAAAAGCTGGAACAAACCTTTCCTTCAGGGGAAGAAGGGACAGTAGGTCACAAACTTTGTGTTTAAAAGCACAGGTTTTGAATCAAGTTACAGAACCTACTGTAATACACAGAAATGAATTGATCACATTCACTGTGCCCAGCTAGGACTTTGAACTGGTTAGTGTGAATATCTAACCAACCCTGTGCAGGAAAGTAATCAAACAGTTCTGATGATTATCACACAGTCCAACAAATCAACACAGGGGCCTATGGTTCTGGTACAAGATTATCTGATTCCTGTAATTGCCAGGGCACTGAAGATCCCTGAAACTTTTCTGAGCTATGTGAAGAAACCTTTCACCCTTTATAACCTCATCTTGCTAGCAATTCAACGGGAGCTGGGCGCTGCTTGTACTCCTTTACCCCACATTGAAAATCTCTGCCAAAATGTGGAAAGCACTTTGTTGCACCTGCATTTTATCTGAGCAATGAAATTCACTTGCTCTTTTCAGGAACATCGGACCAGGAGGCCTTGATCTACGGGTCACCTTTTGAAAAGTACAAGGAAATTTCAAAAGCAATTTATGCTCCATAGACCCATTGACTTTCAGTGAGACAGCCTGCTGCACCTTAGGAACTGAAGATTGTCTTCTAAAGAGCGGCATCCTCTTCCCCATGGTACTGAGAGAGCTGGTGAGGCGATGTGGGTAACACAGAGCTGAGATTTGCTGCTCTTGCACTTAGTTTCTAGGGGTTCCCATGTTGACGATAAGAATCAAAGAAGGCTAAAGGCATTAGCTGTCCAAATCCCACTGAAATCAAAGGATCCAGTCCTTCAGTTAGTGGGAATTTTATCTTTGAGCTCTGCAAACTAAGGCTCAGACACAAGACAATTATTCCCAGGTCTAAAGTTAACTTTGCATAACTCTACAGAGGATCAAGTCCTTACTTAGCTGTTAAGAAGGATAAGTAATGCCTGGCCAATGTGCTGACAGATAGAACAGCCCCAAACAAAGAGATGGAATTAATATTTTTAACTAAAGAAAAGGGAGAAAATATAGAGCTGATCAATAATTTTTAATGGAATATTTTTTCCATCAGAAAATGCCAAATTGTCGAGATCAAAATGTTCCATGGGAAATTTTTGCAAAATATTGTTTAGGGAAAAAATAATTACTGCATATGTTATAAAATAATATAAAATGAAATATAATATACACATAAAATAGTAATAAAATAAAATAAAAGATGACATAAAAGTAATAAGAAATGAAATAAAATAATCTCAGAATCAAATTTAAAATACTTCTATTTTTGAAAAGTCAGAGGTGGACTAAAAACAAAAACTGGAACTTATGGAATTTTCTATTAAATGAAAATTCTGTTCTTGACTAGCTTTAACAATGAAAAATCAACAAATTTTTGACCAATTTCATCCCGAATTGCACCTCATGGAAATTCCAGGGCTGGGAAATCAAACGGTTCTCACAGAATTCATTCTCCTAGGATTTGGGAATCTCCCTACGCTATAAATCCTTCTCTTCCTCCTGCTTCTCATCATCTGCGTTGTGACCATGGCTGGGAACATCTTCATCGTTGCACTAGTTGTGGCTGATCAGCAACTTCACACCCCCATGTACTTCTTCCTGGGGAATTTGTCCTGCTTGGAGACCTGCTACACCTCCACTATCCTGCCCAGGATGCTGGCCAGTCTCCTGACTGGGGAGAGAACCATTTCTCTTAATGGTTGCCTCACACAATATTATTTCTTTAGTTTCCTGGCAGTTGCAGAGTGTTATCCCCTAGCTGTGATGTCTTATGACCAGTATTTAGCGACATGCAAACCCCTGCACTATGCAAACCTCATGAACAGCAGGTCCTGCCTCCAGCTAGCAGCTGGCACTTGGATAAGTAGTTCTCTGGTTGCTGACATAACAATATATTTAATGCAATAAGTAACTTTCTGTGACCCCAGTGAAATTGACCATTTCTTCTGTGACTTCATCCCAGTGATAAAACTCTTCTGTGGTGACACACGTATGATGGAGCTAGTCACGACAAGGCTGGCTGCTATGTGCACTCTGCCGCCATTTCTATTAACCCTGGCAACCTACATCTGGATCATCACCACCATTCTTCGAATCACTTCTACCATGGGGAAGAGAAAAGCCTTCTCCACCTGCTCCTCTCACCTCATCGTGGTGTCCATTTTCTGTGGGACCCTAATGATCATCTACCTGCTACCGTAAATTGACACACTGCAAGACCTGAACAAAGTGTTCTCTGTCTTCTACACGGTGATCCCCTTATCTACAGCCTGAAGAACAGAGAGGCCACAGAGACCCTGGGGAAAGTTTTATACTGGGCCACTTTATGGTTGATTGCACAAGAGGCTCAATATTGCTTTTTATCTTCCTTCTTCAATGGGCAAATGTACTGTGAGATCAGAACCAGGGCCCCGGGCCCAATAGCGCTGTAAGAACTGAAGTCATCAGGTGGGACAGTAAAGAAGAAAAGTCAGTGCTGTGATAATGGCACAGAGAGATCTACTTCTATTCCCTATTTTGCCCAATTTTCCAGGGAAGCTGCCTTCTCCTCTCTGAAGCTCAGGTTCCTCATCTGTACAATGGAGTTTCTTAAGACCCTTGTGCGAAAGGCCGCTTTGTTCCCTTTCTTGCTTGGGATATCCTTCTTTTGCAGATTTCCAAACTCCAGGGCACTGAAGTTTATCTGTCAGCTGAGAAAGCAGATAGCATCCCCTCTCCCTCAGCAGGGTGCTGGACGTTCCCCGTGAAATGTTGAACAACCACAACTCAGCAAAGCCAACCCATAATTTTGAATGACAGTGAAAATAAAAAATTCAAATAATGCTTAAAACAAAACGTTAAAGATCTCCATCAAATTAATTTTTAAAAATGAATTCTACCCAGCCGAGCTCTAATTAGAGCTCTAATTAGATAGCGCTTCCCTTTCTCTTAGAATCATAGAATCATAGAAGATTAGAGTTGGAAGGGACCTCAGGAGGCCATCTTGTCTAACTCCCTGCTCAAAGCAGGACTAACGTCAGCTAAATGCTCCCAGCCAGGGTTTTGTCAAGCTGCAGCTTAAAAACCTCTAAAGATGGAGATTCCACCAACTCCCTAGGTAACCCATTCCAGTGCTTCACCACCCTCCTAGTGAAAAACCTTTTCCTAATGTCCAACCTAGGCCTCCCCCACTGCAACTTGAGAACATTGCTCCTTGTTCTCTCATCTGCCACCACTGAGAACAGCCTAGCTCCCTCCTCCCTGGAACCCCCTTTCAGGTAGTTAAAGGCTGCTATCAAATCCCCCCTCAATCTTCTCTTCTTCAGACTAAACAAGCCTAGTTCCCTCAGCCTCTCCTCATAAGTCTTGTGCTCCAGCCCCCTAATCATTTTTGTTGCCCTCCGCTGGACTCTCTCCAACTTGTCCACATCATTTTTGTAGTGGGGGGCCCAAAAATGGATACAATACTCCAAATGCGGCCTCACCAATGCTGATTAGAGGGGAATAATCACTTCCCGCGATCTGCTGGCAATGAACCTACTAATGGAGCCGTATATGCTCTTGACTCATACCCAGCTTGTTGTCCACTATAACTGTTACACTTATGAAATAAACAGCAGGATCTTTTTCAGGGGACAAGTCAGTATGCCGTGTTTATTATGAATACAGAAAATATTTTAAAAAGTAATTGCCTAAAACACACTCTCTCACACACACACAGTTCTGCAGGAGGGATACAATTGCCAGTCTCTGCTTTCCAGGAGCCGAATCACTGGACAAAGGATTCAGACACAAGGAGGAAGTGGCGGGGGAGCCGGGCTTTGTCGGTCGCGAAACGATGCTCTTGGTGTTGCTTGCAGAACGAGCCCAAAGTCCAGATTTCTTCTTTGGATATTTATACTCATCCATGCCCATTTGGATCTATGGATTCTTTCATGTCAGATGGTCTTCTTGTTTGATGTAACTGTCAATTATGTTTGATATCGCAAGTGTGACAGCTTTCTCATCATTCTTTCATTCCTGCATAACACTTTGTTTTCTTCCTGTAACTCCTCCGTTTTACGGGGTTCTCTTGATCTTCGGCCATCTGTGTTGTAAAAGTTCTTTAAACAAAAGCATCATCTCTCTCTTCCATCCTTCAAGGCCGTCTTATCTTTTACGCACTCAAACTGCTTTCACTCCTCATTTATACATACTAAAAGTTATTACATTCTTATTCTTTCACCTTAATACAATATCTTATACTTACTAACATAATAAAATCCTAATCCCTACAGCAATTTTATTAATATCTCTTTTACCAAAAAAGAAGAAAAAGAAATAGAAATCTTAATTGCCTCCCCCCCCTCAGTGCCCCATAGTTTACACATCAATCACATTTCTGATAGGCTTTGGGTACTTTCCTTCACTTGTGAATTATCACAATTAGATTCCAAGAGTTCCCGAACATTCATACTTAGATATTCGCAAACAGGGCCCCAATGTGTCATAAATGTTAAATCACAGAATGTTTGGGCAGGATGTTCTCACTCATATGTTTGAGCTATTAATT
>ML675636.1:2182880-2197405 GCA_007922155.1 Mesoclemmys tuberculata | reverse complement strand
TTTTCATGTCCTGCTCATGAGATTCACCTGTGCTTTAATAAGTTTGTTCTTTTTTACCAAGTAGTGGAGCTCTCCACTCACGCAGAGTCTCAAGCCCACATTCTCAGATTCTGTTAAGGTTCAAGGATTGTACTGGCAAAGGCATTAGATGACTCAGGTTCAGTAAAGTTCTTAATCAAAGATAAACCAGCCCAATACAGAAACAGTTACTATTTTACCCCATGTGGGGAAGAGGGTTGCAGCTCTTGTCTCCACCCTGTTCTGAAATCATGGCCCTACTTCTGGAGCTATTGATAGTCATCTTGTTTACCATAAAGAAAAGGCGCTACCCATTTCACGATATTCCCAAGGATTTATACAGCAGTTCTTACCAGCTTCTTATCTTGTTTTGTACAGTTTCCCTCAAATCAGCAAAACTGAGAGACATCCTGCAGTAGCTGTCGCTTGGTACAGCGTATGCGTGTTACGTAAGCATAAACAATATTATCTGTCTTATCCGATATTTTTGGTACATCTCTGAACCTAACACATCACATCCCCCTTTGGTTATACAACTTCACAAAATACAAAGCCTCGTAGGAAAAGCTTAACATGAATACAGTTCAGGGTTACTCACCAACGTATCTGATATTACAGATATCGATATTGTGTATTAGTATTGTCTCACACACAGATTCCACTGTACTCCCTCAGACTTGAAGCATCTCTGTATCTCCATCTATCTGTGCAAACTACTCATTATCATGCAATATAATCACCCCATGATGTTATACAATGTTCATGTTTCTGGACTTTATCATTTCCCCCCACTCCCTCCCCTGAGTACTTGAACATATAGATCCTGCGATCCAGATTGTCCGTGTCCATAGTAAAATCCAAGAAAGAGCATTTCACAAGGAACCCTTAATCATTCTATAGGGGACAGGGGAGTTTTCTTACCCACAGAGAAGCCACCCCTACTGGGACAGGACCCCTGCACCCTATGCCAGCTCTGGCCCCGGCAGCTGCTGATTCCGTCCAATCCATGCTTGTGTTTGTGACCCTTGGAGCAAATAGAGTCACTCTGGATGGACACTACTATCAGTGAGGTGTGAATCCAGACAAAGATTCCTCTCGGCTCTGGGGGTTTTGCACTGCAGCAAGTGGGAAAGGTTTAAAATCTGAAGTGAGAATTCTTAAAATCCAAATGCAGGTGAGAAATGCTAATCAGGAGGAGAGCCAGTTCTCTCAGCCCTGCTCAGAAAATGGGGCTGACCCGGGGGAGCTTGCAGGACAACATCATTCAGTGTTTGTTTTTGCATTAATTTTGATTTGGTGGGTGTCCTGGGTGATGATTTTTTTTCCATCTAGGGAACTTACCCGCAATGCCCTTAGGAGAGGATATGTCAAAATATCTCCTGGCAAACCTTCAGTTGTTCAGCACCAAAGAAGCTTGAAATTAGGGGAGGGCTGACTCCCCGAATAAGCATCTGGATCACATAACAAACTATTTGCCTATGCAGTTGTGTGTCTTCCGCTCTGGCAAGATGGAAAAAACTTTTTTAATCTAGACATGGGAGGAACTTTATCCACAGCTCTTAATAGCCTCTGAGTGTCCTCTTTGATAAGTCGCCAATCCCACTGTGTTCTCTGACAGTACAAACTCAGAAAACATGTCACAGAGTTAATTGGGAATTCCATGCATTTCAGCATCAAAGACTTTTCCAGAACCTTAAGGATCATAGGACATTTCAGCTCAAGAGACACCAGCATTCCCCTGCCGGTATGTTTACTAATGTGCAACTGACCAAGGGTTCTGACTTCAGTGACGTTAGTGCGAGCTCTGGTTGTGTTCTCCCACGTCTCCTTCCGTTCTGTTCTGGGTTGGTAGTTTGTCCCATAAGAGGCTGTGCATACTGATTCTTTCTGAGGGTTGAGGGAAAGAAGCGCTGGTCAGAACATTCATTCATTCATTTATTTATTTGTTCTGTCTAGGAAGAGATTTTCAATAGAATTTCAGTGAATTAAGTACCCAAATATTAGAGAAAGTCAATGGGAATTGGGTGACTCTTTTTGAAAATCACTCACAAGATACTTTTGGTATCTCTTGCAAGGACAGAATTTGAGCACTTCCAAAAAATTGTAAAATATTAATAAATTTATCATCACAGCACCCTCTGAGATCATGAAAAAAAGTTATCTACATTTTCAGAAAGAGGAACTGAGAGGCAGAAATAGCAAAGCTGAAAATTTTCACAAAAGCTCAAGGGATAGACCCCAAGTTTGTAAAGGTATTTATGATCAATTTTGTGTATTTTAGTATTTCGGATGAAAGGGATTCATCAGAATGGCTCCTTCTGACCTTGAAATCAATGAGATTTTCATACCTAGGTGCGTTTGAAAATTCTTCTAGGCCTATAAACGCCATTATAAATCTTGACTGAGGTGGCCAAATCCTACTGAAACTGAATGTGAGTTGAGCACACAATGCTCTTTGGCTGCTTTGGATCTCCCAGCCCAAGTGATTGGGCCAGTGCCTCACAGGGGGGTCTGTGGCAGAGCTGGAAAATGAACATTGACTTGCCAAGCCCTCAGATCAGGGTATTTTCCCCATGACCTCCTTTTTCTTTTTACTAAGCCTATATTCTTCATTTTCCCCTTCTTTAATCCTTGTCTTATTCCTTTTCTCAAGGATTTAACAGCCATGGTGCCAGTATGAGAGGGAAACTGCACAGCAGTCACGGAATTCATTGTGCTGGAGTTTGGAAATGGTCCAGGCCACCAGGTGATCCCCTTTGTGATATTACTGATGATTTACATAGTAATTATGTTGGGGAACATCGTCCTGGTCCTCATCATTACAGCTGACTCTCGCCTCCACACCCTCATCTACTTCTTCCTCATGAACCTGACCTTCTTAGACCTCTGCTACTCCTCCACCATCGCCCCCAGAGCCATGGTGAGCTTCCTAGAAGGGAACGAAGCCATTTCCAATAATGGATGTGCCACCAAAGGGTTCCTCCTGGCAGCAATGGCCTATGAGCAATACTCCGTCATCTACAACTCTTTCCTGTAACCTGTTGCCCTGTCCAAGAGGGTTTGCATTCAGCTGGTGGCAGGGTCATAAATCTGCAGCTGTGTGAATGTCATGGTGCAAACAGGCTTCACCTTTATGCTGAGCTGTTGTGGGTCTATTCAGATTGATAATTTCTTCTGTAATGGCCCTCCCTTGATTAGTCTCTCCTGCAGTGACAAGTATGTCAATAATCTGATGATGTTTACCCTGTGTGGACTCATCATTGCAAATACTTCCCTGATTGTGCTCATCTCCTACTTTTATATCATCTCCACCATCCTCAGGATTTGCTCTGCTGAGGGCAGAAACAGAGCCTTCTCCACCTATACCTCCCACATGGTGGCTGTGACTTTACTTTATGGGACCATTGCTTTCATGTATGCCCAGCCCACTTGGCTATCTTCTCTGTACCAAGGAAAAGTGGTGTCTGTGTTTTATACCCTTTTCATTCCCATGCTGAGTCCCTTAATCTACGGCCTTAGGAACAAAGGCATGAAAGATGCTTTGAGAAGGAATATGGGCAAGAAATGTTTGAAAAAATGAACATTGTCGTTGGACATATAGGGATTTTATGGAGTGTTGTAGAAGCGCGTGTATTTACATATTATTTCAGATAAAACATTGTAAAGTAGGCTCATATTCAAATCGATGGGTCTGATTCTCCTTTCACTCATCCTGATGTAAATCAGGAGTAGTGCCATGGAAGTCAATGGGCCCATTTCCTCTCTCACTCACCCCCATGTAAATCAAGAGTAACTCCATTAGAGTCAATGGGCCTGATACCCTTCTCATTCAGCCTGATGCAAATCAGGAGTCATTCTGTTGAAGTAAATACCTTTAATCTATTCTAAAGCCTGTGTAAATAGAGAATTCTGCCCATTTGCTCTACATTTTAAGATGCAATAAACTTAGTAAAACAAACAACTAAAAATATTTTCCTTTTTGATTTGGTCATGAGATGATGAAAACCACAATTGGAGTCCAATCCTGCAGAATTTATTTACATTAAAATTACCTTGTGTTGAGGGCAAATTTCTGTGCATTATGTCTTGCCAAATCAAAATTACTATAGGGATTTACCCTGGAACTCCCACGTTGCTCACCTTCAAACCTAAAATGAATGAAATTCAGAAAGTACCATATGAAAAAAAAAATCTAAGTATGAGGAGATACGAATTCTGTCTGATTTCAGTATTTGAATTCCTATCTTCACTGCTGTTGCACAAAACATAAACTAAGATTCTTTCTTTCACCTTTAGTTTTGCTGATCAATTTGAGCTCAGTCAAGCAGCCATTAAGTTAATGTGAGTGTTACCCCTGATTTCAAAGGAAGAAGGAGTAGCATTTATTTCAAACAAAATGTTGACCCTGGCTAATATCCACACATAGGCCAACTCGATAGCTTACTGTCTGAGCCATGAGATATTGGGCTAGTGTCAGAAACCAAGATATGGAGGGTCAGTCCTAGTGGTTGGAGCAATGGCAGTCAGGAAAGAAAGGTAAGAGTTGGAGTCAGGAGTCAAGAGCTTTGGAAAAAAGCAAGAGTGAGGCTGGGAGCCAAGTGTGATGATGTCTAAAGGGGAAGGTGACCATCGACACTAACATGGTCACCACTGTTACAAAATTGTGATAAACCTTGTACAATGTATGCCTCATGAGATATCACTGGAAAAGATGTAATTTGCTGAGTATCTCTCAGCACTGTGTGTGGAGATATGAAACTTTGCTATATGTTTGGAACTCAGACATCATGGGAGTCTGAGAAAGGCCCACAGGTTTGCACTTCAGGGTTAACAAAGGAACTGTAAACAAGAGACACTGCAAGTCATTCCAGAAGACACCTCAAAGGGCATGCACGCAGACGGTGCAAACTAGAATTTGCCATTCATATAAAGAAGTGATGGCAAAGCCCATATGCCACGGAACCCAATGGCCTAGCAAGTATTTTTCCAGCAGAAAGGGTCAAGTTATAAAAAGGGAGAACAAAGTCCCCTGGCCACCTTCTCTTGACTGGTGAATTCTGACAGGGGAAACTTTGAATAAAAGGATTGAGATCTCCAAGAACTATTTAGGCAACCCAGAGAGATTTATCGAAAACTATCAGATTTAACATCCCTGATATTATTTTGGACTACATACTGTGATTCACCTGTAATGTATTGTATGTGCTTTTGCCTTTTAGAAACTCACCTTTCTTTTATTGAGTTAATAAAGAAAGATTGGCTATAACATTATCTCTGGTGTAAGGTCCTGAGCATCCATTGACCTGGATAAGTGACTGGCCTCCTGGGGCAGGAAGAACCTAAGGTGTGGTGAATTTTGATGTTAATAACTTTACCACAGAAAAGGTTTGTCTGGCTAGTAATATAGTATGGAGTGTCTAAGCGGACTCGCTGTGGCTCCGTGGGAAGCTAATACAGAGGTACAGGAACACACATTGGTTGCTGGTTTGCTTAAATCTAATTATAGAACATACCACCAGAGTGAGGATGTCAGCCCAATTTTTTGCCAGTCTGACCTGAGATTGGTCCTTCCAGCTGTGACCCATACCAAGCCTGGTGATACAAGGGTTGGGCTGGAACAGAAAAATGGCTGGAGTGGGACTGGGAACAAGGCTGGAGTCAGAGACGGACTGAAGCAGGACTGAGTCTAATTTGGTCCTCAGTCTATCTGTGGGTGATTTATATAGTAATTAAGTCACTTCACCAGAGCAGATGGATTCCTTGCACTGTTCCCTCTGAAGTGGGCTATGTTTATTTATTTCATTTTATATGTTGAACCTGGAGGGATACCGAGGGACATGCACAACCATTACAAACAGACAATAACGTGTTCTCCAAAACCTCCAACAATGTTCTTAAATCCTCCACAGCCTCCCCTGGAAGCTTGTTCCAGAGTTTTAGTATTGTCATAGTTAGAAAGTGCTGCCGAAAATCTAACCTAAATCTCCCTTGCTGCAGATTAAGCAATCATTTCTTGTCCTACCTTCTGTGTACATGGAGAACAATGGATCAGCGTCTTCTTTATAATAGTCCTTAACGTATTTCAAGACTATTATCAGGTCCCCCTTCAGGTGTCTTTTCTCAAGACTAAGATTTGTTAACGTTGACTCAGAGATCATGTTTTCTAATATTTGATAATGTGTTGTTTTCCTGTAGACTCTAGAATTTGCCCACAAATTTCTTGAACCATGGCACCCAGAGTTGACCCATTACTCCAGCTGAGGTCACATCAGTGCTGAGCAGGTAGGAAGAAAGAAAACAAATACTGGACAGAACAGAAACATTTTTGTGTATGCGCTGATCCTGTAAGCTAAGGGCGCTGTTTCACCCCCTCCCAACCCATTCTCACTTGGAGGGGGTAGCTCTTTCACACACACCCCAGCCCCTCTCTGAGCCCAGGAAAGAAAGCTGCCACCCATCTCATGCTGCAAACTGAATGTTGAAAGCCAGGCACGGAGATGGAGTGAGAGTCAGCTGCATTCTGGAGGTGTTTTAAAGGGTCACAGCCTGTGCACAGATGAGGCCAAAGCTTTGCTTCTGGATGCACTCCTGCATCCTGCTGGCAACTCTTGGAGTGCAAGATGCAGTAGGAGGGAAGGGCGCTGGTGGCCGGCTGGTACGAATCCCCTGCCACGTGCTGCCTCTGCAGTGCACAGACCAGGGCGAGCCTGGGGAGAGCTGGGTGAGGGCTGGGGCAGGTAGTGCCATCAGTGCGGGACAGAACCCCTGCCCCAGTTCTGCCCAAAGGCAAGAAACAGGAATAGGGCAGAGAGATGCTTGCAAACCAGGCAGGGCTGCTGGATGGCACCTTTGCAAAGACCTCTCCCAGCGTCAGCTGGGAGATGCTGACCACAGGGTGCTGAGCCCTAACGATTTGTTCCGAGTTACGACATTTCAGAGTTACCAGCCACCCCCATTCCCGAGGTGTTCGTCTCTTTGAGGTTCTACTGCACCTTCTTAACCGTTAGCAGCCCTAGGCCCCCCCCATCTGAGGCGATATGTTCTAGTAGCTCAGGCACAGGGCTGGCACGCAGGAGACTCGGGATCTCCTCCTGATTCTGCCTCTGAGCTGTGGGGCTTTCAAAAGCAGAAAAGTGTCTAACACCCCTTGAAATCTGTGCCTTTAAAATCTGGCTTCAGATCTGACTGTAAATGTTCCCTAGGTGCCTAAATCCTCTAGACCTCTAAGTCTCAGTGCAATCAATAAACCTGTGAAGATAAGCATTGCCCCACCTATGTCACCAGCACAGCCGTATTCACAGGCAGGCTCTGCACGCACGTCACTCTACACAACATGGCCACATGGAATGGTGGGGAAATGGAAGAAATAGCAGCTTCTTCTCTTATAAAATACGGTATAGGCCAGCATTTTGGGTGCCCAGCTGGGCTCTGGGAGACCCTGGTTAAATTCCCTCCTACAGATGAAATGAGGAGAATGGATTTGAACAGGTCTCTTCCTCCTCAGAAGTGACGGACATGACCATTGCTCACACAGAGTGGAACGGCTTCAATGGCCGAGAGTGGAAGTGTGCCGTACTAGGAGATCTTTCAGTTAGACTTGGCAGAATTCAATTTTTCTTTTTTAAACATTTTGACTCACAATTTCCATCCTTACTTGTAAGCCTTTTCCCCGATTTTTGTCATTGAAACATTCACAGTTGTGCAAAGTTTTTAGCTGTATGGCTGTTGTGTTTTTTCTGATTTTTATTGATTTAAATGTTCACAGCTGTGGGAAATGATGGGGGGTGAGACAACAGAGTAAGTCAGACAATAATTATTTAACAAGCGAAGCTGTTAGTTTCAAAAAGGTTACAGCTTTATAACCCTTAAAACACAAACTGACAACATCACATTGTTCAAATACACAAGGTAAATATCCGTACATCAAACCCTAATAAATTCTCAAGCTGCATTTTTCTTACTTTGACACGCGGTATATTTCTATTCTCGGACACTGAAATATTTTTGTCATTTTCTGTGTCTACGATGAAATACAGGTTTAAAGTCTCTTTTATAAATACAAATATGAACCTTCAATCCTACTTTCAGACCCGTGGTTAGATCATGTACTTAAAGGGTAGAAAGACCATGTTCAAATCCCTTCTTCACATGAAAAGGAGGAAATTGCACTGAGCTCTTCCACCCTCCCAATGCCCTAAGCCCTAAGCAGTGACTACAGGTTATGAGAAGCTTCCTGGCCATTTCATGAACTGTGAGACTTGCTCTGAGACTTGCTACCAGATCTGGTACACCACATGTTGTGATAGACACATGTAGCACTAATGGATCCTGACAGATGTGTGTTGGAGCTACTGACCATCATAGCAGCGGACATAGGCCTACAGGTTTTGCATCTGTTCTTACGGGAGGGACTGGTGCCTCTTTGTGCTGGTGGGCGCCCGTCTGTGGCCAGCTTGCTTCTGATGATGAGCTTGGTGAGGGTTGGAGGTGGTTTGAAAAAGAGAAAAAGAGAATTGGGAAACTCTCCTTCAGCTTGTGGTGCCCAGTGAGTACGGGTGGTAATTGGTTAATGGTACTTCAGTTCACAAATCTGCCAGACAGGAGAGTCCTGGATTTAATAAAGACACCGGAAGCTACACCACCCATCTGGGGGGACACAAACCCTGCTGTCTCTAACTCTGCCCCAAGCATTCTGATCTCCTGCCTGGGAACCACTTGAAGGGACACAGACCCTTGCACTCCCAAGAGGCACAAGCGGTAGGTGGAGGGTTTTAGGACAGTGGGCGAAGTGGGAGTGGCTCCTTGGATGGTGCGGGACTGGAATGTGGGCAGGGCATCAGGGGATGGGTGGAGCAGGAAGAGAGGCCACGGTACAAGTACCGGTCTCACTATGGTTACTAGAAGAGCTGTACTATTTCAGGACTGCCCACGTGTGCTGTGGTTTGACTCATTGCACCACATGATGAGCTCTCATTCTGCACATTTGACTGCAACTTACAGTAAATGCCCACTACATAATTTGAAAATGCCCATGGAAGTCACAGTCTTACTTAGAGCTTTTCTCAGGACCTCCTTGACCTCCTTGTTTCTCAGGCTGTAGATGAGGGGATTGACCATGGGCGTCAGCATGGTGTAGAAGAGGGAGAACACTTTGTTTAGGTCAGGCAGCGCAGCCGTGTCTGGCAGCATGTAGACAATGATCAGGGACCCATAGAAAACTATCACCACGATGAGGTGAGAGGAGCAGGTAGAAAAGGACTTTTTCCTCCCGGTGCTGGAAGGGATTCTCAGGATGGCGCTGATGATACACATGTAAGATGTGAGGGTTAAGAGAAAAGGGGGAAGAACAAATATGCAGGAAATAAACAAGAACACAAGAACCATGCGGCTGGTATCACTGCAGGACAGTTTTATCAACGGGGTGTAATCACAAAAGAAATGGTCGATTTCATTGGGCCCACAGAAAATCAGCTGTGACATCCAACAGGCTATGATGATGCCTACTGTAAAGCCACTGAGCCAAGATCCAGCCGCTAGCTGGAGGGAAAAGCCACTATTCATAAAGGCTGAATAATGCAGTGGTTTGCATATGGCTAAATACCGATCATAAGACATCACTGTTAAGAGACAACACTCTGTACATGCCAGAGAACTAAAAATATAAAATTGTATGAGGCAACCAGCAAATGAAATGGTTCTGTCCCCACTCAGAAGACTGGCCAGCATCTGGGGCAGGATGACTGAGCTGTAGCAGGTCTCCAAGTAGGACAGGTTCCCCAGGAAGAAGTACATTGGAGTGTGAAGGTGCTGATCAGCTACAACTAGCACCACGATGGCCACGTTCCCAGCCATAGTCACAATGTATATCACTAGCAACAGCAGGAAGAGAAGAATTTGCATTTCATGGAAATTCCCAAAGCCCAGGAGGATGAATCCCATGATGGACGTTTGATTTCCCCATTGTAGGTCTGCCAGAGGCTCTATTGAGAAAAATATTTCTTTTTAAAAAAGCAATAACAATAACAACCTGTGAAATATGATATAAAATAGATTCATTTTGTTTTCTCTGGTCTCACCTTATTTTTGTAGTTTAGTTCTGATTTTGGAGGAAATATCAAAGGTGTCACAGAAATTTGGTGGGGCAACGATATCTCTCTTTGGAGATAGAATTCATGAAAGATTCTTTGCTTGAATAATAGGAATAGAGCAGAAGGAATATACTACCAACCAGCTTACCAGGATTGTGGTGGTGATTGTGAAACACTCAGGGAAATCAGAGAAATTAAAATAACAGAAAACCCCCCAAAATGGGGTTTTCAACCAATGGGTACATGGCACCTAAGGTATTGTCCTGTATGTCCAATACAGGAGGTAATTGTTCTGCTGTAATTAGCACTGGTGAGGAAACAGCTGTAGGATTGAATCCAGTTTTGGGAATCAAAGGCTAAGAAATATATGGATAGATTGAAGAGAGTTCAGCAGAGAGCAACAGAAGTGAGAAAAAGTTTGGAAAACCTGCCCTGTGAGGTAAGGTGGCTGTACCCCTCCCAGGAGTCTGATTTGTCTTGTGTACCCCCAAGTTTCACCTCACTTAAAAACGACTTGCTTACAAAATCAGACATAAAAGCAAGAAAGTGTCACAGCCACTATTACTGAAAAATTGCTCACGTTCTCATTTTCACCACAAACTTCTAAAATAAATCAATTGGAATATAAATATTGTACTTACATTTCTGTTTCTACTGTATACAGCAGTATAAAAAAGGCATTGTCTGTTTGAAATTTTAGTTTGTACGGACTGCACCAGTGCTTTTTATGTAGCCTAGCTGTAAAATTAGGCAAATATCTGGATGAGTTGATCTACACCCCTGGAAGACCTTTGCATATACCCACGTGTACATGTACACCTGGTTGAGAAACACTGGCATAGATGACCTCTCAAGGTCCGTTTGAGCGTTTCATTTCTATTATGTATTATTGTATAGTCTTTTTCCATTCAGATCTGAAGTTTTGAGTTAACTAGTATAAAATGTGGTGTTGGTTTTTAAATAATGTCTTTATTTCAGAAGTTTTAGCAGATTAACAATCCTAGCCATGTAATTTACCAGAGACATTACAATATTAGTGTTAATACTTGCCTGTTTCTTCTTCATATCTTCTAGAAATCACATTTCTGCAGTCATATCAAACTGTAACCTCATGTACTCTAGAGTTGCTTTTATCTTTGATAACTGAGATAGCACTCAGATGACATATTAAGATAGACAGATAGATAGATATTGTGAAGGGAAGGGATGACAGAGACAGAATGTGACATAGGCAGAAATAACGAACAAAAGCAAGCAAGAAAGATAGTGGAGGGAAGGCTAGATTGCAACACACAGGCAGACAGTCAGCTAGTTAGATACCTGATTTAAAATGTCCTATTCCAAACTTTTTGTCCCCCACTGTATATGTGTTAAATCCTTTACTCAGAGGCATTTGTTACATTAGCTGAAGAATAAGCTTCTTTTGTCAGTTTCTTTCCATTTTTCTACACTCTTTTTCAGCCTCTAGAGTCTCTGCCTCTGGAATTTCACCACCACCAATCCCGAACGATACTTTTCATTCAGTGAGTGAGCGAAGAGGCTCAAAATCTCAAAAGCTTTCCCAAATACTTGACAGCTCAGCTCAGGTCTGGCAAGAGCTGGAACCCAGGGTGTTCTCCATACAGCTAAACCTGTCTTCTCAGACGTGTATCACAGTAACACAGTTTTTCTGTCACACGTCATTCATGACCCTAGGTTCTAGAGAGCTACTCAGGGTCTTATGTTTCCACCATGGATTTGTTTGGCTTTTAATTGTAAAAATAAAAATCCCAAAAGCAAAAGCAGCTATAAACTCCCAAATTAATACCCAAAATCTGATTTCTTGTTTTTCAGAGAAAAAAATGAAAATGTGCTTGTTTTTAAGTATTTTGAATTTTCAATTAAATTAAAAAAAACCCCACATAGTCGAAGCAGACACAATATACGAACATTTTGGGTTTTTGAAAATCCAATTTCCTGTCATGGAAAGTTTCGATGGAAAAATTTCACCAAACCCTAGCAGGTCCTACTGTGTACAGGAAAAGTATGTACTGGATTGGTGGGATCAGGTATGAGAATATACATTATCCGTTACCTTCCATTTATCCGATAAGAAAGGTTGTGCTTCCTCCAAAATGGGTATTATATAAACTGGGATCACTGACGTGACTTTTCCATGCAGCTTTTCAGAGACAAAGATACAGGATCTAGGGTCTATATCCTATCACCATCCTCTTCGTGGACCTCTCTAATGAGATGAGAGAGTGCTGAAAAGGACCAAGGGCTCTATTTTCCTCCCTTGCACAGCTGGCTTTTACCTGATACCAAAGAGTGAATGCCTCCTCTCATTCATTACACTAGAGAGAAACATCTCTCAGGACACTTCTGCTAAAGGGAATTTGCAACCACCATGAAGGTGGAGTAAATAATACATTGATTATTGGAACTTATTAAGGAGTTTAATAGGGAACCCTCTAAACTCAGTGAGAAAGTTGTAGAGATAGAAAAATGCCTAAGTCCAAAGGAGATGCTTTCTTTGCTAACTGCTAAAGAATTTTCACTTCAAAGTAGTTCGGTCATCCCCCTTGTCTGCTCTCCTGTCTCTAAAGTGGCTAGTACCACTGCTTTAGGAGAAGGTTCAAAAAAGCACAGACATCAAGGCAAGAAGGGACATTGAATCCTCTACTCCAACATACTGTATCTAACAGGGCATTACATCTCACCCGGCTACACCATGATTGAGCCTCATAACATGTGTTTGACTAAAGCCTATCTTCCAGACAGGCGGCCAGGCTGGATTCGGAGACATCAGGATATGGAGAAGCCACTACTGCCCATGGGAGCGTCTTCCAATGGGTCATCATCTTCTCTACAGTAGTGGATCCCTAGCTGGGGTGCTGGGCATGGCGTGGCAGGGTCTTCTTCTCTGGCACCCCCTGCCAACTGAAACTCCAGCCATGTGGTGGGATGCTACCTGTGAATCAGCCCTCCAGCCAGGTCTTCTATCTTTCTATCCTCTGGGTTACAGCCCAGGTACCCTTTCTTAAGGAGCTCAGGACTGCCTGTAAAGACCTACTGGTTCCTCCATGAACTAATTTCACCTTGGCCTGTCCCTAAGCATTCCTCACAGTTCCTTCTCAGGCCCCCTCCTCCACAGAGCACTGAAGGAAAGAGGATAAGTTATGATGAATGAAGCAAATGTACATATCCAATGCCAGGTCTCTGCCTAGAATAGACTATGGCATTTAACAGGCTCAGAACAGTCCCTGGCCCCAGCCCAGCCTGCCTCCACATTATCTGTAGATTTTCCCTGGCCCCAGCCAGACCTTCTTTCAAGGTGCTAGGACTAGAGGTCCTTTCCTTCTCCTGCTCAGCATCTACTGTATTGGGCTTTTCCTCTTTTAACTCCTCCCTCCAGGCTTTGTCCCCTCTTGTAGGTATAACTTCTCCCCATGAAGGCACTTATACACTATAACCAATTCACCCCTCAGTCTTCTTTTCGATAAGACTCAGAGGTGGAACACTGTGTCCATATAGAAAGTCCCTGTGCAACCTAATCTGTTACTAATGTGCTGGGTTCTCTGCTAACTGAGAAGCAATAAATAGCTCTTCACCACAAGCAGTAAGGTCATGGGGACCTAACCCTGCTTTCCTGGTTTCCCTGAATCTCAACAAAATAATGTGGTGGAAACAACTGATTATAGTAAAAAACAGTATCAGCAGTTACCTTCCCTACCTAATAAAGTAAATTCTCCTGCTCCTTTAAAGTTCAGTCTGTTGCAGAGCTGGTTGGATTTCTCAATAACCAGGATCCAAACCATCTATGAAAGCACACCTCTCTGCCAGAGGTTTTCCCCACTGACTGGATCCTGGTTGTTGAGGATGCCTCAGTGTTCCCTGCAGTCTCTTAAACAGTCCTTTGTTTCCATTCACAGCCAGGGTGATGTTTGATGATGCCTATATTGGTTTTCCATTGACAGTTCTGAGATGAAGTAAGGCTGATCAGTCGATCCTGGTGGCTGATTAGGGAAGGGTGCCAATGTCTGCTTGCTTGAATGGGCCATTATTGAGAAACATTACCTCCTGGAGGTCAATTTCTATTTCATGTCCATGAAGCAGACTGTCAAGATAAATACATTCTTCCTTAAATGTTACCCATACACGCATCTCACGATTATGGAAAAAGCTGCTCACTGTGGGAAGGTGAAACTAACAGAGCTAGTACCTGTGCCCAGATACTCTGCCAGAGAGAAAGGACACAGACACGGCTGGAGCCTACACAGGCCATCAGAAGCTTAAGAGCTTACAAGATGGATGTCAATACCATGAGACAGAAACTCATTTTCTGAGACTAGGAATGTGAGTATTCAGCATGTTCTTGATGCTTGAAATGTTCTTTCTTTCTTTCTTTCTTTCTTTCTTTCTTTCTTTCTTTCTTTC
>ML675636.1:2168629-2182870 GCA_007922155.1 Mesoclemmys tuberculata | reverse complement strand
TTCTTTCTTTCTTTCTTTCTTTCTTTCTTTCTTTCTTTCTTTCTTTCTTTCTTTCTTTCTTTCTTTCTTTCTCCAGGCCTACAGTACCAAATGATTAGGACACCAGGCCTCCTCCAACTCTTTGTGTCTCATGCCCTCCACCTGTAAAATAGAACCTATGGAAGAAATGCACTAGGTATAAGCATTATTACCTACTGTCAGCGAACAGAATTAGGTCACTAAGTTAAGTTATCTTAGGTCAAATGCTAGTGTTGGGTCCTTTGCTCTTCACACTACAATATTAGTATGAACAAACCGCTTCTGTGTTGCCATGTTTAACAACTATACCCAAACGTGAAAGGCCTAGTAAGCTATATTTTGCTCCTCTGGTTAGTTTCCGGAGGCTTTTAAATGTAGAACACAGTGAGCACCACTAACCTACAGGAATAGTAAAAAACAAACAACTGGCCTGATCCAAGGCCTGTCATATACAAAGGGGTTGATCCTCAACCACTGTTGATGAGCAGAGCTCTATTGGTGTCCAATCAGCAGAATGTTAAAGGGGAGCCTCTGGCTGTGATCACAGCAGGAAGTCTGGCGTAGGCACCTCACTCTGGGAAAGGATTTCCTGGCTGAGAGTGATGAGCAGAAATAAGCACCAAATTCAGGTCTTGTGAATCTCAGTGATTTTCTAGGTGTCTAATCTCTGAATATGGATGTGGGCATTGCCATGCACACACCGGCCAATCGGTGGGTGGCTAGCAAATCACAGGAATAACACTGAGATGCTCAAAGGCAAAATTAGCCGTCTAGGCTCTATGTTATCAGGTTCAATACAGGGGTCAGTGGGTAAAATTTAATGTCCTCTGTCATACAGGAGGTCAGACTAGATGATAGGATGGTCTCTTCTGGCCCTAAACTCCATGGAACAAAGCCACTATATTTAGTCTCATATAAACACACCCTTCTCCACAGGCTGAGCATAATGGGTCCCTCTGGAGTTACAGAGAAGGCAAGAACAAAATCACATATTCTTAGAAAGTCAAGAAGCTCCAGAGACCCAGCCTGGTCTCATATTCTCTCTTTAATTCAATCTCCCTCTTCCAGCGAAAACTGGGGGATTTGAAAGCCCTCACCCTGTCCACTCCATTTGTGTTTGTACCCAAATACAGTATTGCTCAATGGTGTGAAATCTTCCTTCTGATCCATCTGTTTTTCCCCCAGTTGGCTGGGGTATTCTGCAAGGCCATCTACTCAATTCATCGGGTGGCTGGACCCATTCAGATTTCATGGCTTACTGTCACTGGGCTTATAACTGTCCCCAGCATGTGGGGGAGATTGTTGGAATTGTCCAACACTTTCTCTTAGACCAACACACATAGCACATAAATCACATGTAGGGATGCAGATTAATATTGTAGGAGAGTAAAGCGTTAAAAGCTGGACAAGTGGTCATGCCTAAGATACACGGAAAGGGGTCATGGCACAGGCAAAGCTTGTTTGTGTTATCTGGTGTGAATTCTAGCGAGAGTCATTGATCTCTCTTCTTTCTTTCCCTTCCTAGCCATCTGCACAAGGAATGAGGCCAACAAATAACTATTCCCCCTCCTGCTCAAGGCCTTTGATGGGAACAGAGCAATATCTTCTTTCCCTCTCTTGCATATTGTATACTTTATAGAATGTTAGTAGGTTTGAAGGTAAGGTGCCTGCATTCTGTGCAATAATCCTGTAAACAACAAACAGGGGCGGGAATAATAGTATTCATTATGTAGTTGTGAAAAATTCATTTTATAGATGTCAGTGTAACCAAATAAGGGTCTATAGGGAGTTGCTGAAAATGTATACATTTATATACTGTTAAGGATAAAAGGATTCTAAAGCAACCCCCTTGTTGCTTACTCGCAGCATCAAGGTGGAACGAGCAGGCAATAACGCTTTCCTTCCTCCTCAATCCACCCCTGGGTCAACCTCTTGTTTATTTCTAACACCTTTCAACCCTCATCTATTATAATTCTATGAAAGACTGATACAATATACAATTAAATGATAAAAAAAATAAGATTGATATTTCCAGAAGTCATGAGGATTGGAAAAAGCATGGGAAAATCTCACATCATTTTCATATGATTTAATGTATTAATTGTTAATATTAACATTGTTAATATTAATATTGTTGTTAATATTAATATTATTTTATTATGTCACTTTTATTGTGGTTATTACAACATTGGCATTGTGCTAGACACTGCACAAACACATAAATAACTTGAGGAGGTTAAAATCTAACTAGACAAGAAAGTTGAAGGATGGGAGGGGAAGCTAAGAGAAAGAAAATGGAAAGTAAATGACAATCCTTATTTTTTGTTAATCATTTATTTCCTTCTCCTTAGCTACACCCATGATGAACACAAACTGGGGCAATCAAACACCTGTCACAGAATTCATTCTCCTGGGATTCAGAAATCTCCCAGAGCTGCAGACCTTTCTCTTCCTGCTCTTCCTAGGGGTCTACGTTGTGACCATGGCCAGGAACATCTTCATTGTTCTAGTTGTGGCTTCTAAGAACCTTCACACCTCCATCTACTTATTTCTGGGTCCTGCTTGCAGACCTGCTACATCTCCATCATCCTGCCCAGGACGTGCTCATTCTCCTGTCTGGGGACAGAATCATTTCAGTCAGTACGTTTGCTGCACAATTTATGTTTTTGCTTCACTGGCAGCTCCAGAATCTTGTCTGCACCCTATGATCAGTACTTAGTGGGGTACAAACCACTGCACTATGCAGCCCATGAGAACAGCTGGTTCTGTCTCTAGCTAGCAGACGGGTCCTGGATAAGTGGCTGTTTAGTTCTATCATCATCATATCATCCTTGATGTGACTATTAACGTTTTGTGGCCTCATCAAAATGGACCACTTCTTTTGTGATTTCACCCTAATAATAAAACTGGCTTGTAATGACTCCATCCTGATTGTGCTTTTGGAATTGACCCTGGTCTTTCCTTGCACTCTTGTCCCATTTGTGTGACATCTGTTGTTGAATGTTCGTGTCATCATCACCATCCTGATATTTCTTTCTATTACCTGATTGTAGTGGCAATGTTTCATGTGACCATAGTAATTTTCTACATCGAAATCTGATGGTACTGAGACACCTGAGCAAATTGTTCTCTGTGTTCTCTGCTATCCTGGCCTCACCAATCAACTGCCTCCCTTTGAGAAATAAGGAAGTCTATGATGCAATGAGCAAAGAATCAGTAAGTTTGTGGCTTTGTCAAGAATTCAGATGTCCCTAGCAACTTGTTTTAGATTTAAAGAAATGAGGATAATTGGAGATGATTTACTGAGCCATAGACACAGGGTTGATGAGGTGAAATCTTGGCCCCCTGGACATCAATGATAAATCTCCCCTTGACTTCAACAGAGGCTGGATTTCACCCCATGTCTCTGGCCAGTTGAAACAGCATGTGAAAAAGTGATGACATACAGAGAACTTCTGACTGACATCCTCTCACAGTTTGGCAGAGCAGATACAAATTTTTTAATGCGTTTTTTTTTGTTCATGGAAAAGTGAGCTATTTTTTAAATTTTTTATAAATTTTGGACTTTTATTACTTTTCTATCCTATATGATAATACACCCAAATGAAAGTTTTTTGCTTATTTTTAAATAATTTTCTTTTCTTTTCTTCCACTTCTCTATTCCCACTTTTCCCCCCTGATTTTGGTTGCAAAATGGAAAGCAGACATAACTGGAAAGAAAAAGTGAGGGACGGGTAATAGGGAAGGAGAGGTGGAAAAACAAACAAAATACCATGAAAATAATGCATCAAAATGTTTCAAATACATGAAAATCGCTCCTTGTGGAAAGTTGTCGAATGAAACATGTTTAAAAAATTTCATCCTCAATTCTTTACCATTTCCGAAACACCTCCAGCTTTAAGACTTATAATTAATGTCTAATTTTCTATTCTTTTTTCTTGGTGCGGTTGGAAATTCCAACTCTGACACACAATGTTAGAGAACACTTATTTAAACTCTGAGTATTTTCAAATCAATGTGATATAATGGTATAGGCATAAAGTCAGGGATCCTTAAATCCAAAGGACAGTTTCTTTGAATTCTTCCTGTCATGCATTGATATTTCTCTGTTACCAAATTCTTAATATTAAGTAAAAATGATGAACATAATGGGCTTCATTTTCATAAATGATGCACCTATAATTTGTAATGCTGTGCTACAAAATGCATTTGGAAAGGAAAGCACTATTGGAGTTCAAGTCATTAATGTCCAGGTGAACTTGGCTAGCTGGGAATGCCAGGTTGGTATTTTTACTCCAAAAGCATTGACAAGCAAGGAAGGTGGAAATAGCTGCATCTAGATCTGGTGAAAATTGCTATGTTTTTGAGATAAAAAATTCAAATGAAATCTTGCAAGATAATATATTTTCAATTTCTTTTGATGAAACAAAAATGATTTTTTTGCTTGGTGTTTGCATTTTGAGCATTTTTCCCTCCAATTTTTTGCATTTTGAGCATTTTTCTCACCAATTTTTCCCATTTGGTTGGAAAAGTAGAGTGGTGGATGAAAAGGGAGAACAAAAAAATCCTGATTTAATTATCATTTCTAAAATTTAAAAGAAGTTTTCATTAAAAAAATTTGTTCCACCCACCCACAATATCATTTCATTTTATTAGAAATTTCTTCATGGAATTTTTCTGGAATTTTTTTTGACACCTTTTCACTGGAAAAAAGGGGATAAACAAAAAGCTCCAAACTATTCCCTCCAACCCCCCCAGTTTTTGAAAACAAAAACAACAATCAAACCCTAAAAAGTTTCATTCATTTAATCAAAAGAAAGGACAATGCTCCACAATATATTTATTCATCTTTTAAGACAAAGAATAATCAATTTTTCATCAAAATAAATGTGTGGGGGGAAAACAAAGCAAGGAAACAAAAACAACTACCTCTGGGTGCAACTTGTGTGTGAATTTAAGCATAGGCAGTGCGTTGCAAACAAAAATGTGGCTATTGCTATCTCCACCCCAAGTCCCCCTGCAACCCAGCAGGTGTTGTTTGTGTGTGAGCAAATTTCCTGGCCTGACTTCTGCTAACTTTGCTTTATAACAGCAGCGCCCAACTACTTACGCTGGGCCTCTCACCCAGCCTGTTCTCCTAGCCTCATGTCTCAGGCTCTGACTTTCTACTACAGCAGCCACTGCTCCTTACAGGCCATATTGCAGCCAGTCACAGAGACATCCAGATACATCATTAACACTTGTTTGTCTAGGTGCTGTGTGTTCATGTGTGTGAAAGGTGCATTTGCTCTGCTCTTCCTCCTTTGGCGTTGATACAATAGAAAGAAAAACCCTGCAGAAAAGACAGAGGTTTCCTGTTCCACTGTGGATAAAGGATGAAAGAGTCACTTGGCAAGATAAAGAAAGAAAGAAAGAAAGAAAGAAAGAAAGAAAGAAAGAAAGAAAGAAAGAAAGAAAGAAAGACCTGTTCAATAGTGCGGGGGTGGGGCGTGAAGGCAGGTGCTGGATGCAGTTGGTTGGGGGTGAGTGGACTCACTAGAGGGAGTGCCCAGAATGTCGAGAGGCAAGGGGACTGGATGGGGAGGCTGGCCAAAGTGGAGGGAAGGGGATCCAGCTGGAGGGTTACTGCCCAGGATGGAGGGGCTGAAGTCACTGGGGAGGCAAAACAGAGTAGGAGGCAAACAAGTCTGGTTGGAGAGCATCGGGGAGTAAAGAGCCCAGCTATGTGGGCTGGCCAAAGTGGAAGGCAAGGGGTCAGGCTGTCGGGGCTGGTGAGGGAAGGGGAGTGAGGTACTAGCAAAAAGGGCTGACAAAGTGTGTGTGTGGGGGGCAAACGGATTGGCTGGAGGGCTGGTCAGTTTGTGGGGAGTGAGGGGCCTGGCTAGGAGGGCTAGTCTGACTTGACTTGGAGGTGGAGATGGAGCTGGCTGGAGGGGTCGGCATAGAGTGTGGGGGGACAGAGATATGGCTGGAGGGGCTGTCTGGGTATGGGGGGAGAACTGGGTGGCCGCGGGCCTGGTGGGAGGGGCTGGGCCAAAATATAAAGACATATCAACTAAATTAAAACATTATATTTGTAAAATGTTTCAAAGCATATAAAATACACTTTAAAACTTAAAACTTGAAAAGCTTCTGAGTATCCCCCACTTTCTGCCCCCCAGGGCTGGGCTAACGGCAGCCTCACTCCAGCCGTGTGGCTACCCCAGGCTGGGAGTGAGGGACGGCCTCCTCCTGGGCTCCCAGACCCACAGACAAAGCCTGGGGGAACCAGTCCCAAATACACTTGCCGGACACAAGGCTCTTGCTCTTGTTGTACAGGAGCTAGGAGTTCAACTAAAACTAAGGTTTGCATAAGCCGTTATCACCCCATCCATTCTGAGCTATTCCTCCAGTGCCAGGACTTCTCCCCCAAGTTACAGGTGGGGCAATTGAGGCACAGAGAGCTGATTCACTTGTGTAGCTGGACTTAGATCACAAGAGCTCCAGGTATCTTGACAACCTCATTATAACCTTCCTGGCTGCCCTTGTTATCGTGGTAGGCTGGGATTTTCAAGGCAGTCTAAGGGAGTTAGGCCCCCAAGATGTACATGCCGTAGGCTCCTTTGCAAATCCAGCCTTCATATTTCTGAAAGTCAAGAGAAGCCCAGGCCTCGGAAGACGGCAATAGAGACCCAGGGCCAGAATCACAAAGGGGTTTACGCATCTAAAGCAGCTGATAGTTGCCTTCTGGGATTTGAAGTAACACCTCAGCAAGTTAGGTGCCTAACTCCCATTGGATGCCCATGGAATTTAGCTACCTGGCTGAATTAGGGGCTTTGATAAATCCCAGTAGATACCTGTCTCCACCTTTAGGTGTCCAAATCTCTTGGTAATCCCAGCCCTCAGAAAGCACAGAAGCTGGGCTGGAGTCAGGAAACTCTCAGGGAGATCCTAGGGTCTGTGCTAGGCAGGGGGTCAGCCTAGAGGAGCAGAATGGCCCCTTCTGGCTTTAAAACTGATGAGTCTATGAAGTGTTGCCTCTGGGCCTCTGCTTCTGAGCTGTTCAGGTCTCTCGGGAGTGAGTCCCACAAGCCCGTAAGAAATAAACATGGGTAAATCACCTTCCCACAGCATGGCTCCTTTAATGCCAGTGAGGCTCAAAGCCAGATACATTCGCTCAGCTGCAGGAAGCAACCGGGCTGAGTCTAGTCCTGTCAGGTCATGCTCAGAGTGAGGGGTGAAATGGTTCTTATACACTTGTGTCTTTGTCATCTAAATAAATAGATAGATAATGAGAGAAGAATCCTGGAGCTGGGCAACCAGATTCATCGCCTGTTGGGGAAATATCCACAGAGGCCAGTACTGTAAGTGTGCTATTTCAATTAAATATATGTGTGGGGATTAGCTTACAAAGGAAATTTAAGACCACGAATCAAAACTGCTGTCAGCACTTTGTGATAAGGTCAGGCCAGATGGCTACAGAAGAGTCTGCCTGGGCCGGTATGAGGGCCTGAAAGGGTTAAATCCCTCTGCCTCTATTTGAACACTGGGGTACATGGGTGGGTGCAAGCCCACCCACCGCTAAAGTTTCCTCTCCCAGCCTAAGGGGGGAACCACTGGACCTGGGTCCAACTAATTCCGGGGAAAACAAATGAATAAAACAGGAAAGGGCAAGAAGGTCACAGGGTCAAACGTAGGAGACCAGAAGGGGACACTGAACAGAGAACCCCAGACAGCGCCCACTGCTCCTCGAAGGTGTCCAGGGAACCAGCGGACACTGCCCAGAGGAACACCGCCCGGAGGCGTGAATTAACAAGGGAACGGAAATAGGCCCCACAGCTGCAGGGAGCCTCCCCTGCCAACCTCCTCTCCCTGCTCTTGTAGATGGTTAGTTTGGCCAGGGCTAGGAGGAGGTTGACGAGGAGGTCCCGCGACTTCGTGGGGCCACGGATGGGGTGTGCGTGGATTAACAGGTGCGGGGAGAAGTGCAGCCAGAACTTCAACAAGAGGTTATGGAGGAGCCGGAAGAGGAGCTGCAACCTGGCGCACTCCAGGTACACGTGCGTCAGGGTCTCCCTCATGCCGCAGAAAGGGCAGGTGTCAGGGTGGGAGGTGAACCGCGCCAAGTAC
The DNA here is from genome assembly GCA_007922155.1 of Mesoclemmys tuberculata. Taxonomy (NCBI): domain Eukaryota; kingdom Metazoa; phylum Chordata; order Testudines; family Chelidae; genus Mesoclemmys; species Mesoclemmys tuberculata. The sequence goes on along the minus strand of ML675636.1, from coordinate 2,174,743 downwards.
ATGCCCGTGCTCACGGCTCCGTGAAGGAGCCGCCAACTGATGTCCCCGGCGGGCCGTGGGGTCCTCTGCCTAGGAGGCAGAGAGAAGAGCAGAGCAGGGCAATTAACAGCACCTGGAGCCAATGAAGGGTGGGGCCAGGGGTATTTAAACCCTGCCTTCCCTAAAGGAAGGGGAGGGAACACAGGCAGGACAAGATCCCAGAAGGTCTGGGGCAGCAGCAGGAGAAGTTTTCTCCTGGTCAGGAGACAGAGCCTCGCTACAGCCCGGGGAGACAATGTAGTTGAGGGCATCTTGTCCGCAAAGAGCAGGGGTAAAGCGTGAGACCCACCGGGGGGAGTTCGCAGTCTGCCCCAACTTGTGAGGATTTCACTCTTAAGTTACTCAAACAACTAGAGGCAGTTAGAAGAGACAAAAATTCCTCCTTTCGAAAATGTCATCTTTTCATCAGAAACCCCGAACCCTTTTTCTTCCCCTTTAGGCAACAGAAAACTTTCAGCTGAAAAGTGTCAATTAAAAAGGAAAACCAGACAGGATTGCTTGTTGAGTGTTCAGTTTTCCAACATATCAGATTTTCAGTTAAAACAGAGACATGGTGAGAAAAAAGTTGTTTTGCTGTAAAGCCAATTTTCCATCCCCAAAAAGCACCCAACCAAGCAAAAATCAACTGGAAATTTCCAACCAGATTTAAACTTCAAACAAGGGTGGAGAACCTTAATGTTGTCTAGTAACACCATGACTGGAAACCCCTTGATTCTGTTGCATCTGTTTTGATTTGTGTTTCAAAGGAAAGTAAAACTGAGTGAGCGGCAAAGCTGATACCCACAGAAAATGTGTTCTAGGGACTAGGAGCTTTGAACCCAATTTCAGAGTTGCAGCCAGATCTGTCTGTCCTGCCATAGAGCTTAGCTGGACAGGGAGGAGGTCACTGCGACTAGAAACTTCTTTGTCTGGCACCATATCCAGGCTCCATCACTGATGACAGCTGAGCACAAATACTGTAACGAGGTGCACAGAATATACACATAATGAGACACAGCCCGTCCCCCAAAGAGCTCACATCCCTAGTAGACCTGGCAGAGAAAGGGAGGGAGGGAAAGAGAGTCCCAGGGAGGGGAAGTGACTGTCCAAAGGTCAGACAGCCGGTCAGTGGCAGAGCCATGGATGGAACCCAGGTGTCCTGACTGCCACTGACCCGCACGGCACAGACATAAAGTCCCAAAAGGAAATGATACAACACAGCAGTAGCTGAGTGATGCCAGGTCCTGGCTCAGATCTTCACAGGTGTGAACTGACCCAGCTTCCAAGACTTGTGTGGATTGACATCAGTGGGATAACACAGCAGGCGAGTCGTCTAATTCTCCACAGCGAGGAGCCTTCATGGTACATGCTCAATGGGTGTGATCAGGGCTGTGTTCAGACACTCACATCATCAGTTATTATGGAGAGAGGAATCAGGGTCATTCCCTCACTCACTCCAATCCTCACCGTCACCCGTCTCCTTCCCTCCGCAGGCTGGACACAACGTGCTGAGGAAGAAAATGTCCAACCGAACCATCGTGAGCGAGTTCCTGCTCCTGGGATTCTCTGAGGTGCGGGAGCTGCAGATTTTTCACTTTATGGTGTTTCTAATGGTTTATCTGGCAGCCCTGGTGGGGAACCTTCTTATTATCACAGTAATTTCCCTTGACCGCCACCTTCACACCCCCATGTACTTCTTCCTCATGAATCTGTCCATCCTAGACATTGGCTCCATCTCTGTCACCGTCCCCAAATCCATGACCAACTCCCTCATGAACACCAGGTCCATTTCTTACGCTGGATGCATTGCCCAAGTCTTTTTCTTCCCCTTCTTTGTGGGAGCAGATTTTTTCCTTCTCACCGTCATGGCGTACGATCGCTGCGTCGCCATCTGCCAGCCGCTGCACTACGAGAGAGTGATGAACAGGGGAGCTTGTGTCCAAATGGCTGCCGGGGCCTGGTCCAGCAGCATTCTCAGTTCTGCCCTGCACACTGGGAGCACGTTGGCAATCTCCTTCTGCAGAGGCAACACGGTGAATCAGTTCTTCTGTGAAATCCCCCAGCTACTCAATCTCGCCTGCTCTGACTCCTACCTCACTGAAATGGGGGTCACTCTCTTTAGTGTGGGCTTAGTCTTTTGCTGCTTTGTTTTCATAATTGTGTCATATGTTCAGATCATCACCACAGTGCTGAGAATCCCCTCTGAGCAGGGCCGGCACAAAACCTTCTCCACCTGCCTACCTCACCTAACCGTGCTCTCCTTGTTAGTATGCACTGGTGGCTTTGCCTACCTTAAACCTCCCTCCAGCTCAGTGTCAGGGCTGGATCTCGTGGTGGCTGTTTTCTATTCCGTGCTGCCGCCTATGATGAATCCCATCATCTATAGCATGAGAAACAAGGAGATCAAAGCTTCTCTGCGGAAACTGACAGGGTGGTGTTTACCCACTAAAAATTAAAGGTCCATCTTTTTCCTCTCACTGTTATTTCATTCTGTGTTTGTACAGAAATGTAATCAACAGTGTCATTAGTGTCTCTGTGAGAACATGCTTTTCAGTCTCTTTACATGCAGAGGGGTATTTACACCTACAAAAATGCAGACATGCTCAAGTCAATGGACTTACTGTAGATTTACACTAGCAGAAATAATATTATAATGTATTTATTAATCTGTGTTTCTAATGTAGGTTTTTGGACCTCCAACCATCCCCTGGCTATCTGAGCTTCTTCCACATAAAATCAGTAGCCAGATCAATGTGTACTGGACTTCCTGAGGTCTCTGGGTCTTCTCCGTTTTGGTGTATAAAACTCTGCTTGGGTCATAATGGCGGTTGGTTTATTATTTGCTTGTGTAACTGGGATATGACAGCATGAAATCCTAAATTCTGTGGGGTCATATCTATGGAATAAATGGCAAGGGAGGGGGCACATAGTATCCAAGTCTTTTGGGCTTTAAAGTGACTGTGGTTAAGAACCCTTTTACGCAGCCTGTGTTCCTTGTTTCCTTGCCACATCGTGCCCAAAGGGGTTAAACTAGAAGTCAGACCCAGGTTTTGAGGTCTAAAGCAGATGGACTGTGGCCTCCTACAGCCAAAGGAAGGACATTGGACAAGAAGGCTCAGCTTGTGAGTGTAACCTAGAATCCTGGAGCTAGCAAGAAGGGCTAGACTCTACCCAGACCGAGCTGACTTAGAAACACTTGAAACAAGTGATGGGTCCTCTCACAACAGACCAGTGATGGTACAGTGAGGTCCTGGGCCAGGTTGTAACAGTTAGCCTGGCTGGTTTTCATTTTGTTCGATTTCATCATCTGGCCAATATTTTAGACCAGGGAGTTGTCACTCCAGTTGCTGGGGCTCGGTGGCCCTGTGCTGTCACCGGGGTTTGGGGGCCCCATCCAGTCACTGGGACTGGGTAAGCTATGCAGACTGTGGGGCCTCCATCCCTGGGGGCGGTTGCTCCGCGGAGGCACTGGGCCTGGGCTGTGCGATGGCACATCTGTCCCTGGCAGCAGCTCCCTCCTCAATGAGCTCCTAGGCCAGCCTTTTATACTTCCCCTTTCTGGGTCAGCTCCACCTTTCTGTTGCCAGGCAGAATGGCCTAGCAGGCCTGGTTCGGTCCAATGAGGCCGTTGAGACCCTTCCTCGGGCCCAGGCTCTGGGGAAGTCCACCATGCTTCCCTACAGGGAACATAGTGATTTTCTACATGCTACCAAAATCTGAAGCACTGAGACACCTGAGAAAAGTGTCCTCTGTGTGCTATGCTATCCTGGCCTCACCGATCAACCACCTCCCCTTGAGAAACAGGGGAGTCTATCATGCAATCAGTAAGTTTGTGCTTTGTCAAGAATTCAGATGTCCCTAACAACTTGTTTAAGATTGAAACAAACCAAGGATGATCTGAGATGATTTACTGAGCCATAGACACAGGGTTGATGATGTGAAATCTTGGCCCCCTTGACATCAATGGTAAATCTCCCCTTGACTTCAACAGAAGCTGGATTTCACCCCATGTCTCTGGCCAGTTGAAACAGCATGTGAGAAAGTGATGATATACTGAGAACTTCTGACTCACAGCCTCTCGCATCTTTGCAGCTCAGGTAGTTTTTTAATATGATTTTTTTGGTTATGGACAGGTGATCTATTTTTGGAAATTTTTATAAATTGTGTATTTTTTTATTATTTTTCCATCTTATATGATGATACCCCCAAATGAAAGTTTTTCACTTCTTGTTTTTAATTGTTTAAGTTTTTTCTTTTCCACTTCTCTATTCCCCCTTTCTCCTGTGATTTTGGTGGCAAAATGGAAAGAGGACATAACTGGAAAGAAAAGGTGAGGGAGGGGTAGTGGGGATGGAAAAGTGGAAAAACAAACAAAAAACCATGAAAAAAAAATGCAGAAAAATGCCAAAATGTTTCAAATACATGAAAATCGCTCCTTGTAGAAAGCTGCCAAATGAAACTTATTTGAAAAATTTCATCCTCAATTCTTTACCATTTTCTAAACACCTCCAGCTATAAGACTTATAATTACTGTATAATTTTCTATTTTTTTTTTCTTGGTGGTGGTTGGAAATTCAAACAGTGATGCACAATGTTGGAGAACACTTACTTAAATTCTGAACATTTTCAAATCAATGTGATATAATGATATAGGCACAATGTCAGAGATCCTTAAATCCAAAGGATAGTTTCTATGAATTCTTCCTGTCACATGTTGATATTTCTCACGTGACCTAATTCCTAATATTAAATAAAAATGATGAACATAATGGGCTTCGTTTTCATAAATAGTGCACCTATAATTTTTAATGTATTGTTTCTAAATGAATTTGGAAAGGAAAGCACTATTGGAGTTCAAGTCATTTATGTCCAAATGAATTTGACTAGCTGGGAATGCCAGGGTCAGAGTTTTACTGCAAAAGGATTGACAGCAAAGGACGGTGCAATTAGCTGCATCTGGATGTGGTGAAAATTGCTATGTTTTGCTATAAAAAATTCAAATGAAATCTACTTGGAAAATAATATATTTTCAATGTCTTTTGATGAAACAAAAATGATTTTTTTGCTTGGTGTTTGCACTTTAAAGATTCCCCCCCCACACACCAGTTTTTCCCATTTTTAAGGATTTCCACCCCCAATTTTTCCCATTTTGCTAGAAAAGTAGAGTGATGGAGAAAAAAAGGAGAACATCCCCCTTCAACAAAAATCCTGATTTCATTTTCATTTTAAAATTTAATAAAAGTTTTCATTAAAGAAAATTGTTCCACCCACCCACAGAAAAATCATTTCATTTTGTTAGAAATTTTTTCATGAAATTTTTCTGGGGTTTTTTACACCTTTTCACTGAAAAAGGAAGAAATAAATAAAAAGCTCCAAACTATTCCCCGCCCCCCATTTTTGAAAACAAACAAACAAAAACAAACAAACCCTAAATAGTCTCATTTGTTTAATCAAAAGAAAGGCCAATGATCCACAATATTTTATTTCTCTTTTAAGACAAAGAACAATAAATTTTTCATCAAAATAAATGTGTGTGGGGAAAACAAAGCAAGGAAACAAAAATGCCTGCCTCTGGGTGCAGCTTGTGTGTGAACTTAAGCACAGAAAGTGTGTTGCACATGAAAATGTGCCTATTGCCATCTCCCCCCCCCGTCAAGACCCCCTGCAAGCCAGCAGGTGTTTGTTGTGTGTGTGCAAGGTTCCTAGCCTGACTTCTGCTAACTTTGCTTTATAACAGCAGCGCCCAACTACTTGCGCTGGGCCTCACACCTGGCCTGTTCTCCTAGCCTCATGTCTCAGGCTCTGACTTTCTACTACACCAGCTACTGCTCCTTAAAGGCCATATTGCAGCTGGTCACAAATAGAAACCTCCAGATACATCATTAGCACTTGTTTGTCTAGGTGCTGTGTGTTGATGTGTGTGGAAGGTGCATTTGCTCTGTTCTTATTCTGTTTGCTTTTATACAATAGAAAGAAAAACCCTGCAGAAAAGACAGAGGCTTCCTGTTCCCCTGTGGATAAAGGATGAAAGAGTCACTTGGCAAGACAGAAAGAAAGAAAGAAAGAAAGAAAGAAAGAAAGAAAGAAAGAAAGAAA
>ML675636.1:2153583-2168619 GCA_007922155.1 Mesoclemmys tuberculata | reverse complement strand
AAAGAAAGAAAGAAAGAAAGAAAGAAAGAAAGAAAGAAAGAAAGAAAAAGAAAAGGACTCCAGACCTGTTCAATAGTGTGGGGGTGGGGCGTGCATGCAGGTCCTGGATGCAGTGGGGTGGGAGGTGAGTGGACTCACGAGAGGAAGTGGCTGGAGTGTCAGGGGACAAGGGGGCTGGCTGGAAAGCCTGGCCAAAGTGGAGGGGCTCCAGCTGGGGGGTTATTGCCCAGAATGGAGGGGTCAGGCTGCAGGGGTTGGTGAGAGAAGGGGGGTGAGGGTACTAGCTGCAGGGGCTGACAAAATGGGGGGGTAAAAGGTGGTGGCTGGAGGGGCTGACCAGATTGTGGGGGTGAGGGGCCTTGCTAGGCGGGCTGGTCTGTCCTGACTAGGGGGTAGCGATGCGGCTGGCTGGAGTGGTTGGCCTAGAGCGTGGGGGGGACAGAGATGTGGGTAGAGGGACTGTCTGGTTGTTGAGGGGTTGGGGGGGGCAGAGGCCCGGTGGGAGGGGCTGGGACAGAATATAAAAGAAATATCAATTCAATTAAAATAAGATATTAGTAAAAAGTTTCAAAGCACATAAACTACACTTTAAAAGTGAAAACTTTAAAAGCTTCTGAGTGCCCCCCACTCCAGCCCCCAGGGTGGGGTTAACTGCAGTCTCACTCCATCCATAAGACCACCGCAGCCTGGTAATGACAGGTGGCCCCCTCCTCGGCTCCCAGACCCACAGACAAAGACCAGGGGGAACCACTCCTATTTACACTTGCCGGACACAAAGCTCTTGCTCTTGTTGTACAGGAGCTAGGAGACCCCACTAAGAGTTCAAATAAAACTAATGTTTGCATTAGCCATTTTTACACCATCAAATATGAATTATTCCTCCAGTGCCAGGGCTTCTCCCCCAAGTTAAAGGTGGGTAAACTGAGGCATGGAGAGCTGATTCAGTTGAATAGCTGGGCTCATATCACAAGAGCTCCAGGTGACTTGACATCCTCACTATAACCCTGCTGCCTGCCTGCCCTTGTTATCATTTTAGGCTGGGATTTTCAAGGCAGTCTATGGGACTTAGGCCCCCCCAAACATGCATGCCTTACTCTCCCTTAGGCTCCTTTGCAAATCCAGCCTTCATATTTCAGAAAGTCAAGAAAAGCCCAGGCCTTGGAAGATGCCAAGAGAGACCCAGGTCAGAATCACAAAGGGGTTTAGGCATCTAAAGAAGCTGATAGTTGCCTTCTGGGATTTGCAGTAACACCTCAGGAAGTTAGGTGCTTAACTCCCATTGCCTGTCCATGGGATTTAGCTACTTGGCAGATTTAGGAGCATTGGGAAATCCCAGTATATACCTGTCCCCACCATGAGGTGCCCAAATCCTTTGGTAATCCCGACCCACAGAAAGCACCGAAGCTGGGCTCCAGTCAGGAAACCCTGGGGGCCTATGCTAGGCAGCGGGTCAGACTAGAGGAGCAGAATGGCCCCTTCTGGCTTTAAAATTGATGAGTCTATGAAGTGTTGCCTCTGGGCCTTTACTTCTGAGCTGATCAGGTCTCTCGGGAGTGAGTCCCACAAGCTCTTAGGAAATAAACACAGGTAAATCACCTTCCTGCAGCATCGCTCCTTTAATGCCAGTGACGCTGAATGCCAGCTACACACTGCTCCGCTGCGGAAAGCAACCGGGCTGAGTCTAGTCCTGTCAGGTCATTCTCAGAGTGAGGGGTGAAATGACTCTTATACATGTGTGTCTTTGTCATCTCAATGAATAGATAATTAATAACAGAAGAATCCTAGAGCTGGATAACCGGATTCAGCATCTGTTGGGAAAAAATCCACAGAGTCCAGTACAGTAAGTGTGCTATATCAATTAAATATATGCATGGGGATTATTTTACAAGGGAAATTTAAAAAATATGAATCAGAATTGCTGTCAGACCTTGTTAAGGATTTCGCTATTAAGTTACTCAAACAACGAGAGATAGTAAGAGGAAACCAAAATTCCTCCTTTGGAAAATGTCAAATTTTCGTCAGAGCTCCCGACCCCTTTTTTTTCTGCTTTAGGCAACAGAAAACTTTCAGCAGAAAAGTACAAATTTAAGATGAAAACCAAACAGGATTGCTTGTTTAGAATTCGGTTTTCCAGCATAACAGATTTTCAATGAAAACAGACACACTGTGAGAAAAAAGTTGTTTTGCCGAAACAATGAGAGTCCTGTAGCACTTTAAAGGCTAAACAAAAAATTCTGCCGGCATAAGGTTTTGTGGGCTGCAGCCCACTTGGTGAGATGCAAGGAATGGAAATCAGACAGGGGGTGTATATATAAATCCAAGGGTAAAGAACAACAATGGGGAGGGTAGGTGTAGGAAAGTCCATCCAGTTAGAGTACATAAGGCCTATTCACAACCATTGATTAGAAGGTGAGAATCTGTGAACAGTGACAATTACTTCTTGTAATGAGAGAACCACTCCAAGTCCCTATTCCAGTTTGATTGAGTCAAGTTTGCATATGAGTTCCAGCCCTGCAGTTTCTCACTGAAGTCTGGTTTTGAAGTTTTTTGGTACGTCGGGCAACTTTCAAGTTAGCTGCAGGTAGTCCTGGGATATTGAAGTGCCTCTCCTACTGGTTTATGGATGCTCCCATTTTTTATGCCTGATTTGTGTCCATTTATTCTTTTCCAGAGTGACAGGAAGGTTTGGCCAACGTACATGGCATATTGCTGGCACGTGATGGCATATGTTACATTAGTAGATGTGCAGATGAATGAGCTCCTTATGGCTTCGCTGATGTGGTTAGAACCAGTGATGGTGTCACTGGAGTGGACGTGCGGGCAGAGTTGAAATGGGGTTTGTTGTAGGGATCGGTTCCTGGTTTAGTGTCCTTTTTGTATGCTGTACGGTGCTGGTGAGTGTTTGCTTCAGGGTGGGGGGCTGTGTGTAAGGATAGGTCTGCCTCCCATGAGTGAGGGATCATCTGGTAGGATAGGATGTAGATCCTTAATGATGTGTTGGAGAGATTTCAGCAACCAACCAACCAACCAACCAACCAACCAACCAACCAACCAACCAACCAACCAACCAACCAAACAAACAAACAAACAAACAAACAACCCACCAAGATTTAACTGAAAATTTCCAATGAGACTTAAACTTCAAAGAAGGCTGGGGAAACGTTAATGTTGTCTAATAACACCATGATTGGAAACCCATTTATTCGGTTGCATCTGTTTTGATTTCTGTTTCAAAGGAAAGTAAAACTGAGTGATTGCAAACCTGATACTCACAGAATAAGTTTTACAGGGACTAAGAGCTTTGAATCCAATTTCAGAGTTGCACCCAGCAGCCAGATCTGTCTATCCTGACATGGAGCTTAGATGGGCAGAGAGGAGGTCACTGTGACCAGAAATGTTTTGTCTAGCACCAGATCCAGGCTCCATCACTGCTGACATCTGAGCACAAATAGTGTAATGAGGAGCACAGAACAGACACATTATAAGACACAGCCCATCCCCCATAGAGCTCATTGTCCTAAAAGACCAGGCAGAGAAAGGGAGGGAGGTGAAATAAAGTCCCGGGGACAGGAAGTAACTGGCCCAAGATCATACAGCAGGTCAATGGCAGAGTCAAGGACAGAACCCAGGTGTCCTGACTGCCACTGACCCGCACGGCACAGACACAAGGTCAGAAAGGGAAACAATACCATACAGCAGTAGCTGAGCAATGCCAGGTTGGGGCTTAGATCTTCGCAGGTGAGAAATGACCCAGCTCCCAAGATTTGTGCAGATCAATATCGGTGGGATAACGGACCAGGCGAGTCATCTCCTTCTCTGCAGGAAGGAGCCCTCATGGCCTCTGCGCAGTGGGTGTGATCAGGGCTGTGCTCGGATTCTCACATCGTGGGTAATTATGGAGAGAGGAATGAGGGTCATTCCCTCACTGACTCTAATCCTCACCGTCACCGTCTCCTTCCCTCCGCAGGCAGGACACAACGTGCTGAGGAAGAAAATGTCCAACCGAACCACCATGACGGAGTTTCTTCTCCGGGGATTCTCTGAGGTGCGGGAGCTGCAGATTTTGCACTTTGTGGTGTTTCTAGCGGTTTACCTGGAAGCCTTGATGGGGAACCTTCTCATCATCACAGCCATAGCCCTCGACCACCACCTTCACACCCCCTTGTACTTCTTCCTGATCAATCTGTCCATCATAGACATTTGCTCCATCTCTGTCACCGTTCCCAAATCAATGGCCAATTCCGTCATGAACACCAGGTCCATTTCTTACGCTGGATGCATTGCCCAAGTCTTTTTCCTCTTCTTCTTGATGGGAGTAGATTTTTTCCTTCTCACCATCATGGCGTACGATCGCTACGTCGCCATCTGCCGGCCGCTGCACTATGAGAGAGTGATGAACAGGGGAGCTTGTGTCCAAATGGCAGCTGGTGCCTGGGCCAGTGGCGTTGCCTATGCTGCTCTGCACACCAGGAGCACGTTGGCAATCTCCTTCTGCAGAGGCAACACGGTGGATCAGTTCTTCTGTGAAATCCCTCAACTACTCAAGCTCGCCTGCTCTGACTCCTACCTCACTGAAACGGGGGTCATCCTCTTTAGTGCAGGCTTAGTCTTCTGCTGCTTTGTTTTGATAACTGTGTCCTATGTTCAGATCATCACCACGGTGCTGAGAATCCCCTCTGAGCAGGGCCGGCACAAAGCCTTCTCCACCTGCCTCCCTCACCTCACTGTGCTCTCCTTGTCAGTAAGCACTGGCAGCTTTGCCTACCTGAAACCTCTCTCCAGCTCAGAGTCAGGGCTAGATCTCGTTGTGGCTGTTTTCTATTCCGTGCTGCCTCCAATGATGAATCCCATCATCTACAGCATGAGAAACAAGGAGATGAAAGCTGCCCTGTGGAAACTGACAGGGTGGTGGTTACCCATTAAAAATTAAATGTCCATCTTTTTCCTCTGAATTTGATTTCATTCTGTGTCTGTATAGAAATGTAATCAAATGGTCACATTAGAGTCTCTGTGAGAACATGCTTTGCAATCTCTTTACATGAAAAGTGGTATTTACACTGGCAGAAATGCAGGCATACTCAAGTCAATGGACTTACTGTATATTTACACTAGTGGAAATAAGATCATCATCTATTTATCCATCTATGTTTCTAAAGTAGGTTTTTGTACTGCCAGCAATCCCCAGGTGATCCGAGCCTCTTTCACATAAAATTAACAGTGAGATCAAAGTGTGGTGGACTTCATGTGGTCTCTGGGTCTTATCCTTTTCAGCATATAAAACTCTGTTTGGGTCATGATGGCAGTTGTTTTATTGTTTGCTTGTGTAACTGGGATGAAACGGCATGAAATCCTAATTTCTGTGGGGTCATATCTATGGAATTATCAGCAAGGGAGGGGGCACATGGTATCCATGTCTTGTGGGCTTTAAGGATAAAGTGACTGTGGTTAAGAAGCCTTTTATATAGTCTGTGTTCCTTGTTTCCCTGCCACATTGTGCCCAAAGGGGTTTAACTAGAAGTCAGACCTGGGTTTTGAGGTCTAAAGCAGATGGACGGTGTCCTCCTATTGCCAAAGGAAGGACATTGGAAAAGAAGGCTCAGTTTAGGAGTGTGACCTAGAATCCCGGAGCTAGCAAGAAGGGCTAGACTCTACCCAGACACAGCTGACTTAGAAGCCTTTGAAACCCATGATGGGTCCTCTCACAATAGACCAGTGATGGTACAGTGAGGTTCCAGGCCAGGTTGTAACAGTTAGCCTGGCTGGTTTTCATTTTGTTAGATTTCATCCTTTGGCCAATTTTTTAGACAAGGGAGCCAGCTCTGCAAATTTCCAGATGGCAAATCTTTTTTTTTCCTCCCAAAAATTGTATTAGGGAGTGGAGGGGGATGTTACAGTGAATTGTGTCTTTAAGGTCTGAGATTCCCAGGCAGAAATCCTGGGCAGCACTGAGAAGATCTTGTGCTTATGCCTAGCCAGCTGGAACTGGACACAGGGGCACTCACCTTATTCATTGAAAAATCACAATTTTCTCCTGGAAAATGCTGATTTTGTGAAAATAGTTTTTCACTGGAAAATAGTTCCAATGGCAAATTCCCAACCACCTTCACCCAAATCTCATGGACGACACAGCGATCTAGTGTACTGACACAAAGGGGAACATGATGGACACTTTGCTGGGATGTAGCATCAAGGCTTACTCAGGCCGAGAACAGAAATATTTCCCTTTGGAGGAAAGAGTTCACATAACAGAAAAGTAAAAATGGGCCTAAGCCCGGACGCTAATCCACGCTGAGATCCCAAATGCCTCAAAGTTCAAGGGAGGAGCTTTGGGACGTGAGGTGCTTGATCTGCTCCACCTCTACAAACCCTCCACTTTCTGGATGTGCAGATAATTTCTCCATTGCTCGTTGGCCCACAGGGCCCCGAAGTTTGACTAGCTGCTTGTGTTGAAAAGGCCAGCAGTATAGATGGAGCAGCGCTGCCAGGTCCTGGTCTCCCAGTGGAAGATCCATGAGATGCCACCCTGGGATGACAGGGCAAGGAGCCAAACACCTGAGGTGGGTGCTTGCAGAAAGGGGATGTGGCAGGTAGCCCCAAACTCCTGAGTCTGATCAGCTCTGCCCTTGGCTCATCCCTATGACAGTGGGATCTATCAGGAAATAATGACATCCTTAAAAAATTATTCTCAGGAACAACTTCAGTTCCTGAAGGATGAGAAATGCCCGAAAACTCCTTGGTTTGAAAGGGAGGAGACTGGGGTCTGCAGGATTGGTCAGGACAGCACTTGGCTAAGAAGTGTCTGGAAAGGAAAACCCCTCTATCTGCTGTGGGCATAAGAGGAAGGTAATTTTAAGCCTCAGATTACTTTTTAGTAATTCCTTAGTAATGAGATTACTTCTTGGAAGGGACCTCGAGAGGTCATGTAGTCCAGTCCTCTGCATTCAAGGAAGGACTAAGTGTTATCTAGAATATCCTTAATAGGTGATTGTCTAACCTGCTCTTAAAAATCTCTTATAACGGAAATTCCACAACTTCGTTGGGCAATTTATTCCAGTGCTAATATACCCTGAGAGTCAAGAAGTTTTTTCTAATGTCAAAATTAAAGCTCCCTTGCTGTAATTTAATCTCACTGCTTCTTCTCCTATCCTCAGAGGTTAACAAGACCAATTTTTCTCCCTCTTCCTTGTAACAACTTTTTATGTACTTGAAAACTTTTATTTACTTGACTTTACTTTATGCACTTAATGTATTTACTTTATGTACTTTAAAACCTCTGTGTACTTGAAATACTGTTAGTGTTATCCTCCCTCCCCCCCAACACACAAATATTCTCTTCTCCAGACTAAACAAAACCATTTTTTACCCAATCTTTCCTTAGAGGTCAGGTTTTCTAGATCTTTAATAATTTTTGTTTCTCTTCTCTGGACTTTCTCCAATTTCTTCACATATTTTCAGATGCTTAGAACTGGACACAATACTCCAGCTGAGGCCAGAGCAGCATGGAGTAGAGCAGGAGAATTACCTTTTCATGTCCTGCTCACGAGATCCACCTGTGCTTTAATAAGTTTGTTCTTTTTTACCAAGTAGTGGAGCTCTTCACTCACGCAGAGTCTCAAACCCACATTCCCAGATTCTGATAAAGTTCAAAGATTCTACTGGCAAAGATGACTGAGGTTCAGTAACTGTATTAATCAAAGATAAACCAGCCCAATACAGAAACAGTTACTATTTTACCCCATGTGGGGAAGAGGGTTGCAGCTCATGTCTCCACCCTGTTCTGAAATCATGGCCCTACTTCTGGAGATATTGATAGTCAACTTGTTTACCATAAAAAGAAGGTGCTACCCATTTCACGATATTCCCAATGATTTATACAGCAGTTCTTACCAGCTTCTTATCTTGTTTTGTACAGTTTCCCTCAAATCAGCAAAACTGAGAGACATCCTGCAGTAGCTGTCGCTTGGTACAGAGTACGCGTGTTACGTAAGCACAAAAACAATATCTGTCTTATCCTATATTTTTGGTACATCTCTGAACCTAACACTTCACATCCCCCTTTGGTTATACAACTTCAGAAAATACAAAGCTTCCTAGGAAAAGCTGAACAGGAATACTGTTCACAGTTACTCACCAACATATTTGATATTACAGATATCGATATTGTATATTAGTATTGTCTCACACACAGATTCCACTGTACTACCTCAGACCTGACGCATCTCTCTATTTCCATCTATCTGTGCAAACTACTCACTACCATGCAATGTAATCACCCCATGATGGTAGCACAATGTTCATGTTTCTGGACTTTATCACTTCCCCCCACTCCCTCCCCTGAGTACTTGAACATATAGATCCTGCGACTCAGATTGTCTGTGTCCATAGTAAAATCCAAGAAAGGGCATTTCACAAGGAACCCTTCATCATTCTATAGGGTGTAGTGGAGTTTTTCTACCCACAGAGAAGCCACCATTCCTGAGACAGGAACCATGAATCTTGTACCAGCTCTGGTCACGGGAGCTGCTGACTCCGTCCGATCCAGGCTGGTGTGTGTGACTCTTGGAGCCAATAGAGTCACTCTGGATGGACACCACTACCAGTGAGATGTGAATCCAGACACAGATGCCCCTCGGCTCTAGGTATTGCCCTGCAGCAAGTGGGAAAGGTTTAAGGTCTGAAGGAAGAATTCTTAAAATCCAAATGCAGGTGATAAATGCAAATCAGGAGGGGGGCCAGTTCTCTCAGCCCTGCTCAGAAAATGGGTCTCAGCCGGGGGAGCTGGCAGGAGAACATCGCTCAGTATTTATGTTTTTGCATTTATTTTGTATTTGGTGGGAGTCCTGGGAGATGAGTTTTTTCCATCTGTGCCCCTGATTCTGAGCCATGCAGGGCTCCAGGAAACCTGCCCTTAGGAGAGGATAAGTCCAATATTTCCCTTGGCAAACCTTCAGTTGTACAGCACCACAGAAGCTTGAAATTAGGGGAGGGCTGACTCCCTGTATAAGCATCTGGTTGTGTTCTCCCAGGTCTCCTTCCATTCTGAAGCATTCTGAGATGTATCTCTTGCAAGGATAGCATTTGAGCACTTCCAAAACATTTTAAAATATTAATAAATTCATCATCACAACACCCTCTGAGATCAGGAAATAATGTTATCTTCATTTTCAGAAAGGGGACCTGAGAGGCAGAAATAGCAAATCTGAACATTTTCACAAAAGCTCAAGGGATAGACCCCAAGTTTGTAATGGTATGTATGATCAATTTAGTGTTTTTTGGTATTTAGGATACAAGGGATTCATCAGAATGACTCCTTCTGACCTTGAAATCAATGAGATTTTTGTACCTAGGTGCTTTTGAAAATTCTACTAGTCCTATAAAAACTCATATAAATCTCATCTGAGATGACTAAATCCTACTGAAATTGAATGTGAGTTGAGCACAAAATGCCCTTTGGCTGCTTTGGAAATCCCAGCCCAAGTGACTGGGCCAATGCCTCACAGGTGGTCTGTGGCAGAGCTGAAAAATAAACATTGACTTGCCAAGCCCTCAGATCAGGGTATTTTCCCCATGATCCTCCATTTTCTTTTCACTAAGCCCATATTCTTCATTTGCCCCTTCTTTAATCCTTGTCTCATTCCTTTTCCTAAGGATTTAACAGCCATGGCTCCAGTAAGAGAGGGAAAACGCACAGCAGTCACGGAATTCATCCTGCTGGGGTTTGGAAATGGTTCAGGCCACCAGGTGATCCCCTTTGAGATATTCCTGATGATTTATATAGTAACTATGTGGTGAACATCGTCCTGGTCCTCATCATTACAGCTGACTCTCGCCTCCACACGCTCATCTACTTCTTCCCCATGAACCTGTCCTTCTTAGACCTCTGCTACTCCTCCACCATTGCCCCCAGAGCCATGGTGAGCTTCCTAGAAGGGAGCAAAGCCATTTCCTATAATGAGTGTGCCACTGAAGGGTTCCTCCTGGCAATGATGGCATACAATTGATACTCAACCATCTACAACTCGCTCCTGAATCCCATCGCCATGTCCAAGTGGGTTTGCGTTCAACTGGTGGCAGGGTCATAAATCTGCATCTGTGTGATTGCCGTGGTAGAAACAGGCTTCATCTTTATGCTGAGCTATTGTGGGTCTAATGAGATTGATCATTTCTTCTCTGATGGCCCTCCCTTGCTTAGTCTGTCCTGCAGTGACACGTACGTCAATAATCTTGTGATCTTTATCCTATGTGGACTCATCATTGCAAGTACTTCCCTGATTCTACGCATCTCCTGATTTTATGTCATTGCCACCATCCTCAGGATTCGCTCTGCTGAGGGCAGACACAGAGCCTTCTCCACCTGTACCTCCCATATGGTGGCTGTGACTTTCTTTTATGGGACCATTGCTTTCATATATGGCCAGCCCACTTGGCTATCTTCTCTGTATCAGGAAAAGTGGCGTCCGTGTTTTATACCCATTTCATTCCCATGTTGAATCCCTTCATCTACGGCCTTAGGAACAAAGACATGAAAGATGCTTTGAGAATGACTCTGGGAAAGAAAGGTTTGAAAAAATGAACATTGTCCTTGGACATATAGATGAAATCCAGTGGGTCAAGGTAATGTGCAACATAACAACAAATTCTTGTAAAATATTTATTTATTATTGGGAGCAGTTTTTCAGGTATAAACAAATAAATCATTGGGATCCACAGTATTTATTGGTCTATCTATCAATTTTTCTTTTTTTTCTGTGTGCCTGTCTATGGCTTTCTGCCTGTCTCCCTTTCTACTTACATGGCTAGCTGGCCTGTGGAATTCATTGCCTCTGGATATTATTTAGTTAAATATATCTTCAGAATTAAATAATGGCTTTAATATTTATAATGACTTTGTTCTTTAGGATGTGAATAGGCTACTGCCTCTCTGAGTTACGAGTAAATTTTGTCCATGATTTATCATACAATTCTTCTGTCTTTGAAACAGCTGATACTGGCCACCATTGGAGACACAATGCTTCTTCAAGGAAATTTCCTTGTCCCTATTACGTTCCAGAACACTGGCCAGAAAACACCTTAAAGATAACAAAGTATTTCTATATATATGTGCATATTTACATATATTTAGAATAGGAATGGCCTCAGTTCAAATACTTTGGAAATGTAAATGTTCTTAGCTAATCTGACTTCTACGGCACTGATCTACACCAGCTAAAGATCCAGATCTTTAATTATCACTGATGACCTGCTTGGGTAGCTGTTTGTAAATGGGGAACAACATGACACAATTGTATTAAATAATGAAAACTGATAGAGTCCATATTCAAATGGGTCATCTAAGTCCAATACTCCTATGTCGTGTCTGGTAACACAGTGCAGTAAAGCAAGTGGTCTTGATTCAAATTTCACTCATATTTGTGTAAATAAGGAACATTCACTCACTCAGGTGTAAATCGCTAGTAGACACATTGAGATCAACGGGCCTAATTCGCCTCTCACTCATCCTGATGTAAATCAGTAGTAGTGCCACGGGAGTCAATGGGCCCATTTTCTCTTTCACTCGCCATCATGTAAATCAAGAGTAACTCCATTAGAGTTAATGAGCCTGATACCCCTCTCATTCAGACAGATGTTACTCAAGAGTCACACCTCTTGAAATAAATGCATTTACACTGTGCTAAAGGTTGTGTAGATAAACAGAGAATTTTGCCCATTTGTTCTACATTTTAAGATGCAATAAACTTAGTAAAACAAACAACTAAAAATCTTTTCCCTTTTGATTGGGTCATGAAATGGTGAAAACCACAAATGGAATCCAATGCTGCAGCATCTTTTAAAATTAATATCACCTTGAGGTCAGGGCAAATTTCTGTGCATTATGTCTTGCAAAATCAAAATTTCTGTAGGGATTTACCCTGGAACTTCTAGGTTGTTCACCTGCAATCCTAAAGAAAGAAACTCAGAAAGTATCATATGAAAAAACAATCTATGCTTGAGGCAATATGAATTCTATCTGATTTCAGTATTGGAATTCCTATCTTCACTGCTGTTTCACAAAACATAAACTGAGATTTTCTTTCTTTCTTTCTTTCTTTCTTTCTTTCTTTCTTTCTTTCTTTCTTTCTTTCTTTCTTTCTTTCTTTCTTTCTTTCAGCTTTACTTTTGCTTATCAATTAGAGTGCAGTCAAGCTGCCATTCATGTCAATGTGAGTTTTACCAGTGATTTCAGAGGAAGAAGAAGTAGCACTTATTTCAAACAAAATGTTGACCCTGGCTAATATCCTCACATAGGCCAACTCCATAGCTTACTGTCTGAGCTAAGAGATATTGGGCCAGTGTCAGAAACCAAGATATGGAGGGTCAGACCTAGTGGTTGGAGCAATGGCAGTCAGGCCAGGAACTGGAGAGAAAGGTAAGAGTTGGAGTCAGGAGTCAAGAGCTTTGGAAAAAATCAAGAGTGGGGCTGGGAGCCAAGTGCGATGCTATCTAAGGGGAAAAGTGACTGTTTACACCAATGTGGTCACTACTGTTACAAAATTGTGAGAAACCTTGTACAAAGTATGCCTTGTGAGCTATCATTGGAAAAGTTGTAATCTGCTGAGTATTATTATCTTGTTCTAATGTGTGTATCAGCATTGTGTGTGGAGATATGAAACTTTTCTTTTTGTTTTCTCAGACATGGGAGTCTGAGAAAGGCCCCCATGGTTGTGCTTCAGGGTTAACAAAGGAACTGTAAACAAGAGACACTGCATATCATTCCCAAAGACACCTCAAACAGCATGCACACAGATGGTGCAAACTAGAATTTGCCATTCATATTAAGAAGTGGTGGCAAAGCACATATGTCATGGAACTGCTTGACCCTATGACCTAGCAAATATTTTTCAAGCAAAAAAGGTAAAGTTATAAAAAGGGAGAGCAAAGTCCCCTGGCCACCTTCTCTTCACTGGTGAATTCTGAGAGGGGAAATTTTGATTAAAGGACTGAGATCCCCAAGAACTATTTGGGCAACCCAGAGAGACTTAGAGAAAACTAGCAGGTTTAACATCCCTTATATTAATTTGGACTGCATACTGTGATTTACCTGTAATAGCACCCAGAATAGACACATTACTCCACCTGAGGTCACACCAGTACTGAGCAGACAGTACAGTTACCTCCAACAGGACAATTACTTCCGGTGTCTTACAACTGACACTCCTGTTAATATCACCCCAGAACATTTTTTATGTAAAAATATTGGAAAACATTTTGAGTCAGATAAAAATGAAAGGTGTTGTGGGGGATTTTTGTGGAGAAAAAGAATTTCAACCAGTTTTTAAATCCAACAGGTTTGGTTGCCCAGATGAACATGAACCCTCAGTATGATGCAGAAGGCAAAATGGTTAATGGATGCATAAACATGGGAATCTCATGTACTAGTAGGGAGGTTATTTTACCTCTGTCTTTGGCACTGGTGCGAAGGCTGCTGGAATACTGTGTCCAATTCTGATGTCCACAATTCAAGAAGGATGTTGATAACTTGGAAAGGTTCTAAGAAGAGCCATGAGAATCGTTCAAGGATTAGAAAACATGCCTTACAGCTATGCACTGAAGGAGCTCAATCTATTAATTTTAACAAAGAGAAGGTTAAGAGGTGACTTGATTACAGTCTCTAGGTAACTACCTGGAGAAGAGATATTTAATAATAGACTCTTTATAATGGACACGAACACAAATGACTTCGTCTGGAGGACGAAGTGGATTGCTGATGGCAATTAGGATGGAAGAATTCCATCCACTGCTATAGACTGGGGACTGACTGGCTAGGAAGCAGTTCTGCGTAAAAGGACCTGTGAGTTACAGTGAACAAGCAGCTGGATATGAGTCAGCAGTGTGACCTTGTTGCCAAGAAGACTAATGGCGTATTGGGTTGCATTAGTAGTAGCGTTGCCAGGAGATGGAGGGAAGTCATTATTCCCCTCTATTCGGCATTGGTGAGGCCGCATTTGGAGTCTTGTGTCCATTTTTGGGCCCTCCACTACAAAAAGGACGTGGACAAGTTGGAAAGAGTCCAGTGGAAGGCAACAAAAATGGGCTGTAGCACATGACATATGAGGTGAGGCTGAGGGAACTGGGCTAGTTTAGTCTACAGAAGAAAAGAATGAGAGGGGATTTGATAGCAGCCTTGAACTACCTGAAAGGGGGTTCCAGGGAGGATTAAAAGGTTGTTATAAAGGGGACAGTGATCACTTCTTCTCTATGTCCCTTGACGGTTCCAAAAGAAAGAATTATCTAAATCTGCAACAAGAGAGATTTAGTTATAGTAAGAAAAACATTCTAACAAATTCCTGCTAAGCACAGGGACAGGTTACCAAGGCGGGTTGTGTAATTCCCCTTAACTGAATGTTTTTAAGAGAGCTAAGATAAAACCCGTGTCAGCGATGGTCTAGATGGTCTAGATGGAGTAGATCAGTGCCTCTCAAGCTTTCTGGACAACTGTACCCCTCCCAGGAATCTGATTGGTCTTGCGGACCCCCAAGTTTCACCTCACTTAAAAATTACTTGCTTACAAAATCAGACATACATCCAAAAGAGTGTCACAGACACTATTTTTTAAAAAATTGCTCACTTTCACATTTTCACCATATACTTATAAAATAAATCAATCGGAATATAAATATTGTACTTACATTTTATTGTCTAGTATATAGAGCAGTATAAAAAAGGCATTGTCTGAATGAAATTTCAGTTTGTACTGACTTCACTAGTACTTTTTCTGTGGCCTAGTTGTAAAACAAGGCAAATATTTGGATGAGTTGATGGACCCCCTGGAAGATGTTTGCAGACTCCCAGGGGTACATGTGCCCCTGGTTGAGAATCATGGGAAGAGATGACCTCTCAAGGTCCTTTCTAGCCCTTCATTTCTAGGATTCATTGTTCCACGCATCTGAAGTTTTGAGTTAACCAGTATAAAATGTGTTGTTCTTTTTAAAGAATGTCTTTATTAAGACATTTTAACAGGTTTACAAATCCTAGCCATGTAACTTAACAGACACAATA
>ML675636.1:2137675-2153183 GCA_007922155.1 Mesoclemmys tuberculata | reverse complement strand
TCAGTGAATTGTCCAATTCAAAATCATTTTGGGAAAAAATGAAAAATGTTGGTTCCAAATGACTTCCAGGTTTGAAATTTAAGTGAATTATACTAAAGAACCAAAATTACAACACTCAAAACTGAACGACACAGATGGAAATTATCAAAGCAAAATATTTTGATGGATAAGAACAGCAATTCTGGGGGATTTTTGGTTTGCGGACACTTTGGAGATTTTCTCTTTTCATCCTGATTTGGAAGGGGAATTGTATTTTGGTTCTGAAATCTTGAAAAATTTCACAGCATGGGAAAACTGTTTCCCACTCAGCTCTGCTTCAGGTGCAACCTCTGAGCCCTGCTGGCTTCATCTAGAAACAGGGGTGCTCGGAATCCATGAAAATGAGTGGAAGGCTATGTCTATACAGATGGCAGCAAATTCACCGCAGTCAGATTGATGTCTCTGTATTGAATGAGAGGTGTGTGTAGAAATCGATGGAGGAAACTACTTCCGTAAGTGCAGTAGCGCTGCGTCGACAGGAACGCTGTTCCTGTTGGCACAGAGCAGTGTGGACGGTTGTTGTTCTGATTCAGAGCGATAATAATAATGTTCAAAAGATGAAACTTTGGAAATTACCATGGCACAGCAATTCTGGGTTCTGATCCGCACTAGTTTTGATCAAGATAAAATATTTGGCCTTTCTTTTTTTAAAATTTTTGTAACATTTCACTCCACACAAACACACACAAACGAAAATCAAAATTTTGAGTTTTCCTCCTGATTCAGGATGAAAACAAATGTCAAAATATTGGAATTTCTGCTACAGTGGACATTCCAACCAGATCCAATTTGGCTGGGATTTTGCATCCTCACTTTTTGATCAATACCCCACATTTTAAATGATTAGAAACGATCGATTTCATTAAATTCTGTAATCTTTGAGTGAGAGTATCAACCGTTTTTAGTAAAACTAGCAAGGACTTTTATTATATCATTATTATTATTGAATGCACTGAAACATTAAGATTCTGTTTACACTAGTATACATCCAAAGTGAGCACAATAAAAGCTGAGAAGACAGTCAGCTATCTTAGAAAACATGCTGACATTTAGGAGGGTTTGCCGGGCAGAGATAAAATCTTGACCTGGAAAGACATTTGAATTGGCATAAAACATCTTATGAATTGATCTTCCAGCTTAGACAGCAAATGGAGAACATTACCTTTGAAACACAGAGAAAAATGTTGATTAGCAAAAAAGGTCTCCTTTAAATTTCACAGACATCACAGTCTCTAGTGATGGAGTAAACTATGCAATTTCCATAGTGCGCTTGCCTGTCAAATTCAACTTTTCCTATGGAACATGATACTAAAGAATCTCACGATCGCTTTCTAGAATATTGCATGAGTGATAGTGAGTGTGCTTCACTCTTGGCTCTGTGTTTCTTTCTGTTGGGGAAATAATGCCTAGTGGTAATTGCTCAGGTAATAGCCCTCTGATCGGTCTCCGGATTATCTTATGCTGGCCCCCGCAAATCGTTAACTTTGGCTCCCATGGTCAGCAGGCTTTTAGTGGCTTGGGGGCCGTGGCCCCTGGGGATCACAGGAACTCCTTAACCCATGCCTCCCCAGTGCAGGGTTGGTGCACTACATCCCAGTGAGGCACACGCAGCAAATGTATGCACTTTAGTTAATACAGACAAATATTATTGAAATGATAGAAAAATAATATACCTAAGCCTAAAATAAGTACAACAGTTTCTTTCATTGTTGGTACTTACGATTACATTTTGTACATTTACAACCTTATGCAGACCATTAGCCACAAATATGGCAGAAAAAGTAAGTTGCAATGACCCAAGAGTAGTCTAGGTTAGTCTTCAGAAGAGAAGAGTGGGGGGATGTGATAGCAGCCTTTAACTACATGAAATGGGGTTCCAGGGAGGATGGAGCTAGGCTGTTCTCAGTGGTGGCAGATGACAGAACAAGGAGCAACGGTTTGAAGTTGCAGTGGGGGAGGTCTAGGTTGGACATAAGGAAAATGTTTTTCACTAGGAGGGTGGTGAAGCACTGGAATGGGTTACCTAGGGAGGTGGTGGAATCTCCATCTTTAGAGGTTTTTAAGATGTGGCTAGACAAAACCCTCGCTGGGATTATTTAGCTGAGCTTAGTTCTGCTTTGAGCAGGTGTTTGGACTAGATGAACTCCTGAGGTCCCTTCTAACTCTAATGTTCTATGATTCTATGATTCGAAGATGATGAACCACTGGATCAAGCTCCTATGGGCAGCACTGGATTCTCCATCTATTAACGTCTTTGAATCGAGTTCAGTCACCTGTCTGGAAGACAGGCTTTAGTCAAACACAAATTATGAGGCTCGCTCATGGCATAGGTGGGTAAGATGTAATGTCCTGGTAGATACAGATTGTCGGACTAGAGGATTCAATGTCCCTTCTTCCCCTGAGGTCTGTCAATCTGGGAACTTTCTTCTAAACTGTTGGTACTAGCCACTTTAGAGACAAGAGAGCAAACAAGTTGGATGACTGGACTTCCTTGGGGTGAAAACTCTTTAGCAGATAGCAAAGAAAATATCTCCTTTGAGGTTAGGCATTTTTCTATCTCTACTACTTTCTCACTTAATTTAGAGGTTTCTCTATTAAAATCATAAGTAAATTCTAACAATAAATGTATTATTTACTCTGTCTTCACGGTAGATGCAAATTCATTTAAAAGAAGTGTCCAGGAAGATGTTTCTCTCTCATATAGTTAATGAGAGGAGGCATTCAGTCTTTAGTATCAGGTAAAAGCCAGCTGTGTGAGTCAGGAAAATAGAGCTCTCAGAACTTTAAGCATTCTCTTGTCTCATTACAGAGATCCATGAAGAGGATGATGATAGGATATAGGCCTTAGATCCTGTATCCTGGTCTCTGGAAAGCTGCATGAAGAAGTCACATCAGTGATTTCAGCTTTTATTATACCTGTTTTGGAGGTTGCACAACTCTTCTCATCAGATAAACAGAAGGATAATGTATAGTGTCATACCTGATCCCTCCTGACATATATTGCCTGTACAGAGTACGACGTACTAAGTTTTGGTGACATTTTTCCATCAAAGCTCTTCATGAAGGGAAATTGGATTTTCAACACAACAACGTTCATAGAAAGTGTCTGTATGTCTTCATTTTTTAAAAAAAATTTCTTTGAAAATTCAAATTTTTCTCTGAAAAAAAAAGAAAAAAAGAAAAGAAATCAGACTTCGGCCTTACATTTGGGAGCTTTTAGCTGCTTTTGCTCTTGGGATTTTTGTTTTTATAATTAAAAGTCAAACCTATCCATGGTGGAAATATAAGACCCTGAGTTGCTCTCTAGAACCTACAGTCATGAATGATGTGTAACAGAGATACTGTCTTTCTGTGAGACATGTAGGAACAGACAGGTTCAGATGTATGTTGAACACTCTGGGTTTCAATTCTAGCCTGAGGTGCGCTGAGCTGGCAAATGTTTGGGAGGATTTCTGAGATTAAACTCATCACCCAGGACACCCACCAAATACAAAATAAATGTAAACCATAAACACTGAGTGATGTTGTCCTGCCAGCTCCCCCGGCTGAGACCCATTTTCTGAGCAGGACTGAGAGAACTGGCTCCCCTCCTGATTTGCATTTCTCACCTGCATTTGGCTTTTAAGAATTCTCGCTTCAGACCTTAACCCCTTCCCACTTGCTGCAGGGGAATACCTAGAGCCGAGGGGCATCTGTGTCTGGATTCACACCTCACAGATAGAGGTGTCCATCCAGAGTGACTCTATTGGCTCCAAGAGTCACGCACACCAGCACAATCGGACGGAGTCAGCAGCTCCCGTGAACAGAGCTGGTACAGGGTTCATGGGTCCTGTCTCAGGAGGGGTGGCTTCTCTGTGGGTAGAAAAACTCCAATCTCCCCTATAGAATGATGAAGGGTTCCTTGTGAAATGCCCTTTCTTGGATTTTACTATGGACACGGACAATCCGAGTCGCAGGATCTATATGTTCAACTATTGAGGGGAGGGAGTGGGGGGAAGTGATAAAGTCCAGAAACATGAACATTGTGCTACCATCATGGGGTGATTACATTGCATGGTAGTGAGTAGTTTGCACAAATAGGTGGAGATATAGAGATGCATCAGGTCTGAGATACTACAGTGGAATCTGTGTGTGAGATGATACTAATACACAATATCGATATCTGTAATATCAAATACGTTGGTGTATAACTATGAACTGTGTTCATGTTCAGCTTTTCCTAGGAAGCTTTGTATTTTGTGAAGTTGTATAACCAAAGGCGGATGTGATGTGTTAAGTTCAGAGATGGACCAAAAATATAGGATAAGACAGATAATATTGTTGATGTTAACGTAACACGTGTCCTTCCTTTGGCAATAGGAGGACATCGTCCATCTGCTTTAGACCGCAAAACCCAGGTCTGACGTCTAGTTAAACCTCTTTGGACACAATGTGGCAGGGAAACAAGGAAAATAGACTATATAAAAGGGTTCTTAACCACAATCATTTTATTCTTAAAACCGACAAAACTTGGATACAATGTGCCCCCTCCGTTGCTGATAATTCCATAGGTATGACCGCACAGAGTTTAGGATTTCACGCCGTTTCATCCCAGTTACACAAGCAAACAATAAACCAACTGCCATCATGACCCAAACAGAGTTTTATATGCTGAAAAGGAGAAGACCCAGAGACCACATGATGTCCACCAGACTTTGAACTGACTATTAATTTTATGTGAAAGAGGCTTGGATCACCTGCGGATGACTGGCAGTACAAAAACCTACATTAGAAACATAGATAGATCAATAGATTATGATCTTATTTCCACTACTGTAAATATACAGTAAGTCCATTGACTTGAGTATGCTTGCATTTTTGCCAGTGTAAATACCGCTTTGCATGTAAAGAGATTGCAAAGCATGTTCTTATAGAGACACTAATGTGACCATTTGATTACATTTCTATACAGACACAGAATGAAATCAAATTCAGAGGAAAAAGATGGACCTTTAATTTTTAGTTGGTAAACACCACCCAGTCAGTTTCCACAGGGCAGCTTTGATCTCCTTGTTTCTCATGCTGTAGATGATGGGATTCATCACAGGAGGCAGCACGGAATAGAAAACAGCCACAACGAGATCCAGCCCTGACACTGAACTGTGAAGGGATTTCAGGTAGGCAAAGCTGCCAGTGCATACAGACAAGGAGAGCACGATGAGGTGAGGGAGGCAGGTGGAGAAGGCTTTATGCCGGCCCTGCTCAGAGGGGATTCTCAGCACTGTGGTGATGATCTGAACATATGACACAGTTATCAAAACAAAGCAGCTAAAGATTAAGCCTGCACTAAAGAGAATGACCCCGGTTTCAGTGAGGTAGGAGTCAGAGCAGGCGAGCTTGAGTAGTTGAGGGATTTCACAGAAGAACTGATCCACCGTGTTTCCTCTGCAGAAGGAGATTGCCAACGTGCTCCTGGTGTGCAGAGCAGCATAGGCAACGCCACTGGCCCAGGCACCAGCTGCCATTTGGACACAAGCTCCCCTGTTCATCACTCTCTCATAGTGCAGAGGCCGGCAGATGGCGACGTAGCGATCGTACGCCATGACTGTGAGAAGGAAAAAATCTACTCCCATCAAGAAGAAGAGGAAAAAGACTTGGGCAATGCATCCAGCGTAAGAAATGAACCTGGTGTTCATGAGGGAGTTGGCCATGGATTTGGGGACGGTGACAGAGATGGAGCCAATGTCTACGATGGACAGATTGATCAGGAAGAAGTACATGGGGGTGTGAAGGTGGCAGTCGAGGGCTATGACTGTGATGATGAGAAGGTTCCCCATCAGGGCTGCCAGGTAAACCACTAGAAACACCACAAAGTGCAAAATCTGCAGCTCCCGCACCTCAGAAAATCCCCGGAGAAGAAACTCCGTCACGGTGGTTCGGTTGGACATTTTCTTCCTCAGCACGTTGTGTCCGGCCTGAGGAGGGAAGGAGACGGCGATGGTGAGGATTAGAATGAGTGAGGGAATGACCCTGATTCCTCTCTCCATAATAACCCACGATGTGAGAGTACAAGCACAGCCCTGATCACACCCACTGCGCATAGGCCAAGAGGGCTCCTCGCTGCGGAGAAGGAGACGACTCGCCTGGTGCGTTATCCCACCAATGTCAATCTGAACAAGTCTTGGAAGCTGGGTCAGTTCACACCTGCAAAGATCTGAGCCCCAGCCTGGCATTGCTCAGCTACTGCTGTGTGGTATCTTTTTCCTTTGTGACTTTCTGTCTCTGCCGTGCGGGTCAGTGGCAGTCAGGACACCTGGGTTATGTTCTTGGCTCAGCCATTGATCTGCTGTATGATCTTGGGCCAGTGACTTCCAGTCCACAGGACTTTATTTCACCTCCCTTTCTCTGCCTGGTCTTCTAGAACAGTGATATCTATGGGGGATGGACTGTGTCTTCTAATGTGTCTATTCTGTGCAGCTCATTACACTATTTGTGCTCAGATGTCAGCAGTCATGGAGCCTGGATCTGGTGCTAGACAAAAACATTTCTAGTCTCAGTGACCTCCTCTCTGCCCATCTAAGCTCTATGTCAGGATAGACTGATCTGGCTGCTGGGTGCAACTCTGAAATTGGATTCAAAGCTCTTAGTCCCTGTAAAACGTATTCTGGGAGTATCAGCTTTGCAATTACTCAGTTTTACTTTCCTTTGAAACAGAAATCAAAACAGATGCAACCGATTAAATGGGTTTCCAATTATGGTGTTATTAGACAGCATTAAAGTTTCCCCAGCCTTGTTTGAAGTTTAAGTCTCATTGGAAATTTTCAGTTAAATCTTGGTTGGTTTGTTGGTTGCTGAAATCTCTCCAACACATCATTAAGGATCTACCCCCTATCCTAGCAGATGATCTCTTATTCGCTCAAGCCGTGGGAGGCAGACCTATCCTTACACACAGCCCCCCATCCTGAAGCAAACACTCACTAGCACCGTACAGCATACAACAAGGACACTAACCCAGGAACCTATCCCTACAACAAACCCCATTTCAACTCTGCCCGCACATCCACTCCAGTGACACCATCATAGGTCCTAACCACATCAGCCACGCTATAAGGAGCTCAGTCATCTGCACATCTACTAATGTAACACATGCCATCACGTGCCAGAAACATGCCATGTGTGTTGCCTAAACCTTCCTGTCACTCCGCAAAAGAATAACTGGACACAAATCAGGCATAAAAAACGGGAGCATCCATAAACCAGTAGGAGAGCACTTCAATATCCCAGGATTACCTGTAGCAGACTTGAAAGTTGCCATACGTAGCAAAAAGCTTCAAAACCAGACCTCAGTGAGAAACTGCAGGTCTGGAACTCATATGCAAACTTGACACAATCAAAATGGGTCTGAATAGGGATTTGGAGTGGTTATCTCATTACAAGAAGTAATTGTCTCTGTTCACAGATTCTCACCTTCTAATCAATGGTTGTGAAAAGGCCTCATGTACTCTAACTGAATGGAATTTCCTACACCTACACTCCCCATTGTTGTTCTTTATCCTTGGATGTAAATTTACACCCCTGTCTGATTTCCATTCCTTGCATCTCACCAAGTGGGCTGCAGCCCACAAAACCTTATGCCGGCAGAATGTTTTGTTTAGCCTTTTTAAGTGCTACAGGACTCTCATTGTTTCAGCAAAACAACGTTTTTCTCAAAGTGTGTCTGTTTTCATTGAAAATCTGTTATGCTGGAAAACCGAATACTAAACAAGCAATCCTGTTTTGTTTTCCTCTTAAATTTGCACTTTTCAGCTGAAAGTTTTCAGTTGCCTAAAGCAGAAAAAAAAAAAGGGTTGGGGTTTCTGATGAAAATTTGACATTTTCCAAAGGAGAAATTTTTGTTTCCTCTTACTATCTCTAGTTGTTTGAGTAACTTAATAACGAAATCCTTAACGAGGTCTCACAGCAATTCTGATTCGTTTTCTTTAAATTTCACTTGTAAAATAATCCCCACACGTATCTTTAATTGACATAGCACACTTACTGTACTGGACTCTGTGAATTTTTTCCCAACAGATGCTCAATCTGGTCATCCAGCTCTAGGATTCTTCTTTCATTATCTATCTATTTATTTAGATGACAAAGACACAAGTGTATAAGAGTCATTTCACCCCTCACTCTGAGAATGACCTGACAGAACTAGACTCAGCCCGTTTGCTTTCCGCGGCGGAGCAGTGTGTAGCTGGCTTTGAGCGTCACTGGCATTAAAGGAGCGATGCTGCAGGAAGGTGATTTACCTGTTGTTTATTTCCTAAGAGCTTGTGGGACTCACTCCTGAGAGACCTGATCAGCTCAGAAGCAGAGGCCCAGAGGCAAAGGTTCATACACTCATCAGTTTTAAAGCCAAAAGAGGCCGTTCTGCTCTTCTAGTCTGACCCCCTGTCTAACACAGACCCCCAGTGTTTCCTGACTCCAGCCCAGCTTCGGTGCTTTCTGTGGGTCGGGTTACCAAGGGATTTGGGCACCTCAAGGTGGGGACAGGTAAATATTGGGATTTCCAAAGCTCCTAAATCTTCCAGGTAGCTAAATCCCACGGACAGGCAATGGGAGTTAGGCACCTAACTTGCTGAGATGTTACTGAAAATCCCACAAAGGAACTATCAGCTTCTTTAGATGCATGAACCCCTTTGTGATTCTGGCCCTGGGTCTCTCTTGGCATCTTCAAGGCCTGGGCTTTTCTTGACTTTCAGAAATATGAATGCTGGATTTGCAAAGGAGGCTAAGGGAGAGTAAGGCACTCATGTTTGGGGGGCCTAGCTCCCTTAGGCTGTCTTGAAAATCCCTTCCTAAAATGATAACAAGGACTGCCATGCAGCAGAGTTATAGTGAGGAGGTCAAGATACCTGGAGCTCTTGTGATCTGAGCCCAGCTACGCAACTGAATCAGCTCTCTGTTTCTCAGTTTACCCACCTTAAATTTGGGGGAGAAGCCCTAGCGCTGGAGGAATAGTTCATATTGGATGGTTTGATAACGGTTTATGCAAACCTTAGTTTTATTTGAACTCTGACTGCATATGTAAGAATCATAGATTAGATCCTAGATCTTCATTGATTCTGTGATTAGGGCTGGAAGGGACCTCAGGAGGTCATCTAGACTAATCCCCTGCTCAAAGCAGGACCAACCCCAGATAAAGCTTCCCAGTCAGAGCTTTGTCAAGCCGCACCTTGAGAAACCACAGTCCCTATGTTGCTCTGGGTAGCTTAATTCTTGTCCTTACTTGGCAGAACACTTAGGGATATATTTTTAAAGGTATTCGGGTACCTAACGGGATTTTCCAAATCACCTAGACATCTAAAACTCATAGATTTCAATATAGGTGATAACTGCCTTCGGCACCTGTCAGCAATTTTAAGCACCTATTACTTTTGAAAATCTGCTCTTAATCACTTGCTGAAGTCTGTGGGAGTTCTTCGAAAGTCCTGCCTCTGACATTTAGTATTTTTGTACTTCCCTAGATGACCCTCTTCCAGAAACAAGAAGTGAACAATCGAACGGTCAGCACCACGTTCATCCTCTTGGGATTTGGGAATCTCTCTGAACTGCAGACCCTTCTTTTCTTGCTGTTTCTACTGATCTACATTACGACCGTGGCTGGGAACATCCTCATCGTGGCGCTAGGTGTGGCAGATCAGCTCCTTCACACCCCTATGTACTTCTTCTTGGGGATCTTGTCCTGCCTGGAGATCTGCTACAGCTCCACCATCCTGCCTAGGATGCTGGCCAGTCTTCTGACTGGGGTCAGGACCATTTCTGTTAGTGGAGGCATCACGCAGTTTTATTGTTTTAGTTTCTTGGCATGTGCTGAGTGTTATCTCTTAGTCATGATGTCTTATGACCGGTATTTAGCTATATGTAAACTCTACATTATTGAGCCTTTATGAATGGCAAATTCTGTCTCCTGCTAGCAGCTGGGTCTTGCATATGGGCACTTTTGACTAGTATCATAACTGCATGTTTGATTTCACAATCAACTTTTTGTGGCCCAAGTGAAATTGATCATTTCTTTTGTGATCTCAACTCATTGATTAAACTTTTGTGTAATGATGACGACTTGCTCATCCTTCTGAGTTTCATACTCACTGCCATAGGTGTTCCTTTCCCATATCTACTAATCCTGATATCCTACGTTTGTATCATCACTGCCATTCTGAGAATCCCTTCCACCACGGGAAGAAAAAGGCATTTTCTACCTGCTCCTCTCACCTCATTGTGGTTACAATTTTCCATGGTACTATAATCATTGTCTATATTTTACCAAACACTGACACACTCAACAAAGTGTGGTCAATCCCCTCATCTACAGTCTGAGAAACAAAGAAGTCAAGGAGGTCCTGAGAAAGGTCTTCAGTCAATTGATGGTGCTCATAGGACTGAAGAAGGAGTGAGTGATGTGGGAATGAGTCAATCTGACTTAACTAAGTGTGGAGATACCATCTTGGTCGTTCATAGCTCATGCCACTTGGGGCTTCCATAGGGACTATGAGGACACACTAATTTTTGTGTAACCTGTAACCTGTAACCCCTAAATCACTTCGTGGATCTGGGCTGAAATCTCTTGCTTTATTGTAGGTTAGTGTTGCAGCCAAAGATATTATGGGGGAGAGTGTCGCTTTGTGGGCTTGTCTACCAGAAATACAATGCTCTCCCAAGGCAGAGACGTGGTGGTGACATCTGAGGCTGGATAAGGCAAACCAGACATTGAGTACAATGGACATGTTCGCTACAAATGTATTTCTCAGTTCAAGTGGAATTGACCCGTCTCCTTTTTACCATATGTGCATCAGCTGGCACGTAACAAGGATTCATCCCCTAATTTGGTCCCCTGGTTGGATCATTAGCATCTCGGCCTGATCAAGTACCATGTCCTAGAGCCCATTCACCATCATGCTTTCATATCCTCTCACTCATAGGTAGCTGGGTGGATTTGGAAGCATTGGTATTCCATTGGATAATATCCAAGTGTGCAGAACTACTTCAGTTGCAGTGATGGTGAAATCATTAATGTGTAAGGGGTTGTTCAAATTAATTTCCCTCTGTGTGTCAGTCCTTTTTTCACTGTCAGACATAATTTGATGGAGAACTGGGTTTTTGTCTCACCAAAAACATTCCTGAAAAGTGTCTACTTACTTTCTTTTACTTTCATGGGATGATTTATTTTCAGAAACCCCAACAACTCAAATACTGTTTTTCCCTCTTTGAGGATCTTTTTTCGAGTCCACCCAGCTCTAGCATTAGCTCATTAAACACGGATGAGGGTCTCAAGGATCGGCCTTTTGGAGCCTGAACATCTGATATTTCACATAAAGCTGAACTAAGAAGTGAAGGGAAAACAGCTTGTTTGCACATGAAAACCCATTAACAGAAGGTTCAACAAAGCATCAAAATGCCACCTAGATACTACATGTCCATGCTTGCAGCTAGCGGAATATGGTTTTGGGCCTGATTTCCGTTTACACAGAGGTCACATTAAATGATTATTGAGTGTCAAGGGAAATTAAAGTAGGAGCAAATCATATTTATGGCACAAAGAGGCCTTTTTGTAAATGAGAATCTGACTGAATCTCTCATCTTCTTATCTTGGTGTTTTGTGCAGTTCGCGTCTGAAATGTCCATCTGTTTGCCTCTTTATATGAGATCACCTAACAAGAAAAGTTCACGTGCGTCTGCCACGTGCCTTGAGACCAGGAGACCTGGCTTCTTTTGCCACTTCTGGCAATGATCTGTTGGGTGTCCCCATCAAGTTACTGCCCCATCCTGTGCCGCAATTTCCCCATCTGCGAAACAGCACTATTGAGATAGAACAGGCAGGTAATAAATGTTATGAAAATGTATGGAATAAAATTGTTGTGCACTGTGTCAGAATAACTAGTAAAGCACTGGCTGTTTATTTCTCAGTCGCTTGGGTTCTTGACACACACAGGGCATGGCAAAGAGGGAGATGACATCTCATTTTTACCTAGCAGCATCAGGTTAATTCCCCATGTGATCAATTTAAAAATGAGCACTGTCAGCAGTCTGGATGCAGACCCGGACAGCAACAAGAGACTGTGTGATGCTGCTTTCCCCTATAAACCCTGCAACAATCCACGGCAGCAAGCAGTGTGGTTCTGTGTAACACACACAGGAGCCTGAATCAAGCAAGAAAGCAAGAGCGGCCTGGCTCTTCAGCAAAAACAAAGCATCTTTGTTGACAGAATGAATGTGTGAGACAGAAAGGACAGCAGTTGCCCTGGAGAGGTCACCACCGTAGGCTGAGGATTAAAGGTAAATCTGATCACTCTTGGGTCAAGTCCTGGGGATTTGAATTAGGAAGGTGTCCTGTTGGGAAGCAGAGCAGTATCTCAGGCACAGATTTTACCTGCGCACTTACTGCTCTATAGCGCTTCCTCCTCCCTCCTTGAGACGGCTCATTACCGTGGTGTCACGGCTGCAGGAACGCAGCACAGACTTCTTCTGCTGTTCCCCCCTCAACAGACTCAGCCATGTCAGGGGGGCTGCAGGGTGGAGCGGTCAGGGGGACAGAATTGTCCTGATCTTCAGTTTCCATATCCCCCCCCTCAGACCTGGCTGGTCTCACCCTCTGCCATCTCATCAGTGATCGTCCCGCCTGTCCCAGCTCTTTCGTGCACTTATTCCTCAATTTTTCCAAATGGAGGAGTGGAGACATTTTGTCCTCTCCTGGGCCCAGTCCTATAAGGTCTGGGTGGTTTCCTGATGACCAGAAATTCCCCTGCAGTTCCCTGCCAACAGGCTCCCCTGCGTTATCTAGTTTGCAGGGTGCAACTGGGGGCAGAATGTGTCTGAGAGATTCTAGGTGTGTTGCAAGGTCGAGAAGAGCACAAGGGATCTGTGTGTGTCTGCCAGGGGCTCTTCCTTTCTGCATGGGGCAGTTTCTCAGTTTCTCTGCTGTGCTGCTGATCACTGTCACTGCTTTATCTCAGCGACTAGCCTGAGAAGACCACACTCACTTCCTGCTCTGCTCCATCGCGGCTCCTATTCTATTCCACCCTCATCCCTGTAGTGTCCGAGCTGCTTCCAGCAAGACATTACGCTCCCAACTGCACATGACCATAGACTGTTTATTCTCTCTGCCTCTCTCCAAAGCTGTGTCCTGGGTTGTTTTTTTTTTATTCTTTTATTTGGTTGATTGGTTTGGTCTATTGAAAATAAATGCACTTCCTGCTATGGGTTTATGTTGGAGCAGCCAGGCCCAAGAAATGCGCCTTGCACTCTGAGAAGACAGCGGTGAGGCGTGTGATGGTCCTTTGCTCCTGGGACAGTTCATTCCACGGTTTCAGACCACCCCCGGAGAAGCTTGTGTCTCATAAGATCAGTCATGCTGGGTCAGACCAATGGTCCATTTAGCCCAGTGACAGTAGCCAATGCCAGATGCTTCTGAGGGAATAAATAGAACAGGGCAATTAGTGAGTGATTCCCTGTTGTCCTGTCCCACAGTCAGATACTTTGGGACAACCAGAGCACAATCATAAAATTATAGAATATTAAAATTGGAAGGGAACACAGGAGGTCATCTTATCCAACCCCCTGCACAAAGCAGGACTAACCTCAGCTAAATCATCCCAGCCAGGGTTTGTCAAGCCGCAGCTTAAAAACCTCTAAAGATGGAGATTCCACCACCTCCCTAGGTAACCCATTGCAGTGCTTCACCACCCTCCTACTGAAAATATTTTCCTAAAATCCAACCTAGACCTTCCACACTACAACTTGAGACCATTACTCCTAGTTCTGTCATCTGCCATCTCTGAGAACAGCCTAGCTCCATCCTCCCTGGAACCCCCTTCAGGTAGTTAAAGGTTGCTATCAAATCCCATCATTCTTCTTTTTTGCAGACTAAAGGAGCCTAGTTGCCTCAGCCTCTCGTCATAAGTTTTGTGCTCAGGCCCCCTAATCTTTTTTGTTACTCTCCACTGGACTCTCTCCATCTTATCCACATACTTTTTGTAGTGGAGGGCTCAAAACTAGACACAATACTCCAAATGCGGCCTCACCGATGCCGAATAGAGGGGAATAATCACTTCCCTCAATCTGCAGGCAATGCTACTATCAATGCATCTCAATATGCCATTAGCCTTCTTGGCAACCAGGGCACACTGCAGACTCATATTCAGTTTCTTGTCCACTGTAACCCCCAGGTTCTTTTCTGCAGAACTGCTGCCTAGCCCGTCGGTCCTGAGTCTGTAGCTGAGCCTGGGATTTTTCTGTCCTAAGTTCAGGACTCTGCACTAGTCCTTGTTGAACCTCATCAGATTTCTTTTGGCCCAATCCTCCAATTGTCTAGGTCACTCTGTATCCTATCCCCACCTTCCTGGGTATCTACCACTCCCTCTAGCTTAGTGTCATCTGAAAACTGGCTGAGGGCGCAATCAACCCCATTCTCCAGATCATTAATGAAAATGTTGAATGAAACCGGCCCCAAGACCAACCCCTGGGCACTCCACTTGTTACCGGCTGGCTGTGGTGTCCCTGACGATCTTGACTGATTGCAGGACCTATCCTCTGTTAACTTATCTAATTCTTTTCTGAACCCACTTATAGTTTTAGCCTTCCAAACATCCTCTGGTAACGAAGTCCAGGGTTGCCTGTGCATTGTGTTAACAAGCATTCCCACACAGATAAGCTTTACTCCGACTGTTCCAAAGGTCCATTGGGCCAGAGGAGAA
The DNA here is from genome assembly GCA_007922155.1 of Mesoclemmys tuberculata. Classification (NCBI taxonomy): domain Eukaryota; kingdom Metazoa; phylum Chordata; order Testudines; family Chelidae; genus Mesoclemmys; species Mesoclemmys tuberculata. Next base: position 2,138,430 of record ML675636.1, on the reverse strand, counting down.
TAGTTGTTGACCATGGTCTTTGTCTTGGAGGATTAGACATTCTTTTAGGTGTCTTTTTAGGACCCAGGACACGGAGTGCTTTGAAGATAAGGACTGAGCCCTCAGACTCAATTTGACATTCTCTGGGAAGCCGTATAGAAAGCAGAGGACATGTGATGTGCTCACGGTTGCTTATGTTGTTGAGGAGACGCTAGTTGGGATTTTCTAAACGTTGAAGGTTTTGTGCCCGGATTTTGTAGCCCAACTGAGATATGATCGTGGTGCAACTGACTGACGCCAGGTCATCATCAGCCAGGATAGGAGAGAGCCTTCTAGCCCACCAGAGAGGGTAGAAAGCATTTTTCTCAGATGACTGCTCATAGCTAGGTGCAGAGGGTGTTTTTTCTTTTCCAATCTGCAGAATAGAGCAAAGGGGTAAGAAAAAAATCAGCTGCTTAGAATCACCTCCATGGAGCTGAGATCTGAAGCTGGGATTGTCTAAGACACATAAGGGAGATAGGTGCGCAAATTCCTTTGAGTTTCAATAGTGTCTGGTTCCTTTGGATTTGTCTGAAAAATCCAGGGGTTTAGGTAGCTAGGAGTCAAATGGGGGGCTATGAGAGAGGTTAAGCAATAATGAAGTGCTTCTATCCACACCACATTTATCAAGCAATGGGTTTAATATTAATACGTGAAATAAATTTTTCTCCCCATCATGTATATTGAACTCATGACTTTCATTATCTTGGGATATTAATGAGGCATTTAGAAGAATA